>JARGCV010000016.1:32792500-33285000 GCA_034064705.1 Bothrops alternatus | reverse complement strand
ACAGGCCAACTCTGCTTGCCCTCCCCAGGCCTCTGGCTGCCCCAGCCCCAGGAGCCCTCCAGCCCTAAGAGCTGCCCACTCCCCAAAATGTCAGGAGTGGAGTAGAAAAAGGAGACAAGGCACTGGAGACAAGGGTCCTACAGGGTCCTACAGCCAGGCGGCAGCCTCATTGACCCCTGACTCTCCCAGAGACATTGGCTATTGCTGTCCCCCTTCCCTGCTCCTGTCCCTGTCCTTTAAAACCTGCACTGTGGCTGCACAATGTGCACAAAACAGATTGTTTTGCAACTTGACTCAAACAGGGGGCCTTTGGATTATTTGCAAGAAAATAAGCTTCCCAAGCAGGCAACCGTACCCCAAATTCTTTACTATGGGTTTTCCATTTAGCAAATGAAGAAGTCCAGGACCAGCGAGTTCCCCCATTTATTTATTTAATTTATGCCTTTTCCTGGGCTCCTGAGTTATTCCTAGCTGCTGGGTAACGACAACAAAACAGCCTGCCAAAGTCGCCACGCTCCCTTGCTGCCAAACAGCCTGGGATAGCTTATGAAAGGATTACTAAAATTGGGAAAGGCTCTTCAGGTCCAAACGCACACGCACACGCACACACACACACACACCAACACCAAGAGCAACAGCAGCAGCAGCATGGACTAAGACACCCTCCATTATGCCGCGTAAAAGGCCTTTTCTTCCCTGTGCCCATCCCGCAAACACCCTTCTCTTCTCAGAGCCCAGAAGGAGCCCAGGGCACCCCAGGCAGAAAGGAGTCTGGATCTGCCCTCAAGAGCCCCTTTGCCTGACAATGAATTGGGAGGGGATGTGGGGGCTGACTTGGGGCCCTTGGCCAGGGAGACGTTTGGGGGGGACCAAAGAACCTTTGGTTCTGCGTACCGTGCCAAAGCAATCAGAGTCCTGCTCACCTTCTTCTCCATACTGGTCATAAACGGCCCGCTTCTTGGGGTCGCTCAGCACATCGTAGGCCTCAGCGATTTCCTTGAACTTGTCCTCCGCATGGGGGTCCTTGTTTTTATCCGGGTGGTATTTGAGGGCCATTTTGCGGTAGGCCTTCTTGATCTCATCCTCATTGGCTCCCGAATGGATTCCCAGGGCCTTGTAGTAGTCCTTCCCCATGGCCGAGACGGTGCCAGCCGTGGACTCCTTGTTCCTGCACCAGGGAGGGAGAGACCCAGATCATCGGAGAAGAGCCGGGAAGGGGCGGCACCGACGGAGTTGGCATCGGAAGGGCACCACGTGACCCCTGCCCGGACAGCTTGCTCCTGCCCACAAAGAGGCGGGAAGGAGAAGCAGATGGGACCCTTGGAGCCCCTGCCAGCCATCGCCACTTCCAGGCAAGGCACCGCAGCAGGGGAAGCCTCAGAGCCGAAGAGGCTCTTTCCCCCAGACGAGACGCCAGCAGATTGCCTTAAAAGAACCCTTCCTCGATCGCTCAGCCCGGGAGTTCACCCAGGGACACGTTCCCAGCATGTACTGGCAGAGACGGCAGAGGATGGAGCTGTTAGACGGAGACATCTTGAAATGGGAGCAAGCTATTTTTAAAGAACTCCCAAACGAAAGCCCGCCACCGCAGGGAAGAACTGCCCGAGGGCAGGGCGCTGGGACTGGCAGCTGGCATCCGAAGGGCAGGGTGGCTGCTGCCTGCTGGGGGGCAGTAAGCTCCAACCCTCTCCGGCCAAGCCAGCCCAGACTGCTGGGGGGGGTTGAGGCTCCCCTGGAGGCACTGCACAGCCCCCAACCCACCTCTGGAGACAGTCAAGTCAAACAGATCTGCACCCCCAGCTCCAGAATGCCGCTGAATCTCTCCCATCCTCTCATTGGGGCAACAAACCCCAGAAAAGGCCACCAAAAAAAAGCTCCCAGTGCTGAATTCACCGTTTTTGCTGAATTTCAGAAATTTGAAAGGATAGGAAACCCCCCCCCCCACACACACACACATTCACACAAACCCAAACAGTCAGGTCTGTTAGCCCACAGAACACCTTCCAATCCTGCTTTTGTCACTTCAGTAGGGGACACATTTCCCTCACCCACCCACTCACCCACACACACACACACACACAAAGACACACAGGTAGCATGCCCTGCTCTCCCACTCCAGCTTAGACTGGGATGATGGGTGCTGCAATCCAGCCCTTGTGGAGAGTGCCAACTTGAGGACCCCAGGCGCAAAGGAAGTGAAGCCATTCTCTGTGGAGAGCCCAGTCCCACCAAGCCAGCCACACCAGCCCCCACTGCTGGCCCAGTTCCCCCCCCCCCGCGCGCCCCTGGCTGCTCCCCAGCTGAGCCCAGCATCCAGCGCAGTCTGGCGGGGGGGGGGGGATGGATGCCACTCTCCGTATGCCACCTCTGCTCGGGGGAGGCAGCGAGTGACGCCAAAGCCATGACTGACACAGAAAGCAAGAATTCCCAAAGTTAATCGATGAGATCAGGAGCCGGAAATAATCTTCTGGCAGGTGGGGCGGCAGCCAAGGGTCCCAGCACACAAACACACACACACACACACACACACACACACACACACACACACACACAGGGGAGGGCTAGGGAGGGAAGAGTCCAGCTCCGGAATGGGGACAGGACAAATCCAACCGGGGCACAAAAGCAGCACCAACGAAGACTGGGCTGGGGGGGGGCACCTGAATGGCATCACTGGGCGTCCGGGGAAAAGGCGACCTGAACGGGGGCGCTCAGAAGGAGCCCCCGACCCAACCTGGCAACGCCTCTCCTGCGTGGGGCTGCCGGACGTCAGGCGACGGGAAAGCTGACAGCCTCGCGAGTCGCCCGGCGCCCCCCGCCCCAATTGTGATCGGTCCCGATGCCCTGCCTGGACGACTCCCCCCCCCCGGGCGGTCCCGGGACAGCGGACGCAGAGGTGGCCGGGAAGGGATGCCCGGCTCGCCCCCCACCCGGGCCGCCCCAGCGCCGGCCTCGAAAGCGGCCGCTGGAAAAAGGGGGGGCGCTGCGACCTACCTCCTGCAACCCATTGGGAAGGGCAGCCTGCCGCCCCCGACCCCCATCTCCCCCGGCGGGGGCTCCGAGGGGTCCGCTGTCCGGGCAGGGCAGCCCGAGCGGGCGAGGCGGGGGGCGCGTGGCTGGGACCCGCCGGGGCTGCGGCTGTCCGGACCGGCCGGGGGAGCCTCCGCGGGGCGGCGAGTCGAGTGCCGGCGCCCTACCTGTCTAGGCGGCTCCAGAAGAGCAGGACGGCGGGCATGGCGGAGCAGCGGCGAGGGGCTGGCGAGGAATGCCGAGCAGCGTATCCGCCGCCCCCGCCGCAGCATCCGAGCCCGCCCGCCCCGCCGGCACCTGCCGAGGAGGCGGCGCCGGCCCAGCCCAGCCCAGCCCAGCCCGGCCCCTCCGCCGCCGCCGCCACTCACCGCCCGCTCGCCAGCTAGCCCGCCCGCCCGCGCGTCGCTTTCCGCCTCCGCCTTCCTCACCTCCTTCCTCGCCGCCGCCGCCGCCCGCTCGGCCGAGCCGGGGCAACTAGTGGACCAGGAGCCCGCCCTCGCCTAGCAACGGCGCGCCAGCACCGCCCCCAGCGCGCTATTGGCTTCGGGCGCCGCCCGTCTCATCCGGGGTCCATTCTCTTCGGAGAAGAGGGGAAGGCCGAGCGGGCCGCGCCCCCCCGCCCGCCTCGGCCCCCCGCCTCCGGAGACGGGCCGCGCTCCTCCGCTCCCATTGGTCTCGCCGCCGCCGATCCCGCCCATTCTCCGCTGGCATTGGTTTCTAGGAGACGGGGGCGAGCCGTCCGGCCCTTCCCTCTCCGCCCCCGGTCCGCGCGCGCTGCTCCAATTGGCTGTCGGCGCTCCGCTTGTCTTCCAAAGGAAAGCCCGCGGGAGCCTTCTGGAAGCTCCGTGACGTCACAAAGGAGGATGAGGGGCTGGTGCCACCTCCTCGGTGGGCGGGGTTTCGGGCCACGTGGAAGGGAGCCCTCGGGGCGTGCCGGGTTCGTACGACGCGCCGATCCTGGTTTGCTTCACCTGAACCGTTTCTTTTTCCTTATTCACAAGCCAGGTTTGACCCGAGTTCTCCGACCGACCTGACCCAAAGGACCGTTTCCAGCTAGAATCGCGGCGGTCCCTTCGGGGGCTTTCCTATGCAAACCACGATCCCTTCCACCCAAGTTCGCCGCTTCCCTGAGCCCCAAGCGCGAATCTCCGTCGGGACTCCCAGGTCCCCTCTCCGGCAGCCCTCGAGGCCGGCGCGGCTGCGACCCCCGCCTCTCCTTCCTCCCTCGGGAAGGCGTCCGTGCATCCGCGGACCGGCCCCGCGGCCAGAACGACGCACCCGTTGTGCCTGCTGCCTTTCGGGGCACCTCCGAAGTGAAAGCCGGAAGGGTCTCCTAACCCCTTAGAGACCCCCGGCCCCCAGTTTTATGGGATGATAAGGTGGGCAGGGAGGCTTTTTGGAGGGCTCTGAAGGGGAGGGTGCCTCGGGAGGGGGTCCGGCTGGGGTTAGACCAGTGTTTCTCAACCTTGACAATTTTAAGGCATGTGGACTTCAACTCCCAGAATTCCACAGTCAGCAATGCTGGCTGTGGAATTCTGGGAGTTGAAGTCCACATGCCTTAAAATTGTCAAGGTTGAGAAACACCGGGTTAGACCCTATCCGGTTTGGTCGTACTCCAGCGCTGATTACGTTTTACGCTGTTTCATGTGGGGTTTTTTTAACACGGTCTTATTTCATTGATAGTGTTTGCCTTGTTTTCAGTGTTGGGCCACCCGGAGCCCCACCCCCTGTGTGAAATGGGTGGGTGGGTAAATCGAATGAACATCTAAATCAGGGATCTTCAAACTTGGCCCTTTTATGACTTGTGGACTTCAACTCCCAGAATTCCTCAGCCACCGTGCCTGGCTGAGGAATTCTGGGAGTTGAAGTCCGCAAGTCATAAAAGGGCCAGGTTTGACGACCCCTGATCTAAATTCATACACGAAGCCCACTTCATTAGACTGGTGGGTATCAGTAATAGGGGAACGACGGGAAGGTTCAGAAACTGACCACACAAGAAACATTTACACAACAAAAGGGAAAGGCCTCCAGGCAGTCCTCGACATACGACCACAACTGAGCCCCAAATTTTCATTGCTTAGTTAGTAAGTGAGTTTTCCTCTGTTTTATGACCTTACTTGGCGTGGTTGTTAAGCAAATCTGCAGTTGTTCAATGAATCATGCGGTCGTTACGTGAATCTGGCTTCTCCCATTAACTGTGCTCAGTAGAAGCCAGCAGGGAAGGTTACAAAAGGTGATCACATGACCACCCTGGGACAGTACATGCCAGTTACCAAGCATCTGAATTTTGATCATGTGACCACAGAGATGCTGCAGTGGTTTTAAATGAAAAACAGGCATCAGTGACTTTTTTCAGTGCCATTGTAATTTCAAACGGTCACTAAACAAGTGATTGTAAGTTGAGAACTATCTCTTTTATTAACATGCTGCCCGAATCCTAGTGACACTGGGCAGTTTTTCTTCAATGCAGTAACAGGACAGTTCTTCCATAAGGGGGGAAATGCAGGTAGTCCTTGACTTACAACTGTTGGTTTTGTGATTCACTCTGTTGTGTGAACAGAGCCAAAGCAGTGTTTACCCAGATACTACTTTATGTAGAGGTATGTTGGGGTATGTTGAGAACGTTGTGTTATAATAAAACTGTTACTGGTGTGTCTTGAGTTTAAATGTTTGACGTCAGCAGAAAAAAATGCCCTGTTTCACAGCTACTTGTGCTTCTCCCCCCCCCAAGTGAGATGGCATTAATCATTCTGACATTACAAGGTGCTCCTTTATCACCCGGCCCTGATCAGCCTCTCCTCCTGCCCACCGTGATCACGTGTGAAGTCCCCCTGGGTTTGCAGGCAGATTCCTAGCTAGGTTTAACAGAAAGAGCAGAAAATTAAGAAAAGACTGGATTAAGAAAGAGAATTAAGAAAGACTGGTCCACTCTGCATCTGAGCCTTCTGGGTAATTTTGCTGGATGGATGCCCTGCTCGGCCAGAGCTGCTATCTGTGTCAAGTCCTCCCCAATCAACAGGAAGTCAGGAAAGAGATAATTGCAGCTCCTATTCTATTCTATCCTATCCAATTCTATTTTCTATTCTATTCTTTTCTATTCTATTCTATTTTCTATTCTATTCTATTCTATTTTTATTGTGGTCCACTCTGCATCTGAGCCTTCTGGGTAATTTTGCTGGATGGATGCCCTGCTCAGCCAGAGCTGCTATCTTGTGTCAAGTCCTCTCCAATCAACAGGAAGTCAAGAAAGAGATAATTGCAGCTCCTATTCTATTCTATTCTATCCTACACTATTCTATTTTCTATTCTATTTTCTATTCTATTCTTTTCTATTCTATTTTTATTGTGGTCCACTCTGCATCTGAGCCTTCTGGGTAATTTTGCTGGATGGATGCCCTGCTCAGCCAGAGCTGCTATCTGTGTCAAGTCCTCCCCAATCAACAGGAAAGAGATAATTGCAGCTCCCATCCGCTCCAGCTGAGCATGTGATTCAGAGGAACGGCTGGATCTGACTGCTCACCACCCATTCCCTTCTCACTAGGTGCCAATTTGGTGCCCGAACCCACTGCTTCACAGAGGAACTATTTCTGGAGGAAGTGGACACCCCTCCCCCAAGATCTTAAACTCACATGATGTAGAGCAGGGAGAAGGGATGTGTGTATGTCCAACCTTGGCAACTTTAACCTTGTGGACTTCAGTTCCCAGAATTCTGAGACTTGAAGTCCAGACAAATTGCCGGGTTGAGAAACGCTGCTCTGGATGCTTAAACACATTGCTAGAAATGGTATTGTTTTGCCTCTCGTCCAGGAAGCTTTTTCACTTCTAACTGACTGGTGGGGAATAAAAGGATTTTAAAATCTTTCATTCCCCACCGGTCAGTTAGATCTGAAGAAGCTTCAGTTTTCAAAGGAAAAAAGCAAGAAAGACCAGTTGCCTTTTGGAAAAAGCATCTTTGGGACAGCCATGACCTGGATGACGAAGAATTTCAATAAAAGGTCTCCGTCCTTGGCAACTTTAAGACTTGTGGACTTCAACTCCCAGAATTCCTCAGCCAGCTGAGGACCCTGCCATAGACGACAACAAGGAATGCTTGGCCAGAATCTACTTGATTCAATTCAGGTGGTACTCGATTTAGGACCATAATTGAGCTCACAATTTCTGAGGTTAAGTGGGACATTTGTTAAGTGAGTTTTGCCTTATTTACGACCTTTCCTGCCACAGGTATTAAGTGAATCTCTACAGTTAATAAGAAACCCGGTTATTACCGGTAAGTGAATCTGGCTTCCCCGTTGACTTTGCTTGTCAGAAGATCACAAAAGGGGATCACATGACCTTGGGACACGGTATCGGTCCTAAGTATGAACCCGTTGCCAAGCATCTGAATTTTGATCCCATGATCATGGGGAGGCTGCAAAGGTTGTAACTGAAAAACAATCGTTAAGTCACATTTTTCAGAACTGTTGTAACTTTGAATGGTCAGTAAATGAACTGTTGTAAGTCAAGGACTGCCTGTACTTAGGAGAGGAAGGAGGCTATCAATCAAAAAGAAGGTGGCTTGAAAAAGCATGAAAAGATAGATCAATCCCCTGATAGAATAAATGGAAAGTATGTTATTGGGGAAAAGAGAGAGAGATGTTCAGGGTGCCCTAAAAATGGATGAGGAAAAAAAAATCCCAGTAAAAAAAATTGCAGCCCAAGATGAGAGAAATTCATTGTACAAGGAGGAAGGAAGAGTTGTAAAGAGGAAAAGAGATTTAAAGTATATAACAACCACCGCACAATGTGGAACAACAGAAACCAGTACTACAAGCAGGAGTAGGGGAAAAAAAATTGAGAGACTGCTGAAAAAAGTAAGGCTGCAGGTGTGGCTCGCGTAATGCAAAAAATGTTAATATATGGATGTGGTTTGCCTGAGCAGCAGTTGTGCAACTTGTTTAACATAGGTAAGACACATCTGGGCACACCTGGAAAAATGCCAGCATCGCTCCCCTAATAGGAGGAAAAGGCGACAACAGCCAAGGATGTGTTTGCTGAAACAGGGCTGATGGGGCTGCCGATGAAGCCTGAGGATGGCTCAAAATTGGGCCATCCGGACAACACCCAGCATGGCAGGAGAGTCTTGACAGGCTGGGAAATCAAGCCCAGAGGAGAAAGGCCCAGTTTCCTAAGAAAAAAAAAGGGAGTTGTGGCATTTGGGGATGAGAAGGAAGACACACGTACAAGATGGGATGGATCTGAAAGTGAAAGTATCAAAGAGCTAAGTATAATATTTACTAAACATTCTGAAAACGCCCATCTATAGGGAAAACAGACTGGAACGGGATTTATTTGTAGGAAATAGATTAATTTGCCTACTTTGGTATTCAAAAGAAGTAGAATTTTACTATGCCGATAGAAGCAATCACCCTGCCAACAAAAGTGCGTATAGTCCAGGCCATGGTTTTCCCAGTTGCAATGTATGGCTGTGAAAGTTGGAGCACAAGAAAGGCTGAGCGCCAAAGAATGGAGGCCTTCGAACTCTGGTGCTGGAGAAGACTCCTGCGAGTCCCCTGGACTGCAAGACAATCAAACCGGTCAGTCCTAGAGGAGATCAACCCTGACTACTCTTTAGAAGGCCAGATCCTGAAGTTGAAACTCAAGTCCTTTGGCCACCTAATGAGAAGGAAGGACTCACTGGAGAAGAGCCTGATGCTGGGAAAGATGGAGGGCAAGAGAAGAAGGGGACGACAGAGAATGAGGTGGCTGGATGGAGTCCCTGAAGCAGTAGGCGTGAGCTTAAATGGACTCCAGAAGATGGTAGAGGACAGGAAGGCCTGGAGGAACATTGCCCATGGCGTCGCGATGGGTCGGACACAACTTCGCAACTAACAACAACAATATGCCAATAGAAGAGAATATTTGAAGCTCAGGGTTGAAATGAGGGGTCCTTGGTGCTCTCGGAGTTTGGTGGTTTCCTTGCAGACGTCTCATTGCCCAACTAGGGAACATCATCATTACTGGAAGGGAGTGGGGTTCGTTCTCTGTTTATATACAAGTACTGGTGGGGATGTTCTTGGTTGTCAAACAATTCAACAGTAAATAGCCTAATCAAGAAGAAAACCACACCACCATCATTACTGGCAGGGCAGGCTGGTGTAGATAAACACTGCACGACACACACACACCCTTCCTTTCTAGCACTGATAATGTTACCTATTAGGGTCATGAAACATCTCCAAAAAAACAACCAAGTTCAGGAAATACCAAGGACTTCACAATTTTAAAATGGGTAATTGCTAGTAGAAAGATAGTGCTCAATTGCAAGGAAGGAATGATTGTGGAAAAAGGTTTCTAAGAATGTACATATGTGTGTGTTGCGTGATGAAACAAAAAGAGTCAAGAATTAATGAGAGGCGCATGAATGTGGATTGAACAAGAGAGTACAGAAAGGAAAAGAAAATACGTTGTGGCTACAGGTAGTCCTTGACTTAAGACCACCATTGACCTCAAACTTACTGTTGCTAAGTGAGATATTCGTGAAGTGAATTTTGCCCCATTTTACAACCTTTCCTGCCACAGTTGTTAAGTGAAACATTGCAGTTGTTAAGTTAGTAACATGATTGTTAAGTGAATCCGGCTTTCCCCATTGCCTTTTGTTGTGAGTGTCTCTAGACCAGCTTGGGAAATGTCAGAGGATGAGGAGGAGCAGCCGGGCCCCTCTGGGTGTTTTCCCCTCCCGGCAGCCGAGACAGACAGGGAGGAGATTTGCATGCAGTCTGGGTCAGAATCTCAAAGCGAGGAGTCAGACGGGGAACAGGAAAATATATGGCTTGATCCGAGATTCCGAAGGTTTGATAGGCGGAGGTTTCAGTTACGTGGAAAAAGGAAGCCACGGGGGAAGTGACGTATCGAAAACTATATTAGAAGGTGAAGGAGGGACTAATTCTTTGTCACGAGCAACGTTAATATCAAGTAGCAGCCTGATACCTCGAGAAGTTAGTTTGAACTCAGTTTTCTGGTGTTTTTGGAATGTACGGAAGATTAATGAGGTCTTGGACAACCTGAGAGATAAAGAGTGAGTTATGGGAAGGGGGGAGAGCATGTTTAAGCTGAATGTAAATAAGTCAGACTCGGCCTTTCGGCAAACAAACTGTCAGCATCTTGCTTTGAAGTGAATCTCTTGAACTGTGTTAAATAAAACTCTTAAAGAAATATTCCTGTGGACTTTACTAAGCTGAGAAGGGCCAGATACAACACCTTTGGATCAAGTGACTCCAAGACACTGCCACCGTCATAAATATGAATCAGTTGCTTGTTATTGGTTACGACAATTTAATTGGATATGAACTGAATTATGTTTAATGGGTTGAAAAAAATTTAAGATTTGATTTTATCTATTAGCAATAAGAGATTGATTAGTTGATAGATTAGATATATACAGGATAGATTAATGCTTTATTTTAATTAAGGGATATTAGTGGAAGAAGAGTTAAATAAAATTTACAATAAAAACTAAGGTACCAGAATATATTTGGAAGGAATACCCAAACTGATAAGAGTCTGTATTTAAAGAGTCACATCGCCAACATTTGGGTTGCAAATTTGGATACATAAACGATAATTTTTTGGGATCTAAATGCCATCTGTAAAACATTTTATAAAAATTTTCTCTTAGATGCTGAGCTTGTGTAAATTTAACATTTTTCACCCATATTCTTTTCCAAGTTTCCATCATAATTGTGTGGCCGAAGTTACCTTCCCATTTAATCATACAGTCTTTAATTAATTCAGTTCCAGAATCAATTTCAATTAAAGCATCATATATTCTTTTAATATGCATCTTTCTTTGATCTCTAATTTGTATAATTAATTTTTCATCATCCTTTAAAGAAAAACCCATCTTGACATCTTTTTGCCATCTGGCTTGAAGTTGTGCATGATAAAACCAATTATGAGCTATACCTTCCTCCCTTAATTTATCTAATGATTTCAGTTCTATGCTATTCCCTTCTTTATTTAAAAGTTTATCATAGGGCACCACGTCTTGAATTTGTTGTATACCTATACTCTGTATTGCGTGTCTGGGAACTGTCCATAAAGGAATTTTACCATTTAACTTATAATAATACTTTTTCCAGACTCGCAAGACAGAGTTTCTTATTATATGTTCTTTAAAACTCCTATCCAATTTTTTGTCATAAACTAAATACGCGTGGAGCCCATATACTAACCCATATCCTTCTATATTTAATATTCTTTCATTTGTTAAGTTAATCCAATCACTTATAACCACTAGAACTGCTGCATAATAATATAATTTAAAATTAGGCACTTTCAAACCACCTCTCTCTCTTGTGTCTTGAATAATTTTAAATTTAACCCTTGGTTTCTTGCCATCCCAAATGAATTTGTTTATACCTTTCTGCCATTCATCGAGATTTCCATCCTTTTTAAGTATTGGTAACATTTGAAATAAAAATAAAAATTTCGGCAATACATTCATTTTAATAGCGGCTATTCTGCCCAACATGGATAATTGTAGTTTTTTCCAATTCTCCAATTCTTTTTGTACTTTACACCATAAAAGTTCATAATTATTCTTATATAATTTACCATTTGAAGCTTCTATATAAATTCCTAAATATTTAACTTTTTTAACTATCTCGCATCCCGTTATTCTTTCCAAATCTTGTTTTAATTTGTTATCAACATTTTTAACCAACATCTTTGTCTTGGATAAATTTAGTTTAAAACCTGAAACTTTTCCATAATTTTGAATAATTTCCATCAAACTCTGAACCGATTGTATTGGCTGAGTTAGCGTCACAAGTAAGTCGTCTGCAAAGGCACATAATCTATAATCATGTTGTCTAATTTGTACCCCCCTTAATTCCTCTGATGCTCTAATCCTATTCAATAGTACCTCTAAGGTTAAAACAAACAATAAAGGGGATAAGGGACAACCCTGCCTAGTACCCTTTTCTATATTAAATGAATCTGTTAATTGTCCATTCACTATAATCTGTCCTGTTTGTTTCTGATATATAGCTAATATAGAATTAATAAACTGGTCCCCCATTCCCATCCTTACCACAAGCCTTTGCAGAAACGTCCAATTCAGTCTATCAAAAGCTTTTTCTGTATCTAAAAACATTAAAACAGCTGGTACTTGGATATGTTTATCCAAATATTCCAATATGTTAACAAGTTGTCTAACATTGGTTTTCATCTGTCTCCCTTGTAAAAAACCAGTTTGATCCGGGTGAATCCTCTGTGTCAAAACTGTCATTAATCTATTAGCCAAAATTTTGGCAAAAATCTTATAATCCGTATTCAACAAGGAAATAGGTCTAAAATTTTCTACTTGAACATTATCTTTACCCTCTTTAGGAATCAAACATACATTAGCCGTTTTCCAGGAGGGTGGAACCCGACCACCCTCTTGTATATTCACAAATAACTCCCTCATATGTTCCACCATTTCCTCCTGTAAACACCTATAATAAATCGTGGTAAAACCATCAGTACCTGGAGATTTTCCCAATTTCAATTGCTTAATTGCATCAATAATTTCTTCTGGCCTAATCAAAGCATTTAATCTATCTCTTTGTTCCAAAGTAATTTCGGAAACATTTTGATTTTGTAAAAAGGCATCTATCTCTTTCTCTTGAACTTTTTCTTCAGCATACAATTTGGTGTAGAACTCTAGAAAAGCCTTCTTAATAGTTTCTTGATGAAATACTTCTTGCCCTTTATATTCAACCTTCTCAATTAAACGGGATTTTTGTTTTTTCCTTAATGTATAAGCCAACCATCTGCCAGGTTTATTAGCATTAAAAAAAGTATTATGTTTAGCATATTGTATATTCCTGGCAACCTGGTCGGTCATCAAAATATCAAATTGTTTCCGTAAAACCTTTATCCCTTCTTTAATGTCACTATCATCTGGTTTATCAATTAATAATAACTCTTTCTTTCTTATTTCCGCTTCTAAAACTCGCCTCTTTTCCTCCTGTTTATGTCTATGCCTAGCATTCAGTTCAATTAATATTCCACGCATATGGGCCTTACTAGAGTCCCACACCACTTCTATTGGTAAACCTACATTCTTGTTTAACCTAAAAAATTCCTTGATAGCCTTTTTACATTCTTGCACATACATTTCATGATTAAACAGATTTTCATTAAGTCTCCAGGATCTACGTAAAAATTGGCCAGACCTTAATTCCATCATAACTGGATTGTGGTCAGACAATACATTAGGTAGAATTTTAACTTTCTTTAAATTTAACATAAAATCACTAGTAGTTAAAATAAAATCAATTCTAGAAAATGATTGATGTCTGTCAGAGAAAAAAGTAAACTCTTGATCCCTACCATGTCTTTCTCTCCAAATATCAAACAAATTAAAATCATCTTTAATATCAAAGAAAGATTTAGGTAAAATTGAACGCGATTGAGAAACTAATGAAATCTTTTTCTTGTCCAAACCAGCATCAAGGATTCCATTCCAGTCTCCCATTAAAATACAAGATCTATAGTCCAACTCTAATAACTTTTTGTGTAATGATTTATAAAACATGCCTTGTTTTTGGTTTGGAGCATATATACCCATCAAGAGAACTTTCTTCCCATCCAGTAAAATTTCTATAGCTAAAAATCTACCTTGAGTATCTGCTTCTAATAACTTAGCTTTTATATTATTTTTAACATAAATAACAATTCCATTTTTTTTATCTAAAGATGATGCCACAAAGTGTGTACCCAGCTTATTATTAATCAAGTATTTCTGGTCTGAAAATCTAATGTGAGTTTCTTGTAGACAGATTACATCATTTTTACATTGCTTCAAATAATGAAATATCTTCTTCCTTTTTTGTGGAGAATTTAAACCGTTGACATTCCACGTCAAATACTTATTTGACATGGCCTTTACGTGAAAGCTTCTGCAAAGACCATTCCACTTCTTCCTGCCTCTTGGGTCTTGCTCCCATGGCTTCCATAGATGTCAGATCAGTTTGCTTGGTTTGAGTTGGTTGTGTTTTTTCTCTTTGTTCAATAGCTTTAGTAGATTCACGTACACGCCTTGGATCTTTAGGCTTGTCTAGTGCCAAAGGTTGAAAGATATCAATTGGCTGCACTGGTTGCTCAACTGCTTTATCCAAAAGAACCGATGAAATTAGTCGAGGTTGTTGAAGTTCCGCAGATTGCAATAATTCTAAGTCTTTAACCAACATTGCCCCCTTAGGTTTTGGGGAGGTAGATCTATCAGCCATCAATATATTCTCAAAGAAATCTTTCGCTTTAGCTACGGTAAACAAACGGTATCTTTTATTTTTGAAAAGTAAAGAAAGTCCAGTTGGTACCTCCCATCTATATTGTATTTCTCTTCTTTTAAGCTCCTCCGTCAAAAAGGCGTAATCTTTCCTTGATCTCAACATCTTAGGAGGTATCTCCTAAGTAAGTAAGCTACTTACTTTCACATTTGGTGGTCTTGCAAAAAAATTAAGGCTTTTTGGATAAAAATATGGTGGATTCTTCAAAATATTTTGAAAAAGCGTATTGAGTTTGTACCACAGTTGTTTTTGTTGGGTATTACAAAGGACTGTTCCACCACAGAGACTAAGTTGATTTTGAACTTGATTACTGCTGCAAGACTGTTGGTGGGACAATATTGGAAGTCATCTGAAATACCATCTATTGAAGAATGGACATTAAAAGTTACCCATCTTGTGGAGATGGCCAAGATTTCGGCATACCTGAAGAACCACTCAAATGAAACGTTTTTGATGGACTGGAAGAAATGGATTGATTATATGCAAAAGAAATATCAGTTGAAAGAATTAGATTTGATATATAGTTAAATAGTTTAATATAGTAGTTTAGTGAGGTTTCTTGTGTTTTTACCCTGTATTCATTCTGGGAAGTCGGGGGGGGGGGGGAGGGGGGAGGGAGATAATATACGTTAGCTTATGTTTCTCAACTGTAGTTGGGGGCTTAGGGATTAGATAATTTTTGTAGGATGCTCGGTAGAATTGCAGCTAGTGTTTTGGATGGCGAGGAGGAGGAGCGAAAATACAAGAGGAGTGGGCTGGTGGAGGGTGTTCTGGAGGGGGGTTCCGAGCAGTTCTTTGTATTGTTTATTTTTATTATGTAATTTGTTTGTTTTCAGTTGAGTTAATAGGTTACTATGTTATAATTGTTAAAAGTTTTTTATAAAAAATTTTAATAAAAAAATTATTAAAAAAAAAAAAAAAAAAGAGTCTGTATTTAAAGTTAATTTGATTATGGTTGTATATATTGTTTAAAGTGTTAGAAACAGGTACAGGTTGACTAAATTTAAACTAGATTGAACTATCTTAAATTACAACATAAATAAAACAATATTTCAAAAACTAAGTCCAAAACTAAAAAACATTAAAATAACACCCCAGACACATTCATCATTCATTCAATGATCCACAGTCAACCCCAAAATGTTTTGCTTTTGGATGATTGTTTACCCTAACACCACGGTGTGCTTTGAGCATTTTCTTGTAAAATTAAAAAAACCAATAAAATTTTTGTAAAAAAAATAAATAAATATGATTCAGTTGCTGAGCATCTGAATTTTGATCATGTGACCGTGAGGAGGCTGTGCGAAAAATGGTCATAAATCATTTTTTCCAGTGCCGTTGTAATTTTGAATGGTCACTAAACCAACTGTTGTAAGTCAAGAACTACCTCGACTTACAACATGATGGCAACTTTCATTTTCTGGTTTTCAAATTGTTCTTCCATTAAAAAAAGAAAAGGAGAGGATGAAGCACCAAGAGGAAGGGCGAACAGGCTAAGGAGGCAGCAGCGATGAAGGCCGGTCAGAGGCGATGAAATCCTGAGAAAGGGAAAGGGGAGAAACTCTGGAAGGAAAATTCTCTGTGGACCTTGAGGAAATAAGCAGGTTTTGCAAAGGGGCAGGGAAGGAAATTAGTGCCAAATTGGTGTGAATTAGTTTTAGTTATGTTTCTCATGATTGTATCTTAATTAAAGCATAATTAAGTTAATGGCTATAATTAATATAATTGATGGGGCTATCCTGCCTTTTTAAAATAATTCTGCCAAATTAAAAATTTGCAGTTTGATGGCAGGTTTTGAAAGCCTTCTGGGCAGTGCCCACATTGGGGCCTCCTCCGGCTGCAGCCAAAGCGTAAATTTGAGTCAGTTGCTGTGCATCTGAATTTTGATCACGGGATCACGGAGATGCTGCAGTGGCCTTAAGTGAAGAGTCATAAGGTGAAGCCTGCCCCACTCCACACACACACACCCCTGAGCAAAGCAGAGTCCTGGGAGAAAGTCTTCTCGGGCCAAGAACCGACTGGCCCCTGAGTTGCGAAGTTCACACCGGGCCTTTTGCAAGCCTGAGCAGATGACCTCTAGGGAGCCATAAGAACATAAGAAGAGCCATGCTGAATCAGGCCAAAGCCCATCGAGTCCAGCATTCTGTGTCACACAGTGGCCCACCAATTGTACATGGGGATCTTGAGCAGAAAGAGAAGGCAAAACCCTCCCTTTCCCTTGACCCCCAACAAATGGTACTCAAGGGAATCCTGTCTGCCTCAACCAACATAGAGGCGGCACATGGACATCCGTCTTAATAACCACCGATACACTTTGCATCCATGAATCTATCTAGCCCTGCCTTGAAGCTGTCAAGGCTGACAGCTGTCACGACCCCTTCTGGAAGTGAATTCCATAAACCAACGACCCTCTGGGTGAAGAAATATTTCCCTTTATTTGTCCTCACTTTCTTAGCTATGAGCTTTAGGGAGTGCCCCCTTGTCCTGGTATTGTGTGATAGAGAAAAGAATTTTTCTCTATCCACCTTTTCTATCCCATGCATGATTTTATACACATGATTTTATATACGCCCTCCTTTTCACCCACAACAGCTCCCTCCAACGACAGAGAGTCCTCGACTTACAGCAATTCATTTAGTGTCTGTCTGAAGTTAAATGGCCCTGGAAAAAGTGGCCTACGACCGTTTTTCACCGTTGCAGCATCCCCGTGGTCACATCATCAAAATTCAGACCCTTGGCCACTGACTCGTATTAATGACGGTCGCAGCGTCCTGGGGTCATGATGTGGTCCCCTTTTGCGAGCTTCTGACAAGCCAAGTCAATGGGGAAGCCTGATTCACTGTTCCTAGCTTAACAACTGCAGTGATTGATTCATTTAGCCACTATGGCAAGGAAAGGTTGTAAAATGAGGCAAAGCCCACTTAGCAGCTGTCTCATTTAGCAGCGGAAGCCTTGGGCTCAGTTATGGTTGTAGGTCAAGGACTACCTGTATAGCAGAATATCACATGGCTCTCCGGATCACCTGCCTCTGCAGCCATGGGAGTTGTAGTCCATGCGGGACGGAGGGCAGAGGCCTCAAGGCGCAGGGCTGCCTTGGAGAAGGGGACCCAACTCTCAGCCGAGATGCTTCAGTGCAGCCGCTTCCAATTCGCTCATCTCTTGGGCAGCTGCCACAACGTGTGACTGAGAAGGATGTGTGTTTGTGTGTGTGGTGTCTAGAGAAATGCTTGGAGTTCCAGAGATGTTTTTGCTCTGAATGAGTGGGATGTCTTGGAGAATTCCTACTTGGGAGCAAATCCAGCAGGAAGAGACTTGGGCACGCCCCGACTCTTCTGACTCTTCTTGCGGAGAGGAGAACCAACAGCAAAGGCTGAGGCCTCTAACCACTCCCCATTCCCCCCCCCGCCCCTGAACCAAGGGCAGCCCATATTCCACCACCTCGTCTCCAGTTTTTATTAGGTAAGTTTGTAGGGTAGGGAGCATAAAAGACACGTGTGACATGTTGATCGACAAAGCAGATGAAAAATACAGATGATTGCAGGAATTGGGTATGTCTAGTTTAATGAAGAGAAGGACGAGGAGGGACGTGATATCAGGGTTCCAATATATATGGGGCTCCCACAGAGAAGAGGGAGCAAGCTGTTCTCCAAAGCACCCGAGGGCAAAACAAGAAGCAACGGATGGAAATTAATCAAGGAGAGAAGCAACCTGGAAATGAGGAGGAATTTCCCGACAGGGAGAACCATCAACAGGTGAAATGGCTTCCCTCCAGGAGTTGTGGGTTTCAAGAAGAGATTGGACAGCCATTTGTCTGAAATGGTATAGGATTTCCTGCCTGAGTAGGGGGTTGGACTAGAAAATAAATAAATTGAGGAAAAAAATATCGTAAATAAAGGAAACATTTTATTCATTGCAACAATAATACAGAATACACTATAATATGATAAATGCATAATAAAAACATTTGTAACAATAACATTTTATATTGTAATTATGCTTATATGCTGCACCCCCGCCTGCAGCCGCCCCGCCAGCACTGCTGCCCCGCCGTGTAGAGCAGGCCCCGCGGCTCCCAAAGCACCAGCTGTGCTGGCTCTGGCCCCGGGGGTCAGCCCGCTGTCGACACACCCTGCCTGCAGCTGCCCCACCAGCACCACCGCCCATCCTGTGCAGCCCCATGTAGAGCAGGCCCCGCGGCTCCCACAGCACGGGGCAGCCGGCCACTACCGCCCCTCACACCGCCACCTACAGCAGCCCCGCTGCCCCTGCCTCTTGCACCCACAGCCATTATTGCCCTAGCAGGGCCGAAGATCAAGAGAAAGTTACTGTGGCATCGCTGCTCCAGTCTCCTCCAGGTATCTTCGGGACTAACTAGGAGATGGTGTAGTTGGGTAGGAGGGAGGGGTGCAAAGTTCCTGCCAATTCGCCTTTGCTGCAGACAACTTTAATGTGCAAAGTTTGCCGGCCGGGTGTTTTGGCGCGCTCAGCAGCAATTCCTATTGGCTTTTGAAAGCCAACAGGGGGAGTAGCACAGCTCACGCAAAAGTTGAAAAAAAAACCATCAAAAAAAGGTGCCGGAACGCCGTTCTGAGCGTTCTATGAGAAAAAAAAAAAAAGCCCTGCAGGTTAGTCTTCAAATATCGAAAAGGAGGACATGGAGGAGGACACTTTTCGAGGGAGGACAGAACTCACAAAAGGAGGACTGTCCTCCCTAAAGGAGGACGGTTGGTCACCTTAATGATTAAGAAAACCTGGATGCCCCCCATCCACCCACCCTTGGCACAGCTTGCCAGAAGCTGGCCGGGAAGGTCACAAATGGGAGATCACACAGACCCCAAGGCAGGGCAATTCTCCCACCGGTTGCCAAACACTTGAATTTGGATCCAGTGGCTCTGGGGAGGCTGCCCTGCTTGTAAGTTGCAAGGATCGTTCGTAAGTCACTTTTTCCCGTGTTGTTGCAAATTTGGTCACTAAATGAATGGTTGTAAGTCAAGGACAACCTGTGCTGACCCACATGGCAGGTTGTTGTAAGGTTTAAGCACTAACCGGAACCACGGAGACCTTTGAAAACAGGGTGAGCAAGGGAGGTTTTCATGTCTACCATTTAGGCTGGTGTGTGTGTGGGGGGGTAAGGGGCATTACGCTGTGCCTGGCTGGGATTCCTTGCCCATCAGCCTTTTATCCCTTGTGAGAATGTGGTTTGCCAACAACCTGAATGCCGGTCCTCTTGAGGCTACTCTGCAGGGTTTAACCCCAGCTCTTCCTCAGAAGGCACCACAAATGCAAGCGAAAGAGTCAGATCACTTCCAGCGTTGTCCTCTCTGCCTTAGCTGTGGGATTGAGTCCTGCACCACCAGTGCGATAGATGTGTTATTAATCAGGCAGGCATTCCACGGGAGAGCCTCTTCCTCTACACTGGAGCAAATGACAGCCTTCCTGGGCAAGGAATTTGCCAGGTGGGCAGCCGCCCACTTCCCTGGCCAAGGCTGCAGAGGCTCGGCAAAGGGAGTCACTCGGCCATGAATTGGGATCCCACCAATCCTCGCTGCTGCACCCCCTCTGGAGATCTTCAGGACTGGTGTCCACTGCCTGGTTCCCATGGTAACCTCTCAAGGGATGCTGAAGGCCAGGAAGACAGGTGGGGCTGGAGGGGGTGGTAGCATCTTGCCCTCAAGTTCAAATCCACTCTTTGAGTCTAATAAGAGGGAGATGCTCCCATGCTCCCCCCATAAGAAATGGCCATTGGGGTGCTTAGATCCTTCCCATGGAAAGGCATAAAGACATACAGACACACAGATGTAGGGGGGGAAGTAGAGAGGGAGGGAGAGAGACTGTCAGATTACATCGCTCGTACAGAATCCATCTCTTTGGTGGAAAGGAAAGAGAGTGAAGAAGCTGTTAACTCTCTCTTAAGAAAGAGTTGGAAGGGACCTTGAAGGTCTTCTAGTCCAACCCCCTTCTCAAGCAGGAGACCCCTAGACCAGTGGTTCTCAACCTTTTTCAGGTTGAGACCTCACTTGCGCCGCTCATGCACGGCGCGACCCCGACCCGCGCCGCACACGCGCACGCGACGGGCCGATCTGCGCATGCGCGGTGCGCGTGCAATGGGCCGAACTGCGCATGCGCGGCGTGACGGGCTGATCTGCGCATGGACAGCGCGCGCGCAACGGCCCAAACCATGCACGGTGTGCAAGCGATGGTCCAAACCGCGCATGTGCAGCGTGCGTGCGATGGCCCAAACCGCACATGCACGGTGCGCATGCGATGGCCCAAACCGCACATGTGCGGTGCGCATGCAACGGGCCGAACCGCGCATGCACGGCGCGCGTGCGATGGGCAAAAAAAATGGCGGACCGCGGTGTCCGGCGACCCCCGTGAAACGGTCGTTCGACCCCACATGGGGTCGCGACCCATAGGTTGAGAACCACTGCCCTAGACCATTTTACACAAGTGGTTGTCCAATCTCTTCTTGAAAACCTCCAGTGTTGGAGCATCCACAACTTCTGGAGGGAAGCCCTTCCACTGGTTAATTGTTCTCGCTGTCAGGACAGTGAGGATGACCCCACCGCCCACCCTAGTTGCCACCCTGCGTGCCAAAAGCAACAAGGAACCATCTGAACCATCTTGATGCTTCTCTGCCTGGCACCACAGCGGCTGCAATCCAAATGACCCCCCTTCCCTCCCTCCTTTCCTGTATCTATCTGTTCCCTTCCGCAGCACAAAAGCCCTTCGGAGGCCTGGTAGCCAGGCACGTTTCTCTGAAAAGCCCCACAGTTTGCCCTCCTCGCTGAAAGACTCCCCCACGGCGTGTCCTCGGCCACCATCCGCCCCACACCCACCCCTTTCCCTGGGGAACCCTTTCAAGGCAGGCATTCGCCTTCAAATGCTGCTGGTAGGCCTAGCCGAAAGTGGAGGACTAAAGTCTTCAGTGGCAATGCACCACCACCCCCTCCCCACCGCCCACAGGAACAGCCCCTTCCCCTCAGATCTCGAGGTCTCTCTCCCAGCATCCAGGAAGGGGGCTGAAACCGAGCGCTTCAGAAGCCCTTTCCAGCTCAGGTCTTCCATTTCTATGATAGCATATTTACGGCTACCTCTTCACTTTAGGGGTTTTCACCTTGTGAGTCACCAGGAGTCTGTCGAGAGCAAAGGGGGATAAATAACTAAATTCAAAAGGAAGAGCCCAGGCAAGGAGCGGAAGGAGTCACATTGCGAGACAGAGACCAAGGATCAGCACCAGGGACCCAAGAAGACCGTTTTGTGGGGGGGGGGGAACAAGCATGCCAATACTAAACACCACGATAAGCAGAGGATAGAAAGACTAGGAGTGACTGACATGATACGGTAGCAGTCTTCCAGTATTGAAGGGCTGCCACCAAGAAGAGGTGAGCTCAACTTATTCTCCAAAGTGCCTGGAGGCAGGACAAGAAGCATCGAATCAAGATCATGCAAAGTATTAGTACCGCTTTATAAAACCCCAGTAAGACCACACCTGGAATACTGCAGCCAATTTTGGTCACCATATCACAAAAAAGATGTTGAGAGTTTGGAAAAAATTCAGAGAAGAGCAACAAAGATGATCAAAGACCTGGAGACTAAAAAATACGAAGAACAGCTGTGGGACTTGGGTTTGGTTAGCCTGAAGAAAAGAAGAAATAGGGGAGACATGATAGCAGTGTTCCAGTATCTGAAGGGCTGCCACAAGAAAGAGGAGATCACTTTGTTCACCAGAGTACCAAAGCGAAGGACGAGAAACAATGGTTGGAAACTGATCAAAGAGAGAAGCAACCTGGTATTAAGGAGGACAATTAACCAGTGGAACAGCTTGCCTCCAGAAATCATCAGCGTTCTATCACTGGAAATTTTTAAGAAGAAGCTAGGCAGTCTCTTGTCTGAGATGGTATAGGTTCTCCTGCTTGAGAAAGGGGCTGGACTAGAAGACCTCCAAGATCCCTTCCAGATCTATTTTATTCAAGGTCACAAAGTTATCACATGACCCCAGTGCACTGCAACTATCATATAGGAGCTAGTTGCCAAGTGTCTGAACTTTGCTCGTGTAACTATGGGGTATATATGCAATGGTGTAAGTGTTAAAAATGGTCAGTTATGTTCACTGCCATTATAACTTTGAACGGTCATTAAACAAATTGTTGTAAGTTGGAAAAAAAAAAGAAGAAGCAACAGATGGAAACCAGTCATGGAGAGGAGCAACCTGGAACTAAGGAGAAACTTCCTGACAGTGAGGACAATTAATCCATGGAACGGCTTGCCCCCCAGAAGTTGTGGCTGCTCCATCACCGGAAGTCTTTCAGAAGAGATTGGACAGCCATTTGTCCAGAATATTATACATCTTCTGCCATGGGGGGGGGAGCTGGACTAGAAGACCTCCAAGGTTCCTTCCAACTCTATTATTCTGTTATCTGGAGAACAGCCTGCTCAAAATACTCCTCAAAATATCAAAATCCTCAGAAGGAAGGGCGCTCAGGAGGGCGGGGAACATAAAAACAAAAATATATTGGAAATGCAACTGGCACACCACCCCAGTGAGGAACCAAATGGGGGAGGGAAGCTCCTGAAGAATCTTTGACTGGTTAAAACAGTGGTTCTCAACCTTTTCAGGTCGAGACCCCACTTGCCCCGCCCATGTGCGGTGTGACCCTGGCGCGCGCGCGCGCACGCACGCATCAGGCCAATCTGTGTATGCGCGGTACGTGTGCGATGGGAAAAAAACAAAAAAAAAAGGTGGACTGCGACGGGCCGATCCGCGCATGTGTGGTGCGCGCGCGACAGCCTGAACTGTACATGCACGGTGCGCGACAAAAAAAACTAAATGGCGGACTGCGACGGGCCGATCCGCGCACGTGCGGTGCACGTGCGACAGCCCGAACCGCGCATGCGCGGCGTGCGCGCGACGGGGGGAAAAACAAAATGGCGGACCGTGACGTGCCGATCCACGTATGCGCAGCACGCGCACGACAGCCCAAACCGCGCATGCGCGATGTGCGCGCGCGATGAAAAAAAAAAACAAAACCAAAACCAAAAACAACAAAATGGCGGACCACGGTGTCCGGCGACCCCCGCGAAACGGTCGTTCGACCCCAAATGGGGTCGCGACCCATAGGTTGAGAACTGCTGGGTTAAAAGGAAGAAGCAGAGAGAAGGTAAGAGGGAGAAGCTGTCAAGGAGACTTACTGATGAGTAGCCAACGAGGTGCAGAAGGGAAGTTAGGCTGAAACCTGCAAGGGAAGCTAGCAGCAGCCAAGGGGTCTTTGGGGCTATAGAAGGAAGCGGTAGAGCAGTGAGGGCGAACCTTTTAGAGACCGAGTGCCCAAACCGCAACCCAAAACCCACTTATTTATTGCAAAGTGCCAGGGCCGCATCAGCATTGTGATGCCCTCGGGGGGCGGGGGGAGGCAGGGAGGCTCCTCTAAGTGCAGCCTCTGGCATGCAAAACCCGAGGCCGCAAAAATGGACCACCATGCTGCAAGGCGCAAAAACTGCTGCCGCCACACCACACAATACAGATACACTGCACTACACAAGAACAGGGCAGGGCTAGTGAGTATCACACAGGCACTAGCCCTGCCCCATTTGCAGTACGTGTGTGCTCGTGGCCCCATGTGCGCATGGACGCATGCAAAATGCTAGTCGGCTGCTTCATGCATGGGATAGAAAAGGTGGATAGAGAAAAATTCTTTTCTCTATCACACAATACTAGGACAAGGGGGCACTCCCTAAAGCTCGTAGGTAAGAAAGTGAGGACAAATAAAGGGAAATATTTCTTCACCCAGAGGGTCGTTGATTTATGGAATTCACTTCCAGAAGGGGTCGTGACAGCTGTCAGCCTTGACAGCTTCAAGGCAGGGTCAGACAGATTCATGGATGCCAAGTGTATCGGTGGTTATTAAAACGGATGTCCGTGTGCCGCCTCTATGTTGGTTGAGGCAGGCAGGATTCCCTTGAGTACCATTTGTTTGGGGGTCAAGGGAAAGGGAGGGTTTTGCCTTCTCTTTCTGCTCAAGATCCCCATGTACATTTGGTGGGCCACTGTGTGACACAGAATGCTGGACTCGATGGGCTTTGGCCTGATTCAGCATGGCTCTTCTTATGTTCTTATGTTCTCCTTTGTGCTGAGTGGGGCTCCTGCTCCGGGTGGCGGTGGCGGCCTGATGGACCTGCTGCTGGTGGCAGTGGTGCGTGTGCCAACAGAGAGGGCTCTGAGTGCCGCCTCTGGCATGCGTGACATAGGTTCGCCACCACTGGGGTAGAGGGTCCTGCTTGGAGAAGAGGGCAAGATAGCAGCTGTGGCAAGGGAAGACAGAGCCTTCTTGCCAAAAGGAAACAGTTCAAACGGCTACAAGCAGAGCAACCAAGAGAAGAGAAGATGGGGAGTGGGCACAAATTTGTGCCTTCTTGTCCGTCTATCTTCTCTGGTGAGAAATTAAGGAGGACGGGCAAAATGCCAGAGGAGTAGAGCAGGGCCACGCTGGTCCTCTCAACAGGGAACAGAGTGCCAGGGTAACCTCAAGCTGACCAGCTTGACATCAACGCTGGCCAAGACTCTGCAGGAGATTAATTAGGAGTCGGCGTGGGCACATTTTGAAAAGAAAGGCCGCCTGGCAGAAATTCCTAGGAATATATCAACCAGGCCGGCCTGATCTTCATTTCCTGACAGAGTGACCAGTTTAATTGGCCAGGAGACCGCATCTCTGAGAAGATCCCCGCAGAGAAAGTGGCAGAAACCTGCTGGTGTGCCCTGCCAGCAGAAGATGGAGCTGATGAACAATCGCACCTTGTGACTGCCCATCAATGGCTCTGCAGGTAGATGGAAGAAAGCCCAGTGAGGCTGTGCCCGAGGCCCCGTGCCGTGCAGCGTGCGAGCTAGCGGTCTCCAAGAGGAAATGCTGTGATTGGATTTGCAGGTGACAGGTCTGCAGAGCTCCTCAAGACTGGGGCGTAGCAAGCTCTTTAAGAGGATAATGTCAAAACTCAAGAGGATGTTGGCAGGCAGGATCACTGGGCAGAAACAGGCAAGATGGAATGGAATGCAATGGAATGGAGAAAGGGGGAGGGAAGGGGAGGGGAGGGGAGGGAAGGGGAGGGAAGGGGGGAAGATAGGAGAAGAGAGAGAGAAGGAATTGTGTGGGAAAGAGAGAAGGAGGGAGGGAGGAGAAGGAGAGGGGAGGGGAGGGCAGGGGAGAGGAGAGGAGTGGAGTGGAGAAGACAGGAGAGGAAAGAGTTGTATGGGAAAGAGAGAGAAAGAGGGAGAAAGAAGAAGGAAGGAAAGAAGAAGGGCAGGGCAGGGAAAGGGAGGAGAGGAGAGGTTGGTAGGAACCTTGGAGGTCTTCTAGTCCAACCTCCTGCTCAAGGAACCCCCTGCTCATCTACAATTGCACCTATGGATACAAACTGGGCAGCAATGCCAGAGCCCGGGGTGGCAGGCACTTGACCACCTGCGCTGCTGAGCTTCCAAGGGCACCAGATGCAGCCCAGGCTAAAACCGCCCTCAATAATCCCCACAGGAGTCACCAAGGCAGAAGCTACTGAGTTTGCCTGATGCGCTAGGAAAAGTTGCCATGGGTGCATAAGTGGAGATGGGCAAAGGTCCTCCTTACCTTCAGGAAGATGCCCCAGGACCACAACAGGAGCTAGAAGCTTGACCCTTCCCAGCCAGACCTTGACATCCCCCAGACCCCACTGCAAATGCCTCATGACCAGTTGGGTCTCATCAGAAGATGGATGGTCCCTGGCTTTCCGCCAACGGATTGCCTTGCCCAGCGCTTTCATGGGGATGTTAGCCAGGGGTGGGGAGAGCCCCAAAGCCTCTGCCCCTCCCCCTCAGGAAGGAGAACCGTTGGGATACTGGGTCATCCTGCCCTTATGACTGGTGGTCACCAGTAATGCCAGGAGGTCCCTCTTATGCCAAGGCTCTGCAAACTCAGCAACTTTTAAGACTTGTGAACTTCAACTCCCAGAATTCCCCAGCCAGCATGCGCTGGCTGGGGAATTCTTGAGAGTTGAAGTCCACAAGTCTTAAAGTGGCTGAGTTTGGCGAGGCCTGCCTTATGCCAAAGATCATCGCAAGCACGCCCAGTCTTGGCTGACCCCACAAAGAGGCCAAGGGCTCCAATGCCAGGCATCTGGCAAGCCTTGGGCACCTCTGCAGAGGAACAAACATGACCAGCCCCAATGGCTGGATGGAGAAGAACAGCCAGGTGAGGGAAGACTACGGCGGGGTCCGGGGACTTCCCGAACTCTAGAGAAAGGACACCCTGAGACCGGCAGGGCTGCCCCTGTCCTGGGGTCCCTTCGGAGGGAGAAGCCAAAAGGCACGGGGGACTCTTCGGGCTGGGGAGGGGTCTCCCAGCCGTGGGGGCTGCGCTTGGAAGCCACCTGCAGGGAGCACCTGGGCCAGGGGTAGGCAGCCTTGGCCCTTTTATGACTCATGGACTTCAACTCCCAGAATTCCTGAGCCAGCCACGCTGAGGGGAAAGGGAGAGGTTTCTAAGCTGAGCCATGCTGGCTCAGGAATTCTGGGAGTTGAAGTCCATGAGTCATAAAGCGACCTAGGCCTAGGCCAGAGGTAGGCCACCTTGGCTCTTTTATGACTTGTGGACTTCAACTCCCAGAATTCCTGAGCCAGCCATGCTGAGGGGAAAGGGAGAGGTTTCCAAGCGGAGCCATGCTGGCTCAGGAATTCTGGGAGTTGAAGTCCACGAGTCATAAAAGAGCCAAGGTGGCCAACCCCTGACCTGGGCGAAGGCGGCCGGCCAAGGGAGAGCTGCGGAGCTGCTGCCCCACCATCCTGAGACGCCGGCGGGGCCAGTGCAGCACCGGATCCCCCGCGTGGTGCCTAGCGGAGGGTGGCTGGCGGGCTTGGGGAGTGGGTGGTTGCCGGAAGCCGTTTTCCCCGTGGCGAGATTCACTGCTGGGGCGTTGTGGCGGGGGGGGGCGCGCCCGGAGTTGTGTAACTTCCAGCTCCCGCGGAGATGCTGCCGCAGCTGAGCGGGCAGGGAGGGGCCAGCGCCAGGCTCCCTGGGGAAGGGGAGGCCGGCGGCTCCCCACAAATGGGGAGGCTCCCCAGCCCTGGTTGCCAAGCGCCATTGGTTACTAAGGTTACGGTATCTAGGACGGCATTGCACCCCCCCCTTTCCCGGCGAACGTGCCATCTTCCCACTCGGTGGGAGGAGCAGGGGGCCCTTGCAGCAGCCGGGGAGGGGGCTCCGTCCTTCCCGCCCCTGAACTAGGACGGGGTCTCTGGTCCCAGATTCCCAGCGGCCTTTCTTCTAGAGTAGCCGCTTCCCCCCCCCCCGTCGAAATCGGTTGAGCGCTGGTGGGAGGTGGCGCTCCAGGGAGGGCCCCGGGAAGAGGGGGTCTTTCCACCCCACACTGGAGTGGGGAACGGATGCTCTCCAGGGAAGGGCCAAGGCGAGGAGAGGGTCGGGGCCCTTCGGCCCCCAGTCCTTCCAAGGATGCTGCTTGGAAGCCCCCTGTGGAGAGGTGGCTCTGCTGGATTTCCTCCCCCTCCCAAGGAAACCCACGGATGAAGCCAGCCACAGGGTGGGAAACTGTGGCTGAAGCATGAGCAGGTGTTGCGAGTGTGGCTGCAAGGGGGGGGGAGAGGAAGAGCACCTGGGCAGATGGTCCCCCCACCCCAGCCTTCGGGCTGGCAGGCAACCCGCTCTTTGCAGGAGGGGCTCTCCTACCTGAGCAGCAGCTGCCAGGTGAGTGGGAGGTGCTGTGATGCCACTCAGCATCTGCCCCACGCTGCTGCCACGTCTCACTTCGCACCTTAGACCCACGCTTGCTTGACACAGATTAAGGGCCCGCCAGCCCCCACACCACCACCACCACCCACCGAGAGATTCTCACTCAGCTGGCCTTGCCCTGCAGGTACGGGCAGTGGTTTTGTCCCCCCCCCCTCAGAGCCCTCTGGGTCTGCCCATCCAGAAAGGAGCCCTGGCCTCCCCTGAGCCTCCTTCTGGGGCAGCCCAGGGACCCTCTCAAGGCAGAGAATGGAGGCAGCTCTTTCCTACAGCCTTACCCAAGATGTCTCCTGCTCCTCTCTAGATAGGCCACATTCCGGAAGGTCTAACTGTGGGTCACTGGACATCAAGCAGCATCAGGCAGAGCCAATTTGATTTAGCGGTGAAGGCAGCAGGCTAGAAAGGCTTTCTGCCACAGTTCTAGTTCTAGTTCTACCACAGGCATCGAAGCTGGCTGGGCGTCTTTGGGCGAATTCACCCTCTCTCAGCTCACCCCATCCCACGGGATGGTTGTCACGGGGGGGGGGAGGGAAATGTTCATCGCCTTGAGGTATCTATAAAAAGAACAAAGGCGGGATACAAATAACTGAATTATAATTTATAAATTTATATATATTATATAAATAGAAATTATAAATTAAATTGGGGAAGGGAAAAGGAGGCAGGACCGACATAATGTAAATCTGAGAGCAGCATTAGAGGAAAAGAAAGGTTGGGTCCCTGCTAGCTTGCACTGACCTGCCAGCAGGAAAACCTTTGTGGGGTTCAGCTGGCATCTGCAGAGAGGTCCTTGCGACAAGGAAGGTTTAATGTTAGTGAGAGCAAATAAATGACAGCCAGAGGGGTTCAGAGAAGTTTCATATCAAATGTCTAATATGACTGATGATGCCCTGAAATCTCCATTTTGATACTGTAGCGGTATACATTTTTGAAGGCCAAGAGATGTCTGAAAGAACTACCATCAACTCTATCTCAAGAAGTGGATGTTACTGCTGGAGAAAACTTCACCAGTAAGAGGGTTGGACCAGGTGATTTCAGCGATAACCAAAGCTGAAAACTACTAGAGGTGTATAAGTAGGTGGTTTAAACCAGTGGTTCTTAACCTTTTTGAACAAATCGCCCCCTTGAGCCAATGAGGAAGTTGTCATCGCCCCCGTCCCCCAACATAACCTCTCAATCACAACATAGGAAATAATTCTTCAATTTATGCAAACCCTTTTTTTTTGTTTTCTTTAAAATTGTCATCAGGACATATCGACGCAAATAATTTATTTCCAGTCTTTTTCCCATATCTCAACTCTGTGAAAAATTTTGGTGCCACCCGTCACTTTATTCCCAAACTTTGTGATGCATGTATTTCATTATTACGTTATTTATTCAAGACACTTAAATCTAATGACCGCTGAAAACAAAATACAATGGCAAGAAAGTGAAATGCCCGAAAAGAAAAACAGTAACATTTAATGATTGAATTATAAGTGAAATTTAAGACACAAAAAGAAATATGGGTATGAAGATAAGCGATGCGTATTCACATATGTTCTGTACTGAAGCTAGCTGGAGGAACATTTGAAAACACAATTCAATCCACTAATAGCGAGCGATCTGATGTTTTTGTACGACAGATATACAGCGTTCACTGTTTGAAAAAGTCTCAAAAGTGGATATTACAGTTCAGAGCGGCCGTGGGAAGGTTTTGAGCTGCTTCTGTTGAGACGTTCTCATTGATCAATAACAATGTCTGATAAACCAGATATGGCTGGAATTGAGAAATTTGACAAGTCTAAGTTGAAGAAGACAGAAACGCAAGAGAAAAACCCACTGCCTTCAAAAGAAACAACTGAACAGGAGAAACAAGCGGGCAAATCGTAATGAAATGGGCCCTTCCAGATTATGCACTGTACATTCCACAAGCATTGCCTTCTTATTTTACTTCTTTTAGCTGTTTTAACTTTGTAAGATGCAAAGAGTTGGATAAATTTAAAATGACTGTACTGTCCCTTTCACCCACCCCCCCAAAAGTGAACTACTGACGCTGAATGAAGGCGCCATCCTTTCCATCTGCCTGTGCAGCTTCTGGTCTGGTGGCACAAAAGTTTGCATGTTTCTTGAAAGAAGATTCTAAGAGGGACTACAGTAATAGAATAACACACGAATATACACAAAGCTGTACTAGGGTCCTGCAAGCTGTAAAATGCATTTTAACTGAGTGCCATTTTTTTTGTTCAAATAATTTTAATTATTGGAATGCACAATTTTTTTAATATGCAAATAAAATGTTTTAAAACCTGAAAAAAAAGTGCCTCCAAAACTTCTCGCTCCATCGCCCCCATATCGCCCCCTTTTTGTTCCTTCGCCCCTGCATCGCCCCTTTTCATTCCATCGCCCCCCTGAAAAATGAAATTGCCCCCTGGGGGGGTGATATCGCCCAGGTTAAGAACCACTGGTGTAAACCTTGATAGGAGATCTGAAAACCTGGCTGGGGAATTTTGGGAGTTTAGTTGTTAAAAGTTATCACGGTTGGGGACCCTTGTGCTAGACAAAGAATTCAAGATCTGAATGGTCAGTCTGGCTTCCAGACATGAAGGACTGTGTGGAAGAGGCATTTTACAATGTTGGGAACTTGGGCGGAGTCATCAGTAGGGTTTATTTTATTTATTTATTCAAGGAAATTTACATGGTCACCTAACCCAGTGACTGGGTGGCTTTTACAAAAAAAAAAACCTAATATAAAACAATAAAAAGCAACCACCCCCACCCCAGGGGTGCCCATATAAATATATTAATAAATAATGGTCCATATAACAAGCCAGAGTGTACAAGGCAGTGATGGTTGAATGTGTTGTCTCGATTTGCACAACATGCGCTAAGACAACAGGCTGAACCACAAACTTCTCCAGCCCATCTGAGCCCAGCCATGCGTGATGTGTGTGAGCCCTGGAATTTCTTTACAAGCTTGTGGCCTTTTGGCTTGTTCCACTTGCTGTGCGAACCCAGTCCATCCGCCAACGTGGATGGTTTTCAATTCTCTGCCAAGCTCCAAAGATGGGGGGGGGCCTTTTCCTCCTCCCCCTGACAAGCAAAGGTGCCCAAGTGGGGCTCTGGGTCAAAACGAAGAGAAGCAGCAAGCTAGGAACCTGGAATGGCAAAGGGGGCTTGGAAGGGGCCTCTCTCACTTCTGATCAACTTGGGCACCAGAGGAAGCGGAAAACGCTAGGAAAGGCCATCAGGCTCGGGGTCTAAAGGAGGAAGGGTCTGCGTTGCCATTCAGTGAACTGGGGTGCCGTGGTCCCCCTGATCTTCTTCAGGAACCAGCTGGGGAGGTGAGGGGATGGGGGGGTAGCTTTGCTCCCCTTCTGCTCTAACCCAGGTCAGACCCCCCCCAGGGAAGGAAGCGGCTTCGGAGGAGGGGGGGAGGGCGCTGGCTTTGGTCTCCAGCCTGCGTCTCTCCACAGGCAGAGCCACCAGCTGGCCTCCCCCCCGCCCCCCCTCCGTGCTTGTTTCCCAGCCACGCACGGCTTTCGTAAGCCGTGGGCAGAGCCGCGCGGGGGAAGCGCGTCGCCGAGCTGCCTGCGTGCCTGCCGTGCTCTTGCGGCGTACAGCAGAGGCGTCTGGCGGGATCGCTCTCCCTGCAGGGCCCGGCCGCGGGTGGGCGGCGGAAGCCGGGGCTTGAGCGACGGGAGCTGAGTGGGAGCCAAGGCTGGGCTGCTGCGTGGGAACGCAGCTCCTCCAGGAAGGCAGCTCCCCGCCTGTCTGGGGTGCCAGATGGCGGAGCAGCTGCCTGCGAGCCGGCGTGACGTTCCGGAAGGCTTTCATCACTCCGTGGTGCCACTAGGAAGGTCTCTCCCTTCCCCAAAAATAGAAGAATGGATTACGCGGTAGAGGAAGGCATTCTGCCCATGCTCAGAGGACCTCTTGCCTGGAGGGATGCTGGGCAGGCATCCCAGGGAGAGGGGCTAATGAAGAAAGCACCAGAGCCCACACAGGAGTGGGGGTGGGGGTGGAAGAGAAGCCGCCTTATCCCCTGCCCAGAAAGCAACTTCCAATTTGGGGAGGGGGCGGGAGGAAGCGTCTTTCCTGCACTGGGGGGGGGAACAAGAGTTGCTGGGGCTGCTCATATTTGTCAATGAGGAAATGTGGGGGGGGGGCGCGGGGGAGACACAGGCAAACCCCAGAGATGCAGCCTTGAGACAAGCCAAAGAGGGTCCTGGGGGTCTGTGCAGGGAGAGGCAAAGCAGAAGCCGCTGTGACTCAGCCTCTTCTGGGTTGACCTGGTTGAGGCTGTGGGAGGTGCAGAGGAGGTGGCAGCGGAAGGCACAGGCGCACAGTCACAACTCCAGACCAAGCCCTGGCGGGGGTGGGTGCTAAAGAAGCTGGTGGCGGTGCTGGAAGGAAAGGGGGGGTGTCAGAGAGGGCTCCGAGTAGTGGGGGAGCAATATAAGCCCAGTGACCCAGACTGGAAGAGCAGAGGGAGGGGGGGCAGGAGTCTGTGCCAATCCAAAATGAGGGCACCAAGGGGATGGAATGAGGTGCCAATGCCCTCCTTGCAGACCCCAGGAAAGGGGATGCTCCGTAGCTCCTGGGCGAGGGGCTCCCTTGGCATGCTGTGATTGTAGCAAGAAAGGTTCTCCTGAGGGCACCAGGCAGAGCTGGCCGGCCAGCCAGGAATTCACCTCTCCAGCCAAGGCGGCTGGGGGACCAGATGCTTCTGGGGCACTGAGAGGTTCTGTCAGGCACAAGATGCCAGAACCACCCAGGAAGCATCTCAACAGGAGACCCTTGTATTGCTAGTCAGAACAGGGGTTCTCAACCTTGGCAACTTTAAGACTTGTGGACTTCAACTCCCAAAGCTGGCTGAGGAATTCTGGGAATTGAAGTCCACAAGTCTTAAAGTTGCCAAGGTTGAGAACCCCTGCCTTAGAAGAATCTTGCCAGGCTGGCAGCGTTTCCCTGAGAAGATAAGATAAGATAAGATAAGATAAGATAAGATAAGATAAGATAAGATAAGATAAGATAAGATAAGATAAGATAAGATAAGATAAGATAAGATAAGATAGATAAGATAGATAAGATAACCTTTATTGTCTTTTTTTTTACTGTGGGCACAACGGCACACATCAAAAATGAAATTTAGTTGCCCACTCTCAAAGTGAAACACATACATGACGCACTCCTAAACATACTATGAACAACATATGTATAGACCCACTCCTAAACATACTATGAACAACATATGTATAGACCCACATCCCTACCTATACGTAGCAAATAAATATTAAACACTGTCCATCTTGAATATATAACGGAAGGAGGAAGCTTGAGAGTTCACAAGGTTAATGCTGTATGGAATGAAACTATGGCTGAATCTGGAAGGCTTCAGGCCTTCTGGAGAAGGTCAGGCATATACTGCTTTCCGCAGTGCAAGGACTCTACCCTTGCCCCCCCTCCTAGAGGGATTTAAGAGGAGATTCCATCACAAGAAGGGAGGGAGGGAAGGAGAAGGAAGGAAAGGAAGGTTGCCACTTTCTGTAGTGCAAGAACTCTAAGCTCTGCCCCCCCCCCTCCAACATCTCCCTCCAGTCTGGCTAAAGATTCCACCACCAAGGATCTCCTCTGCATAAAAAGGGGAGTGGGGGGGGCTTAATATGCAGCAGGGTTTCTCCACCAATGGGATTCCATGATCCCCAAATGAATGTGTTTTCACTGGGATTAGGCCCAGGCAAGAAATAAATGCATCACAAATTAAAAATAAATGTATAAATGAAATAAAGCAAAGGCACAACTGTGAAGCTTTATATAAAACAGGGACACCCGTGACTTACTCCACAGACACTCCAAAAATGAGCCACGCCGTGGAGATTCTGGAAAGACGTCCCTGCGGGTAATCCTTGACTTACAACCACAATTGAGCGCAAAATTTCTGTGGCTAAGTAAGACATTTGTTGTGATTTTTACCCCATTTTATCTTTCATGCCACACTTAAGTGAACCAGTGCAGTTGTTTAGTAACATGGTTGTTAAGTGAATCCGGCTTCCCCATTGCTAGTCAAAAGGTCACAAAAGGGGATCACGTGACCCCGGGATACAGCAATTGTCATAAATTTGAGTCAGCTGCCAAGCGTCTTTAAGTTTTGATCCTGCGACCGTGCTGATGCTGGAACAGTCGTGTGTGAAAAACGGTCATGTCACTTTTTTCAGTGCCATTATAACTTCAAGTGGTCATTAAGTGAACTGTTGTAATTCAAGGACTACCTGTATTTTCAAGAGAAGCCAAACTCGGCTTGAGCGGTCAGTGTGACTGGACCACCTTATCTGATAATCGCTCATGACAGGGTCAGGTAGGGTCTGTCGTTTATATACTCTGTAGATATTACAATTCTGGACATTTCAGCCCCCTTCAAAACCTATGGGAAAAGCTCCCCAGCCCCCCACAGGGTTGCTCTGAGTCCCCTTTGACTCAGTCCTCTTAAAGCCTGCATGGAGGCCCCCTCGCTGCACTCAAGTTTGGCGTCCCACAGTCGCCATCCGACCACAACTCCAAACACACAAGGAGGAAGATATTTTGCATTAAGGAGATGTGAAGGCCGCCCTGCAAAAGTTGCACCTTGCCTGCAATCTTCAGAGGCCAGCCAGGCTGGCAGCTGATGTTGCAGGAGGAGAGGGAGTCAGCAGAAGGCACCCTGGGTTGGCAGGGGGGCAGATGTGGCTCCCCCACCCACCATGAGAGGACCACCCTGGGCTGCTGGATTATGGCTTCAAGCCGTCTTCTAGCTGGCGCAATCCCCAGGCAGCTTGTGCTCCGGCTGATCTGGAGAGGGCTCTTTCGGGGGGGGGGGAGGGAATGTTACATTGTTTGGGGGAAACTTGGGGTTTAGCCTTCAGTGCAGACCTCCCTGTAGTTTGGGAGATATTTCTTGATGAACTTTGCTGGCTTTGAAAGGCTTCAAACACACCATTTCACATGCGCTTTTAATCACCATTTCATTTTAAAATGCTGAATCTTTTAATGAATGGTTTGATGGCCCTCTCATTCGAACATCCCTAGCTAAACTAATACATTTTCTGAGTTCACACAACCTGTCGAACCCATCAAGGAGCTCGGGCTCGTCCAATTCATGTGCATCCCAAAAAAGCATCACCGATCTTAAAAAATCCCGAGTAGAAGCATGTGTGAGGCACCCAGTTTTGGCGTCTGCTCTTAGCAAACACCCAAAGGTGCTTTTTCCAAAAGGCAACTGGACTTTCTTGCTTTTTTTTCTTCAAAAATACTTAAAAGAGAACTGAAGAACCTTCTTGGATGTGAAGTGAAACGTTTTCAAAAGAAAAACTCAAGAAAGTCCAGTTGCCTTTTAGAAAAAGCACCTTTGGGACAACCGTGACATGGAGGACGCAGAATCTCCATATAAGAACATAAGAAGAGCCATGCTGAATCAGGCCAAAGCCCATCAAGTCCAGCATTCTGTGTCACACAGTGGCCCACCAATTGTACATGGGGATCTTGAGCAGAAAGAGAAGGCAAAACTCTCCCTTTCCCTTGACCCCCAACAAATGGTACTCAAGGGAATCCTGCCTGCCTCAAGCAACATAGAGGCGGCACATGGACATCCGTTTTAATAACCACCGATACACTTGGCATCCATGAATCTGTCTGACCCTGCCTTGAAGCTATCAAGGCTGACAGCTGTCACGACCTCTTCTGGAAGTGAATTCCATAAACCAACGACCCTCTGGGTGAAGAAATATTTCCCTTTATTTGTCCTCACTTTCTTAGCTATGAGCTTTAGGGAGTGCCCCCTTGTCCTGGTATTGTGTGATAGAGAAAAGAATTTTTCTCTATCCACCTTTTCTATCCCATGCATGATTTTATACACTTCGATCAAGTCACCCCTTAAACGCCGTCTTTCAAGGCTGAAGAGACCGAGGCATTGCAATCTGGTTTCATAAGGGAGGTGCTCCATTTCCTTCATCATTCTTGTTGCCCTTTTTTGCACCTTTTCCAGTTCCATTATATCCTTCTTGAGGTGCGGTGACCAGAACTGTACACAGTACTCCAAGTGTGGTCTCACCATCGATTTGTACAGAGGCAATACAACACTTGCTGACTTATTTTTGATTCCCTTCCTAATCATGCCAAGCATGGAATTTGCTTTTTACTGCTATTGCGCATATAGACTGTGCATATAGACTCTTAGCAAACACGTTATCCTGGCTAGACCACGCGTGACCGCTCGGAGCCTGCCGTTGTTCTCCTGGATCACATCTGATCAGCCATGCTCTTCCAGGTCCGTGGACTCCTCCACCAGGGCACCACTTGCCCCCAGCCCTGGACCATAGGGGTCGGCTACTCAGCAGCTACCAAGGAGCCTCTCTCGTCCTTCTCCCCCCCCCCCCAGCAAAGAAGTCCATCGTACCCATCCTTAATTACAGTAGTAGTCAGGCCAAACACAACGGGGAGAGGCTTCCCCCTCCTGCCCCTTCTCGAATGGCCCCAGAAAGTGTGAAGGAGCTGCAAGGGCTCCTGGGCGGGGCGGGGGCTGCTGCAGGGACCTTATTTTGCAGGGCCCGGGAGGACTTTACTCGGTCTTGGCAGCGGGGGAGGCAGTTGCTCCCCCGGGTTGTGTTTTGCAGGCAGCCGGTGGGAAATTCTTCCCCCTTCTCTCCCAACGGGGCCGTTGCCCGGCTTAGGTGCTTCCATCCGCTGCAATGGGGGTCGGGGGGGGAGTGTCGGGCGAAGCCAGCCAGCCAGCCTGCCTGCCCAACTGGGGGCCCGCGGGGGCTGCCCCCAAGCAGGACCGGTCAAGCTCTCCCGGGAGCGCAGCAGTCCGCCTTTAAGCCGCCCCGAGCGGCACCTGAATCCCATCTCCGGCCGTCGCAGCTGCGGCTCCTTAAGGCCCGCCGGCCGGCCCTGCCCGTTTCACCTCCGGCGCGATGGAGCCCCTGCGGGGTCTGGCGGGCCAGATATCGGCCCTGGAGCGCTCCCTCCGCCTGTTGCTGGGGCTGCTGCTGCCCTGCCTGCTCCTCCTGCTCCTGCTCAGCGCGCTACTCCTCTTGCGTTGGCGCCTGTGCCGGAGGGTGGGAGCCCCCAGCGCCGCCCGGGGACCCTCCACGCCCCCGCGCCTCCTCCCGGGAGCCCCCAAGGCTGCCGTGCTCAGGCACGATCCGGGCGGCGGGACGGCCCGGCGGCAGCTCGCCCAGACCCGGGGTGCAGCTCCGATGGGCCTTGCTGGCCCGCGGGCGCCCTGTTGCGGGAGAAAGGCGGCCGTGGCCTACCTGCCCGGATCCAGCCCTCGTTTGCTCCGACTGGAGAGAGGGGCGCCGCCGGCCTCCACCGACTTGGAAAAGCACCCCGTCTTGGTGCCCCCCAACTCTCCTGTCACCTCCTCAGGCACTGGGGTAAGTAGGGGGCATCTTCCAGGGACCCCTCTTGCCTAATCAGGACCCTTTCAGATTTATTGGGCTGCCTGAGCAGGGGGTTGGACTAGATGACCTCCAAGGTCCCTTCCCACTTCATTATTTTTACTACTATTACTATTATTACTTCCCAGCCAAGCTTCAGCCAGCCATGGTTGGGGGTGGAACCTCCCACTTAAATGGTGACTTTGCTTCCCCTCCAACCTCTCGGCAAGATTTTTGAGGGCCTTGCTGTGGAACGGAGCCTGCCGTGATCAGGGGGCCACTGGTGGGACCCCCTCTAAGAGCCCTAACCCCTAAATGCTGCTCCATTTCCCCCTCCTTCAAGGCAGGACAGCCAGGCTTGGGATGGTCAGCAGGAAGGAAAATACTGAAAGGGTCTCTTGACTGGATGGAGGGGAGGACGACGTCCAGTTGTTCCTGGCGAAAACAGGGTGAACAAAAGGGATCTTGGTGAGAGTGGGAACAGATCCTGGGAAATCCCTGGCAATTTGCTCCCTTCTCCGTAGGGTGTCCTGGAGAGGGTCTTCTCCAGCTGCCACACCAGCACCCAGAGGAAGCCCCGTAGCTGCAGCCGGTTGGCATCAGGTACCCATTCCAGCACTGGGCCTTTTGAGTTTGGCAGCAGCATCCGGCCTGGGGACAGGAGGGCCCATCTCAACTCTGCCAACTACACGGCCTCCCAAGGGCCTGGCCTCGACTCGGACTTTGGCGCCAGTGCGGGTGAGTGAGGGCCAAGAGGGGACGAGACGAAGAGCTGCTTCTGGTGGGTCCGAGTTCTTGGCACCCGTGTGCCTCAAAGGCAGTAGATGAGAGTTGGAAAGGAATCTGAGGAGGGGGGCTGCAAAGCCACGGGTTATGCCCAGAAGAGGGTCGTCCTGGAGGGAGATGGCTGGGTTCATCCAGACTGGCAGTGTCCCCTTTGCCAGAGGCCAGCAATTAATGGACTCTGAAGGGAAGGCAGAGGGAAAAGAGAGGACTTGCAGCAGCACAGCTACAGAACAGACTGATCCAGGGCTGGGAGGAGGGGGCCATAAGGCAGAAGCCCCCTTGGCCTTGGTTTTCTGTGCCCAGGAATAATAATATATTATATATATACCAGCAGGGCTTTGCTTCCCTTCAACAGCAAGTGCCTGAGCAACCAGAGGCCCTGTCCCACCCTGCAGTTCATTCCCCAACCATCCCTTGGATCGTGTGCTGATCCCTGGATGGAGATCTTCAAACAGGTTGCCCCTCACAGGTGCACGATGCCTGGGTTTGCACAACACTCTGACTCCTGAATTAGTTGGCCGCAGCTTAGCTTGGCATGCTGGCACCTGCAGGTCATTCCCCAGTCTGGGGTGGGAAAAAGGGTCAGGTGGCCCCACTGAAGGACACACATCCAGTTTTGCAGCTACTAAGATTGTTGGACGAGCAGGCACAAAAACAGCCAGGGAAGTGATTGAAGTCTGGGAAATAGGCTCAGTCAGCAGGAGTGCTGATTGACTACCAGCTTATCAAGTGCTTAGAAGGCCAGGGCTGGGCAGCACAAGCAAAGGACAGCTAATGATTTAAAAGCCAGCCATCAACGCACTCTAATCAACAGCTAAAAAGCCACTTACAACAGGCACTATAAATGCCACACACAGAACTGTACACACTCTGCTAGACAGGAGTTCCCTGAGGATGGACTCCAGCAGAAGTCCAAAAACTCGGAAGACAAAATCTCTGGTCCCGGTGACCGTCCCAGATGAGATCCTGCAACTTCATCCTGGGACAAACATATTTGCCTTCATTCGTGTGCACCTAGGCCGGGTCAGCTGAGTGGCCAGTGTGCATGACAGTCACCATGTCTAGGTATGGCCTAAGGTGTCATGTGACCCACGCAGACAAAATTGCCACCATATTTGAAGTCAGAATTCTTAAGTCAGAATCTTCAGGGGTCTAAAAGGAACTGAGCGCTTCTTCTCACGAAACCCTTGTCCCAACGTATCGTCTGGGGAGCACCCACAAGGCTCCCCGACCTCATAGGCCTCTGCCAGGTCAGAGAGCTCCACAAGAGGCATGGCACAGCTTGACCATGCCACTGGTGTTCGGAAAAGGGTCCTGAGCTGTCGGAGTTGGCCATGGCTTGTCTTGTTGGTTACAAGGTAAAATGGGCCCCTGATTAGGTTTAGGTATTATACAAACACAACCCTTTTTGAACCAAGTTGAGCACATTGTGAAGACCAAGTCAATTTCTCAGCCTCGTCAACTTAAGTTGTGCGGATGTCAACTCCCAGAATGCTGGCTAGGGAATTCTGGGAGTTGATGTCCACACGTCTTAAAAGTTGACGAGGTTGAGAAATTCTGGCTTAGGTTGGGTGATGGCTTTGATGGGACTACTAGCCCAACCCAACTGAACAGCCGTCATTGGACCTCCTTCCCTAGGACAGCTCACCCAAGGCCGTTTTGAGCTGCGGTGACCACAACCTGGTCTTCCAAGCTAGTAATTCTTCTGACATTTCGAAGAAGGCCGCCTTCCTCTGCTTCAGCTGAAGGACGTGATTGCTTCTGACTCCAAACCTCCTTAAGCTCATGACAGATCTACCAACACTGAACCAGATTGTCTTCCGCTAGAGAGGGCGATTAATGAAGCGAGATGAGGCATAAGGAGGGTGGCGTGTTTTTTTTTTTTTAACATCTCTGTAGTACTCAACTCTGCCAACAAATACGTAATCTGGATACGAGAAGCCGGGTATAGAAAAGGCTCCTTGGATACTCTTGAATCCTTCCAGACAGACAGCCGAGTGGAAGAAGGAAAACTAAAATAAAACAGATCCGAAGGGGCAACCAGCCTTGTTTGCCCCCTTTTCTCCTCGCACATGGGATGCCTGGCTCCTGCTGAGAGGTCTCCCTCGGGGTCTTTTTTGTATTTCTTTCCTTCCTCCTCGTAATTCTGCAGACCACCCCCGCGCATCACTAAGCACGTTTTGCCCACATAAAGGCTTCCTATTTGGAGGATAACATAGAACCACGTAGGTTGTAGGTTGATAAATAACGAGGCTGCTGGCAGAATCGCTGGATGACGAGGCAGCTTCTCTCTCTCTCTCTCTGCAGGCATCTCTGTCCGGATCTTGTCAACCGACAGCGAAGGGAGCCCCAACACGCCCCTTGTACATCCCCAGCAAGCAGAGCTCTTTGAGTGGGACTACTATGACCCCAGTTACAAGAGGAGAGCTCAGCTCCATCGCTCCCTGCCTCCCATCTGCAGCAAGCAGTACTGGCTGTAACCCAGGGAGTCCACAAGTTGTCTTTACCGGGCTTTGTATATACCGTATGTATGTGTAGAAGAGAGATGGCTTGTTGGGATTTATTGTAATGATTGATTTTAGTTGTGTGTGTGTCTCTCTCTCTCTGGCTTGCACTCTGCTTATTGGGAGAGAATTCCTGCATCGGTTGAATGTCTCTCCAAGAGAGTATTTTCACAGCACAAAAAGCTTCATTTACACCTATATACCAGGGGTGTCCAACTTTGGCCACTGTTAAGACTTGTGGACTTCAACTCCCAGAATTCCTCACCCAGCATGCACTGGTTGGGGAATTCTGGGAGTTGAAGTCTTAATGTGGACAGGGTTGGATACCCTCCCTCCCCGCTTTATATAGTAATTCTGTGCCTAAATATGGACACTTTCAGCATCCCGTGTGTGTGGCTGTCCACTTCATTCATCACAGTCCGTTTTCACAGTCCTTTCAAGTACAAGACCCACACTGACATTTGGCTAGGTAGCACTGAACGAAAAAACGTAGCAAGAACGCCACCAATCTAATCTCAATAACCCAAAGTGATGAACACCCCACTAGGGACGGATGCATGCGGAAAGAGACACAGGTCAACCCCACAGGTGCTTATTATGCTGCACATCAGCACAAACCCAAGCAAGGGATGCAAGGAGAGAGAGAGAGAGCTGGTGGGACACAAACCCAGATGCAGCATGTGATGCTGATTTTATACTGTGTTTATTAAAGAGACTGAACTTTTGCTCTTCCATTTGGTTTCTTTTTAAACGTATGAAAGCAGAGGCTGAGCTGATGTAACCTGTGTGTCTGTGGTCTTCCCGGGTGTGCGCAAGACACAACGGCTACAAAACAGCCATGTTATAACAAAGGTTGATGCGTTAAGGTGGAGAATGCAATAGTTTGCAAGAATGAAACTTGCAATACGAGAATCCAGCGATTGTTCAGCGCAGGGGTCTTCAAACTTGGCCCTTTTCTGACTTGTGGACTTCAACTCCCAGAATTCCTCAGCCCGGCACACGTGCCTGGCTGAGGAATTCTAGGAGTTGAAGTCCACAAGTCAGAAAAGGGCCAAGTTTGAAGACCTCTGGTTCAGAAGGTAGGAGAGACATGAACCTAATTTCTTGATCTGTCAAATTTATGTTTTAGTGTGGGGTTCTCCCCAGTATAGTTGGTTAAATCAATACCACTATTCTCTTTATCTAGCGTAGCTTTTCCTCCTGGGTAAAAGAAGAAAACATACTAGCACTGTCAATTTTAGGTTCAAAAGGAAGGATCGTGATCTTTAAAAGCAGGCCATTAAATAATCATGTTAAAGAAATGCTGAACACACATACATTGCAGGTGGTTCAAACTCTTTGAAAAGTGAACTGCAGAGAGGTACTTTGATGTACCTCTGCGCTATAAATATTTTCTAAGTGAACTGAATTAAAAAACCAGGAAAAACTGACAGCGTATTTCGGCAAAATCTTTGCACTTCGTTTGAATTTTGGCAAGCTTCGTTATTTCAAAAGGGCTCCTATTCCTGGAAGCCTACACATAGATCCTGCGAGCAAAAACACTGCACAACGAAAGAAAACATACACAGGTTGGGCAAACTGATGGAAGACGGTGCACTAAATGGAGCTGCTATCCAAAATGCTAGAGGCTCACATCAGCGTCTAAATTGCAAAAATCATGACATTCTACTCTAAAGGATCCCCCATCCCATCCCCAGTTTTCTGGGAGTTTTCCAGAGGGAACAGCTAGCTCTTTTCATTCATTTACAATGGGCAGAGCCCAGAACAAACCGTATGATGTCCCAGCATGTGGTGTGAACTCAGCTGTTAACTATCTACCAAAACCATGTGTGTCCACATAAAACGACAGCTACAGAGCTTGTGGCAAGAGCTACCCTTCACTTCGGGAACAAGCAGGGGTGTGCAGTCATGTTATTGTCATAAGTTTGGCAATCCGGATCTCACATCGCTGTTTGGTTTGGAAAGACATCTGAGTTCAGCCAGCATAGATAGATCATGGGTGGGCTTAGTTTCAGTGTGAAATCAGCCTGTGTGGTATAGATAATATAGTTCCACTGGTCGATGCCTAGAACTTCCTAGGATCCCAAACCCATTTTCTACACCAGTTTTCCTGGAGGAGGTTTCCACCCTGTAAATCTGAAGTTAAACAGCAGCTGCCTCAGGAAGATTACCTAGCCCAGGGGTCTGCAACCTTAAACACTCAAAGAGCCACTTGGACCCATTTCCCAGAGAAAACACTGGGAAGCCGCAAAACTTGTGCACACACGTGCGCGCACAAGGGGCGCAGACCTTGATTGAAGAGTTTAATTAAAAAGAAATAGAAGCTGCTGTGCATGAGTTCTCTCTCTCTCCTCTCCCTCTTTCCTCTCCCTCTCTCTCTCTCTCCCTCTCCCTCTCCCCCTCTCTCCGATCTGCTCATCTGGCAAGCTGGCTTCAGGCTCTTCTCCAACAAGCTGACACACATTATTGGGCTGGCTCTCTCCTGCTCTTCCTGCTTCCTGCAGAGATGCAGCAAAGGGAGGAGCCCCGCCCAATAAGCTTGTCAGCTCGTTGGAAAACAACAGCGTGAGACAACTCTTTTTTACGCACACACACACACACACACACACACAGAGAGAGAGAGAGAGAGAGAGAGAGAGAGAGAGAGAGAGAGAGAGAGAGAGAGAGAGAGAGAGAGAGAGAGAGACGCAAGCGCCTCTATCTCTGTCTCTCTCTCTGCAAATGGCAGGAGGCTGGGAGCCGCAGGAGAAGGCTCAAAGAGCTGCAGGTTGCCAACCCGTGACCTAGCCCTTTGGCCAAGAGGCCCTCCTTCCCAGAGACCCAGGCAGCCAATCAGCACTGAAAGGAAAGGGGGAAGGGGCTGGGTGGGAACAAGGGTCCCTATTCCTGAACTTATTTCAATCCACACAGAAGGCTGATTGCAACAACTGTCAAATCGGATAAGCGTCTGACTTGCATTTACTGAAGATGTTTAGCCACCTGACAGCCAGAGAGGCAATTTATTGAAAACATCCAGGGTTTTGCTGAAGAGGCCATAGCCAAATACGGTAGCCATATAGACTGGCCTCCTCGCTTAAGGCACGACAATGTGAAGGAGCCCTGCTGGTGGGGCAGAAAGGTTATATAGGGCTATAAATCAAAGACATAAAACAATGATCCCAAACCCCAGGGTGGTCTCGGCCACAATGGGGCTTGCAAACCAATGCTTAGTGCTTCTCCTTACCAATAAACTCATGGTTCAAGCCATGATTAAGCCAGGGATAAGCCTAAGGTATGCAAGCCATCTTTGTGAGGGGATCAGAAGACAACACTCACCGTGGGCTAGAGCTGCACCTCAGTTTTCATCCTTTGACTGTGTTCGAAAAGGAAAAAACAGGCCAGCTTCAGCCCTCCTTCAAGATTAGAAAGCTGTAGTGCAAACTTTCTGCTCTGCAGCCATCTTCCTCTGTATAGTACAAGGCTCTGAAGCTCACATCAGCTTTAGATTTCCAGAAAAATAAATTATAAATACAAATAAAAACATGGAGCGCCATTAACAGAGTTACTGAAATTAGGATAATTGGCCTGTGGGTAGAATGCATCCATTGACTGACAAAAGGGTAAACACAAAAAGAAGAATTTAAATCAGGAGATAATGAGAGGGGCAGCCTCTCGTTAATTGCACCCAGCTCCTGCTCCGGAGCTGTGTTCCGTGGATTTCCAACCTTTTCTAAGAACTCCAACATTAAAAAGGGGGTTTTGTGAAGACTATTAAGCTCACTTAGTCACATCCTACATTTAATGTTTTGTGATTCTGGGCTTTGGAGGGTACACAACCACTGGGAGCGTCTTCTATTCAAGCTCTCCCAGAACACATTTAATTTCTCCACAAGCGGCTTTGTGAATCATGCTTCAAGTCAGTAATAGGCCAGCATTGTGAGGAAGGTTAACTAAAGTTAGTTGACTGAGTTCAGAGGCCTTCGGTGTGGAAAAAGGAGGTGAGCTGCTCAGACAAAGCTCTCATGTCAGACCTTCATCCAAAGCAAAAGAAGAAGACCTGATGAGGCCAGTGAGCTTCACATAAAGCCTAAGCAGCAGGGACATCCCATGCTGGACCTTGGCTTTTGTTTTTGTTTTTTCTTTGAAGATGTTTCCCTTCTCATCCAAGAGGTTTCTTCAGTTCTACCTCTGAAAAAGCTTCTTGGTTGAGAAGCGAAATGTTATCAAGGAAAAAAAAACAAACCCAAGAAAGTCCAGTTGCCTTCTGGAAAGGCACCTCAGGGACAACCCTAGTATGGAGGATGGAGACCCTCCCTAGACAAGCAGCAGGGACCCCCCCCCATGCAGGTAGGAGAAAAGCAGCAGTCAAAAGTCCAGCAGGAAGGCAGGAGGAAGAGGCTGGCATAGCAGAGGAAGTACTTGAAGCAAAAACCACACAGCCACGTCCTGCCCACGGAAAAGTGCCTCCCGTTTCGTCTGTTGAAGGCGTCACTAGAGCAGTGTTTCTCAACCTTGACAATTTTAAGGCATGTGGACTTCAACTCCCAGAATTCCACAGCCAGCAATGCTGGCTGTGGAATTCTGGGAGTTGAAGTCCACATGCCTTAAAATTGTCAAGGTTGAGAAACACTGCACTAGAGGAACTGGGTGGCCTTTGAGGAAAAGCTCCAAAGTCTATTTCCATCTTCCCTCGGGGGATGAGAAATGTTGAATGAGTTTAACCAGGAACAAAGGAACAACATCTAGGCCAGCTTGAAGTTATGGGACTTTTTTATTTTTGTGGGATTTTATCAATTTTTTTTAAACAGGCTATGGTTGTACCCGTTGCTAAAGCTGCTGATTCTGCCATAAAACTAGAACAGAAAATTTCCCAGAAGTCAATTCCCCTCCTCCTCCTCCTCCTCCTCCTCAACTGCCTGCCTACCTCCCAACCAAACCAGCCAACCGACCGCCTTACATTTACAGCAGGCTCAGCTTAGAGAGCCTGAGACGCAGCTACATGAGTCTGACCAAGGAATGAAGAAGCCAGGAGTCCACTGGCCATTAGGACCGCCCTGTACAACATGGCCTGTTCTGGAGTTTGGTCCACTCTGGCTGCACCTTAACCATAGAGATCGTCATCGTTGTCTTCACTGTAAACGTTGCCGCCGCCGCTGCCTCCGGTGCCCTGGCTGGGTCCAGCACCACCTTGGTTACCTGATGGGAATCTGCCAGGAGAAGCAGAGCGGGGAGGAAAGCAGGTGAGCACTCATAAGAACAACTGGACTTCAGGCCAGAGGTGGGGAGCCATGACTCCTGAGCTGGGGCTTGGAGAGAACAGAAGCCAGACACCAACTCTGGAAAGCCAAAAGGGGATCCCCCACTACGGGACAGACTCTCCTGCCTCAGAGTAGGTACAGAGAGCCCCACATAGGGGAGGCAAAGCAATGCAGGAATGGTCTTTCTTTCTGGTTTGTTTATTAGATCTCTTCCTTCCAACTTAGGTGTTTTCATGCAACCCCCTGTTTCTGTGTAGACCAGAGATGTCGAACACAAGGCCCGGGGGCCAGATGCAGCCCACAAAGTGGTTTCATGTGGCCCGCGAAGCCATCCTGGAAACACTAAGGGAACGGCCCCCTCTGCCTTGGCCCTGGCCCAGGCCAGCCGGGAGCCAATGTACAATTTTATGGTGGCCATCTATGCTGAAACCATTCAGTCTTAGCTCCATAAGCCCCCCCTCCCCCAGCATGGCCTGAGAGGAACAGTGAGGCTCCTCCAGTGGACCATGCTTTGGGACTTGCCCTGGTCCCACCCCCTTCTGCCAGAGACCCTCAGATCTGTCCCACTCCTGCCCAGGCCCCCACAGGCACCCTTGACGCGAACAATGTAGAGCTGTCCACACCCACCCCATCCATGCCCACCCAGTAAGCCACACCCACCCTGGCCACACCCACCTGGCCCCCTGAAGGTAACTGCAATGCTGATGCAGTCCTCAATGAAATTGAGTTTGACACCCCTGGTGTAGACAACAAGGAACCGGGGTGGGGGGTGGGGCGTCTCCAGATGCAATTAAGAGATATGGAAAGAAACTGGGAGCACTGAACTGGGAGATGATAAGAGGCCGAGAGAACCAGTTGCGTGTGTTGATCAAGCAGTGAGACTGGAACTAGGATAAGCCTGGTTCAGGGGCCCCCTTAGTCATGGGGGGAGGGGGTCACCAGGAAGGTTCAGGCCAGGAAACCAACTTATTTCACTCCATCCTTTTAGTAAAAACCGGAAGAGGGAGCACCAAGTACACTACCTGGAGAATACGCAAGGCAGAAATCTAGGAAGCAGGTGAGCAGAAAGCAGAGGAGAACCTCATCTGGCTGTCTGTTAAAGTCATGGATGCCAAGGCCAGCAGGCACCTGGCTTCGCCACCCACAAAGAGAATCCCTCCCCATTATCCCCTGCTGACTGAGGGTGTTCAAAAGGAGGAGGGGCAGGAGAGGAGAGGGCACTGGCCTCGGCGTACCTGAAGCTGCCAAAGCCACGGCTCTGCTGCAAAGTCTGTGCGAACATCTCGTATTTGCGGATGTCGTTGTCGCTGACTGACCGGCGGGCAAAGCGCATGGCTTCCTCAAAGTGGTCCCGACGGATCTCGGGAACCGGGTCGTCCTCTTCGACCTCCTAAAGCAGGGAAAGCTTGGCCGTTAGCATCAGGGACTGGTGGGGAAGGCCAATCCTTGAGTACCAGAGAGCAAACCTCCCCTGCCCAAGGGCAGCCGCTCACCATGGCCGAGGGGTTGGTCTGCCTCTCTCGCTCCCGTCTGATCTCGCTTTCAATCGACTCGCGGATGGCCAGCTTGCAAGCTCGCTGGCAAATCTCTGTGAGGTCAGCTCCCGAGAAGCCATTGGTCATTTTTGCCAGGAACTCCAGATCCACATCCTGGAAAAAAAAAAGGACAATTCCACGTCTCGCCCATGCCCATCAGTTCCCTGCTGAAGGCTGGCTTTTATTCATCATGAACAAGAAACAGGACTCCAGGGGGAAAATAGAGGAAATTTAAGTAATAATAGCTGCAACTGTAGGAGATACAGAACACATTTTAACACTCTCTTTTCTAAAGCTGTGAGCAGTGGGGAACTGAAACTCTTCCAGGAGTGCTGGGCATGGCTCAACTCTTAGATTCTACCAACGGAGTAAAAGACAGGAGAGGGTTACCAGGGCCTCAGAAGAAAACCAGACCTTGGGAAACAAGGAAGGTGCCTTTTTCCCCTGCACAGAGGCTGGCCGGCCAGCCGGCCAGCTGGCTGCAGCTCAGAAGTCTCTCCAAAGATTGCCTTTAAAAGGGCTTCAGGATTCCTATTCGCTGACTGCTACTACTGAGTTACAACCAAGATTCATGTTGGGCCTAAGCTCAGTGAAGGGGGAGAAAGAGGAATCGTTGCCTTCTCAAGGATTCTCAAAGAATTGCTCTACTCCCCTGAATAGGTATTAAAAGCAAATCAGGATCTGAAATTTAAACAACACAGACAGGAATGGCAGACTTCTCTCTCTCTCTCTCTCTCTCTTGTCTCTCTGTCTCTGTCTCTCTCTGTCTCTCTGTCTCTCTCTCTCTCTCTCTCTCTCTCTCTCTCACACACACACACACACACACACACACAAACTTGCCTTGGCAACAGGCGATTTCCGCAGGTTGGCTTTGAGGATGGCCACACGAGACTTCTCATCTGGCAGAGGAATGTAGATGAGCTGGTCCAGGCGCCCAGGGCGCAGGATAGCCGGATCAATGATATCTGGCCGGTTGGTTGCACCAATGATGAAAACGTTCTTCTTGGTGGACATGCCATCCATCTCTGTGAGGATCTGGTTGATCACTCGGTCAGCGGCACCGCCGCCGTCACCAATGTTCCCACCGCGGGCCTTGGCAATGGAATCCAGCTCATCGAAGAACAGCACGCAGGGAGCGGCTTGGCGGGCCTGCCAAGGAAAGGACACCGCATCGGTTGGCAATGCACAAGAGGTCACCTTAGCTTGAGTATTGTAATGGGCTGGTTGCAGATTGCTCCAGGCACCGAAGGGCTCAGACTTCCTGGCAACTGTTATCACTGTTGGTGCTCAGGGGCCACAACCTTAAGGTCCCTGGACTGGCCCCTGCGTCAAAAGCCTTGCTATTTTGTTTGTTCTCTCACTTATCCCCGAAACCTCCAGGACTTAGAAAATGCTGGCCAGTTTTATAATTTCCAGATTCCCTGCAAATGCATTCCCACGGTCATCGGAGTAGCTGTGATGCCCCTACCTCAGAATAGCCTTAGGTAGGCACTACTGCAGGTACAAAGATGGCATGTTGGACTTTTCACTTTCCAAAAAAACAAAAGCAAAGCTAGAACTCTTTACAATTATTTAAATGTTGCAAAGAGCTCCCAAAGATTTGGGAGGGGTAGGAGAGTAATTAGCAATGAGGCAATGAATCCTGGTTCAGAGGAGGAGGAGGAGGAGGAGGAACTGGGACCTTTTCACAGGGATGGCACATCTCCCTCGGCATGCTTGGAGAGACCAGGGGCTGAGGATGATGGTGTCCCAGGCCACCCAGGCCACTCAGCTGACCAGAGGGAGAGCTGTCTGCCCTCACAGACATGGGGAGGATAGGTTGCTGACAGGCAGTGTTCAGAGGCAGCTGCCTCCCCCACTCAATCCAAGGACACGGAGAATAGAGCAGAGGCAAGTTCAAAGGAGGGCTGCAAGGCTACTCCAGATGAAGGTCACCCCCACCCCTCTTCACAAGGAACACCTAGTGTGGGTTGACTTAAGGAGAAGCTGTGGGGAATCTGTCTTTGTCAGGAACAATTGTTTGCTTTGGCCTGCACTACCCCGGATTTAAAAAAGCTTTAGAAAAACTTAGCCGTGACTCTTGTTTCTGCCTGAGCCTTGTCTCTGTCATGTGGACCTTGGTGCTGGACCTTGCCCCTTGAGTGTGCACTTTCTCTTTGGACTTCCTCCCTGCCTTTGCAAATTGAGCTTGGTTGTTTACTGGCTTGTGTTTGTGGGACTGAGGGTGGCTGCCTTCAGGGAAGTGTGGGGTGGAGCTTTACCGCCCATTGGACACCAACCGTTTGTTTGGGCAGCTAACAAGGAGTCTATCGATGCCTGCTTCTGCCTAGGCCAAAGGTCCCCAACCTTTTGGGCACCAGGGACCGGTTCCGTGGAGAGCGTTTTTTCCGCGGACCAGAGGGGGCGTGGTTTTGTGTGCTGCCTGCATCTCGCGGATGGGGCTTTGCTTGTTTGTGCAGAACCGGTTGCTGGCATGCTGCGGCATGCGGTATCAGTCCACAGACTGGGGGTTGGGAACCCCTGGTCTAGGTGACCTGGGTCATATTACCAAGCCCTACACTGAGACCTCCAGGTGAAAGGGGGGAGGGAAGAGAAAGCGGAGACTCACCTTGTCAAAGATCTCACGCACGTTGGCCTCGGACTCTCCAAACCACATGGTGAGCAACTCTGGGCCTTTGATGGAGATGAAATTGGCCTGGCATTCATTGGCAATGGCTTTGGCTAGCAGGGTCTTACCGCAGCCAGGGGGGCCATAAAAGAGAACCCCTTTAGATGGGGTCATGCCAAACTTAAGGAATTTGTCAGGATGCTCCACTGGGTACTGGAGAAGGAAAGGATTCAATGTCAGCTCCAAGAGGAGACAGTAGAGAAAACAGGGAAAGAGAACAATTTGGACAACAAGATCACCTGCCCGTGGCTTCAGACAGGATAAATCAGATCAAACCAAGGACAGTCAGAGGGCTGCAACTAGTTCAAAATTACTGTTTATTTATAGGGTTGTTCATCTCATGGAAAGCGGCTCTGGATGGCATGCAACCTTTATCCTCCCCTCCCATCAGCGTGTAGATCTCACTTCTACTAATGATTGCAGCCATTATCAGCAAAAATCACTAGCTATTGAACTCATGTTTACAACAAACACACTCTAGAGGTAGGTGATTTAAAGATGAAGCAGAAGGTAAACCGTGTTATGATGAATGTAACAAGCATCAAAAGAATTCTGCAGCTGAACCCATTAATTTACTCTTCTGGAATTTAGTCACTACAGCCCCCAATCTGACTTTGACAAATGCTTTTAAAACAGCTCAATAGCTATTTCTTTGGCTAAGGTGGGAGTATACTCAACTAAAAGCTCATATCATAGGGCCTGGCTGTGTTCCAAAGGGCACTGAAATCCTGGCTTTCCCCCCAGGCTCTGGATGAAAGTGTGTGTGTGTGTGTGTGTGTGTGTGTGTGAGGGAGGGTCCTGTGCTTTTCTTCAAGACATTTGGGTTTTTAACTGTTTTTTATGTATATCACAAAGTCTTGTTATAGAGTTGGGTGGCCTTATGCCAGCGGTTCTCAACCTGTGGGTCGCGACCCCATTTGGGGTCGAACTACCATTTCACGGGGGTCGCCAGACACCGCAGTCTGCCATTTTTATTTTTTTTGGGGTCGGCCATTTTTTCCCCTTTGCGATGCGGGCCGTCGCGCCGCGCATGCGCGATGTGGGCCCGCCATTTTTTTTTTGGTCAGCCATTTTTTCCCCCTTTGCGATGCGGGCTGTCGCGCCGCACATGCGCCCCGCCGCACATGCGCGATGTGCCCCGCACCCGGGTTCGAGCCCCGGAAAAGGTTGAGAACCGCTACCTTATGCAGTCAACATAAATCAACAAACGGGAGAGTCTTAAATTTGTATAATGATTTCATGGGCCCTGGAAACAGAATGATTGAAAACATAGACTTACCAACTCTTTTAAAACTGAAGACTAATTTTTAAGAACATATGCTTTTAACAGCGCAGAGAGAAAAAGTAGACTCTGCCCCCACGGTCTCTGCTGCAACCTCCAGCTAGCAAACAGCCGAGGAAATGGCCCAAACAGCCTCACCTGAACCAGCTCCTGCAGTTCCCGCTTGACGTCTTCCAAGCCTCCGATGTCTTGCCAGGTCACCTGTGGGACTTCCACTACGGTCTCGCGCAGTGCTGAGGGATTGCTCTGGCTTAGAGCCCACTGGTATTTGCAAAGAGACGAGAAGGGAGAGAATGTGTGGCCATGTTTGACCAGGGCAATTGCTCCGGATCGAGAAAGGGAACATACACCCCCCACCCTCACCCCATGACTGTCTTACCCGGAAGTCATCCATGGTAACTGCCAGGGAGTTCATCACTTCAGCATCAATAGTCTCATCTTCAAGGTCAATCAGGTCCATCTTCTTCCGGATGGCTTGCAGGGCCGCCTCTGAACACAGCGCGGCCAAGTCAGCTCCCACATGGCCGTGGGTCTCATTGGCCACCTGAAGCAGAGGAGGGACAGAGGTAAGCATCTGCTCCTGCTTTGAGAAAGTGGAATACAGCTTCTTCCACCGGAAGGAAGAGATCCACAACAATGCCTAGGCCCACTCGGACCTCGCTGACACCGAGGTAACCACGTATTTTTGCTTGAATCGCTCTCTGGCTTTGGACAATGCCATTCATCTAGATTTAGCCCTGTTCGGCGAAGTATTTCTGAGAACACCGAGCAGAGAAATCTGCCGTGTAACATGTCAGGCTTGACCCAGTATGAGAACTCTCAAATTTTTCTGGTCTTGTGCTCCCTCTTCTGGCTGTTTCCTTCAAATCTAAGTCAGTTCCTGCTTCGTTGTCTCACGCCTGCTGCCACATTTGTAAACCGCCTTCTCCATCTACAGATCTAGGTAAGGGGCAAGTCTGTGGGTCTTGGAGCAGGAGAGAGAAAAGGAACTGAGTGCCACTTAGAAAAAGAGGGGCCCATCCATCTGGGAAACTGACCGTTCTCAACGGTGGTGTGGTGTGGACGCTTTCTGGTGGAGACGACTGCTCCCTTTAAGAACCGCAATGCACAGCCCAAAACTATTCCCAGGCTAAATGAAAGGCTGTCTTCCTCGTTCTTCTAATCCTGTGGAGGTTCACAACTAACATCGCAATGGTTCCAGCACAAGATCAGCGCTTAAGCTCCCAAGGGGAGGGAATTTAGGTAAGCAATAATAGCTTTTAGCATCGTTAGCATAATTGCCATGCATGGGATAGTATTCTCATTTCACATGGTTCTGAGAGAACCTGAGCCAAGCAATGGCTTTAGCCAGCTGGGTGACTTTGGCCAGGCACTCTCAGCATAACCCACCTCACAGGGTTGTTTTCCCTCACAGGGAAAAATATGTGGAAGGAGTATTAGATAAGTGGCAGGTATGTTTGCTGCCGTGAGGGAGGGAGGGAGGAAGGAAGGGAAGGAAGGAAGGAAGGGAAAGAGGGAGGAAAATAATAATTTTAAATGAACCCACCTCACATTTTGGTATGATTGTTTCATCACTATTATCATGACCTGCCACTAGGTTTGTGTTACAAATGTTCTAATTACGATTTTGAAGAAAAAACAAACAAACAAACCCACCTGCTCCAGATCCACATCATCAGCCAACTTCATGTTCTTGGTGTGGATCTGCAAGATCTCCAGGCGGCCAGTAGCGTCGGGGATGCCAATGTCCACCTCCCTGTCAAAACGACCTGCAATGGACCAAGAGCGACCGTCACCTTTCCGTCTCCCTGGACAGACCCGCCCTCTGCAGCACCCAAGAGCTGATAAACCAGCAGGGCTCAGACCAGGGTCAGCTGAGAATCCACACCGCCGTCTTGACACACGCACGGGGGGAGGGGGAGGACTGAAGCTTTACAGCCTTTGAGGGTAGCTCCAGATCCCCCACTCCTACAGCTGGATAGTGGCCAGCTATGAGCCTCATTTTGTGCCTGCCCTGACAAAAAGTCTCCCAAGCACGTCTCTTTGCCCATTTGCTGCTACTGGCAATCCAGGTTTGCTGCTGGTGTGGCCACTGACTAGCAGCTGATGCTCCTGGACTTCTTCTCAAGGCTGGGGACAGAAACAGCCAAAGCTGCGGGTCTTATGCCACTTGTGGCCTCCAGGCCCTCAGGGCAGTCACACTGCGGTTGGGGAGTTTGTGGTCTGGTCCCTGCCAAACTGGTGCCCTGGCACAATGGATGAGGGGAAGGTCACATACAGTTGATCTGGTCTTCCCTTTTGAATGAAGGTGAGACATGATCTGCACGCCCGTTTTTCTTGGCCTTGATTGGATCACTTCCTTGTCAAAAGGCAGCTCATGGCAGCCGTGGAGCACTGCAATGCATTGTCCACTTTTTTTGGATGATATCATTGTCATTCTCTATTTTTTAAAATTTGATCTGCTCTGATGCTCCACCTGCCCAAACCCTGCGAGGAACGAGGTATAAATACGATGAGATCAACAAATTCTGGTCGCTAAATGCATTGTGGATAGGTTTAAAGTGATATAAGAGTTCAGAAATGGTGACACCAGCACCACCCATTTTGGTATAGGGCAGGGGTAGGCAACCTTGGCTCTTTTATGACTCCTGGACTTCAGCTCCCAGAATTCCTGAGCCAGCATGGCTCAGCTTGGAAACTCTCCCTGTGCCTTCAGCATGGCTGGCTCAGGAATTCTGGGAGTTGAAGTCCACGGGTCATAAAAGAGCCAAGGCTGCCTACCCGTGGACTAGGCCTACCAGTTTCTGATAATCTACTCCTGTCAGGCTTAATAGACTACGCCAGGGGTAGGTAACCTTGGCTCTTTTATGACTCCTGGACTTCAACTCCCAGAATTCCTGAGCCAACATGGCTCAGCATGGAAACCTCTCCCTGTGCCCTCAGCATGGCCGGCTGAGGAATTCTGGGAGTTGAAGTCCACGAGTCATAAAAGAGCCAAGGTTGCCTACCCCTGGTATAGGGCAACTAGGGCCCCTGAAGCACCTGATACATTGCCCTCAGTATGAGAGGCCTCACTAATTGACCCTCCCCAATGGGGCAGATTCCCCGGTTCTAGAAACTTGAAGAGCAGAAGGAGGATGAGGGACAAGAAGGAAGGGCTGTCTACGGACACTGGAGTAGGGTCTTTCTCCCTCTTCAGCCGACAAGGAAGTAATAAAATTATTATTATTTATTACTTCAAGGAAGTAATAAAATTAGTGTTGCTAAACTGAATTAAAATTCTCTTTATGTGCAGTTGTTGCTTTATCATTTTTTTCCCTTTGACGTCCTCCTTTTCTAATAAACTTCTTTTTATACCTAGACAATTGGCTTCCCTGATTTTATAACGGGATTTCTCTTTAAAATCTTAAGCAAGGCAGGCCACATCCTGCATTTCTGGGTCTCCGGCAGGACAATCCCAAGCAGCTGCCTGCCTTTTTCTCCTCAGGACTAGGCTGAAGGGAGACCTCCTGGCTGAAGAGTAAAAAAAGCCCCCTGACTGAACTGACTAAAGACGGCCGTCTTTTCCCATGGAACCCACGGAAAGGGCTCCATCAGGGAGACTTCCAATTATCCTCCTTCCAGCTCAAGAAGAGCCACATACCATATTTTCCTGAAAACAAGACCGGGTCTTACATTAATTTTTGCTCCAAAAGATGCATTTAGGGCTTATTTTCTGGTTAAGGCTACGGGTTCTGCCTCCCAAGGACAATTCCGTCTGTCCATCCATCACTCTGGGAGGGGAAGTTTTATCCCCGTCGGAGAGGGTTCGCAACTTGGGTGTCCTCCTCGATCCACAGCTAAGTTTAGAATACCATCTTTCAGCTGTGGCAAGGGGGGCATTTGCCCAGGTTCGCCTGGTGCGTCAGTTGCAGCCCTATTTGGACCGGGAGTCACTCCTCACAGTCACCCATGCCCTTGTCACCTCGAGATTCGACTACTGTAATGCTCTCTACATGGGGCAGCCTTTGAAGAATGTCCGGAGACTGCAGGTGGTTCAGAATGCGGCCACGCGAGCCATCTTGGGTCTCCCAAGACATGCTCATATCACTCCAGCCCTCCGTGAGCTACACTGGCTGCCAATTGGTCTCCGAACACAATTCAAAGTGTTGGTTATGACCTATAAAGCCCTATATGGCAATGGGCCAGGATACTTGTGGGACCGTCTTCTGCCCCATGAATCCCAGCGACCGGTTAGGGCACACAGGGTTGGCCTCCTGTTAGACAGTGCCGTTTGGCGGGACCTAGGGCTAGGGCCTTCTCTGTTGCTGCCCCAGCCCTCTGGAACCAACTTCCCTCAGAGGTTCGTACTGCTCCCTTCCTCCTAGCTTTCCGAAAACTCTTAAAAACACATCTATGCAGACAGGCTTGGGGCTTTTGAGCTGTGCTCTGCCCCTGGGCCTTTGATTGGGACTGTATGTTGTATGAGTGGGTATAGTTTTATAGTTTTTGTATTGTATACTACTATTTTAATTGATTTATATTTTGTACTTGTATTATTTGCTGTGAGCCACCCTGAGTCTGAGAAGGGCGGCATATAAGTCAAAATAATAAATAAATAAATAAATAAATAAATAAATAAAATAAGTCTTATTCTCAAGGAAATATGGTGCACTAAATGCATCTGTCTGGCTGACGATCTTAACTGGGGCTTATTTTGGGGGGAGGGAGGCTTATATTATGAGCATCCTGAAAAAAATGATGCTAGGGCCTATTTTCCGGTTAGGTCTTATTTTTGGAAAAAGAGGGTAGTATTAAGCAATGGTCCACTCTGAAATGGAAGGCAGAGGGCGGCAGTGGGAGCCAGCCAGGGAGTTTTCTCAAGCACTGCCGGCAACCAGTAAGCATTCTGGAGGGGGAGAGATTGCAGTTGAAACAAGAATTTCAAGGACACACAAAGTGTTCAAAACCACAATTTTTCTCCTGATCCATCTGCATTTAGCCAAAGATTCTACACCGTATAATAGGAGGTTCGTGATTCAGACATGCTTATTCATGCAAGCAGACTTTGCTGCTCAGCTGTTATTGATCCTAAAGCCCTGCCTTTTGCCACTGAGAACCGCATATGTTTTAAGATCAAATGAAATCCAGGCCTGGGAATAGTCACATTTACTGGAAGAAATATCATCTTGCTTTGGTTTTGCTGATAGACACATGGGAACACGAAGCCCCAGCAAGCACGGTATTTGAAATTAGATGAACAGCATGAACCAAAGTAGCATTCCCTTTTTCCAGGATGCTACTCCTCCTGCACATTACCAATTATAGCTTGAAGTCTGTAATCCAGGTCAAAGTGTGCTACTTATTCCTTTCTGCATGTGCGAATTGGGCTTCAGGTACAAATTAAAGCTCAGCTTTCTGTAGTGCATATGGCCAGCAAGAAAGAACTTTTAAATCTATCAAATCCCAAATCTGTCTCCTCGCGCATGGAAAAGTACACGAGACGAGCAGAAAAGCAATTTGTATCTGCTGAGTATTATTTCATTTTAAGAGAATGCTCAACCCCAGAGTTCGCAAGTTCATAAGCAATGAAAGTTTGAAAATTCCACAGGAGTTTTTGACTACTGGCACACCTGGATACGGCTGTGCTAGCCAGTCTGACTGTTGCAAAAGGACAGTCCACTGACAATCAGCAACACACACATTGCTAGCCCACATCTCCCAATACGCAGCCCTTCTCCCCCCCCTCCCCGAATGGAGCAAGCTGAGTTACCAAACCGCCGGAGGGCTGGATCGATGCTGTTGGGTCTGTTGGTGGCAGCCATGACAATGACGTGAGCTCGCTGCTTTAGGCCGTCCATGAGAGTCAGCAACTGGGACACAATGCGCCGTTCGACTTCCCCATGGGTCTGCAGAGAAACCGGTGGAGAGAGAGTGAGTCAGGCTTGGAAGGAAAGGGCTTGGCCCCAAGGAAGGGACCCCAAAGAGAACAGCTAAAAGAAGGAAAGCGTAAAAGTAAAACAAAATACTTTGTAAGAAGAAATAATAAATAAATAAAAACCAAGAAACCGGCCCCTAAGATTACAGTGAGACAGCAATCTTGGGAGGGAAAACCCTGGTTAGCTTCCCCGCATTTCCTTCACACGGAGGGGAAACAGTTCCCCTATTCCGCCAGGTAGGATGAGCTTCATCTCTCCCTTATTCTGGCAGGGATTCTTCCTTCAGCAGAGAAAGGACTCTCAAACCACAGGGGCAGCTTTGACCTGGAAAGCCTGAGGCAGGTCAGCGCTGTTGCTCCCCTCCCCTCCAGCTTCAGCTTGCCCTGCCCTAGGAGGCACAAGGAGCCCTCCCACCCCCTCCAAACCCAGGCTGACTCTGTAAACCACTCAGAGGGCTGTAAAGCACTATGAGGCGGTGGGTAAGTCTACATGCAGGGCCGATGACAAATGTCGATCGTGTGACTGCAGAATGCTGCTGTCAACGCTGCTAATATTGAATATTCTTGCTTTGACAATATATGCAGAACTGTCTGGTATTTTTAGAGTTAAATCAGGTGACAGCGAAAGGGGAGAATATAAGGAAAGCCCGGGAAAAAGAAACGGAAGTGAATCTTTGCCCTCCAAGTTAATTGGAAGATGTGAATCATGACCCCAAAATAGGGGAGGGGAAATGCCTGGAATGTTATGTGCAAAGGAAGGGAAATTCAGATCTTAGCATCCACCATGCCCTGCTGATGCTCTACAACACTAATAAAGCATTTTTAGGTTAAAAAAATGCCTGTAAGTTCTCTGAAGTGTTACGTTAATCAAACACATGACAGCTGCAACTGCCACGTGAGCTTGCTGTCACGTGCCCAGATGGCGACCACATGACCATTGGGGATAGCGGAGAGTTTGAGGAATTCTATTATGATAGAATTATGATAGGCGTTAAGATGAGCTGGACAATTTTTTTGGCAGGTTTTCCAGACCGACATCAAGCAAGCTCAGGAAATAAAAACCACTTGGGTTTCTGGAATGATCTGCCATTGGGTTACCTGGGAGTATATGGAAAGCCCGTCAACACAATTCTTCAGCTCGGCTTCCAGTTAAGGCTGAGTCACTCTGAATCTCTTTCTTGCGTTCCCCCCCGACCCTGGGGGCTCAGGGCTATTTCCCCTCCCCTCTGTGTCCCCAAAGTCTGCTCTCCATGGAAGGCTGCCACACACCCACCTTCTCTCTCTTTGGAGCAATGGCATCCAGCTCGTCAATGAAGATGATGGCGGGTGCATTCTTCTCAGCTTCCTCAAAGGCCTTGCGCAGGTTGCTCTCCGACTCCCCTGCTAGCTTGCTCATGATCTCAGGACCTGTGGAGAAGCAGGGAGAAGGCATTTGCCTTGGGAGGCAGCCCAAAAGAACATGCAGTTCCCCACTCTGCTTCAAAGGGGCACAGCCTGGGGTCCCAGAGTGCACCTGGCCCCAGAGACCTCCACTATCTCTGGTTGAAATTGAAAACCAGGAAGCACATGGCTGGGCAGCCCCCTCATCCCATCCCGTGGATGTTTCATGCTAATTCAACAGAAATGGACGTGCTAAAGCATATAAGGAAAGGCTGCTGGAATTGGGTATGTCTAGTTTAATGAAAAGAAGGATGAGGGGGGACATGATAGCAGCGTTCCAATATCTCAGGGGCTGCCACAAAGAAGAGGGAGTCAAGCTGTTCTCCAAAGTGCCTGAAGGCAGGACAAGAAGCAACGGATGGAAACTAATCAAGGAGAGAAGCAACCTGGAACTAAGGAGAAACTTCCTGACTGTTAGAACAATTAACCAGTGGAGCAACCTGCCTCCAGAAACGGTGAATGCTCCAACACTGGAAGTTTTTAGAAGAGACTGGACAGCCATTTGTCTGAAATGGTGTAGGGTTTCCTGCCTGAGCAGGGGTTGGACTAGATGACCTCCAAGGCCCCTTCCAACTTTATTATTATTATTATTATTATTATTATTATTATTATTATTATTATTATTAAATTAAATTTAGCTTCATTCTGGTTCAAGTCCTCATCGCTACTTTGGAGAGCTTAACGCCAGTTCTCGGCTTATAACCACAGTGGAGCCCCAAATTTCTCTTGCTAAGAGAGAGACAGTTGAGTTTTGTCCCATTTTACGACCTTTCTTGCCTCAGTTGTTAAGCGAATCAGTGCAGTTACGTTAGTAACCTGTTTGTTAAGTGAAATCGGGCTCCCTCATTTAGTTTGCTTGTCAGAAGGTTGGCAAAAGGGAATCGGGTGACCCTGGGACACTGTAACGGTCATAAATATCAGTCAGTTGCCAAATGTCTGGATTTTGATCACATGGCTGTGGGGATGCTGCAACGGTCATTAAGTATGAAAACTGGTCATAAGTTACTGTTATCAGTGACGTTAATTTTGAATGCTCACTAGATGGACTGTTGTAACTTGAGGACTACCTGTACTATTCTAGCAAACAAGCAGTGCTAGGAGCCGCAAAGCCTTTCCAACTGTTTAGCATTACTTCAGTTAAGTCTGGACAGAGATATAACTTAACATACACACACACAGCCTAAAAAAAAAAAAGCACAGTCTGCTTCTTTTTGATTGGCATTAACTGCACTGTGAAGCCTGTGCACCTCTTTTAAGTTTGCTTGAAGTTTGCACCTGGAGGTTTCCAAGGATACCGGCTGGCTTCAAAGGCAACTGAAAGGGAGAGCATCTTTCAAACTCAAGTATGAAAATGCCCAGGAGGACTCAGAACAAATCAGACTGTGTCACTAAAAAGGCAACTCTGTTTTACATTGCGACTCTGCTGCCTTTCCCCTGTGGTGTTTTTAAACAATTGCTTTTGATCTATTGCCGTCTTCCTTATTTTTATTGCATTATTAGCTTTAATTTTGCTTTGGGTTATTAATGAATGAGAGAATCTTTGTAATCACAATCGGAAGAATTGAGGAACTGCATGGTGAAGATTATTTACATGAAAGCTGGGACATGACCACTGAAGTAAAGACAAGGATAGAGAAAGCTCGAACAGCATTCTTCAAAATGAAAAAGGTCTTCTGCAGTCACGACATAAGCCTAAGACTGAAAATCAGGCTTGTCAGATGCTATATTTTTTCTATCCTGCTCTATGCAGTAGAGAGCTGGTCTCGGACAGAAGGCCATTTGAAATGTGGATTTACAGGCGGCTGCTACGTATAAGCTGGGTTGACAAGATTAGAAATGAGGAGGTGATAAGCCTCCTGGGAAAGCCAAGGGAAATCATCAAAACAATTAAAAAACAAAAGTTAGAATATTTCAGACATGTGATGCGACACCCAGAAAAATAGGGCATACTCCATTTAATCCTCCAGGGAAAGACTGAAGGCAAATGAGGTCCAGGCAGAAGAAGAACATCGTGGCTTCAAAATCTAAGAGACTGGTTTGGACAAAACTCAGTAGCACTTTTTCGTGTGGCTGCTGATAAAAACAGGATCGCCAATGTCCAATACCGGATATGGCACAAGAACAAGAAGAAGATGTTGAAGGTTCTGTACCTGCTGGTAGTCTTTCGTTTCAGCTATGCAATGCATACAGTTGAAACTGTCAACACAAAGCTACTCACCATTAATTAGAAAGAAAAATGCTCCAGTCTCATTAGCCACGGCTCGAGCAATCAAGGTCTTCCCGGTACCAGGCGGACCATACAAGAGGATTCCACGGGGAGGCTGGAGAGACAGACACACATTTAGCCTTGGCAGGTTATGGCCAAAGACTTAAAGACTCCCAGAATTCTGCAGAGTTGAAGTCCACAGGTCTTTAAAGCAGCCAAAGTTGGACACCCCTGGCTTCAAGTTTAAGCACCAGCATAGATATTGCACGGGGTAAAGGGGGGCCTCACTCAGTTCCCCCACCCCACCCCGTGGGTCAACACAAGGAGCAGCTGTAGGGTAGAGGGGCTGCAGTCAGTGCAGCTCAAGCTTCAAGGTCAGAGAGAGAAGTGCCTCACCTTCACCCCGATTGCCTTGAAGAGAGCAGGGTGTCTAAGAGGCAGCTCCACCATTTCCTTGATCTGAGCCAGCTGCTTTCGGCAGCCTCCAATGTCATCATAGCCCACCTCGTTCAGAGATTCCTCTTCGTCCTGGCGGCAATAAATACGAAAAGAAATGTCAGGAAAAACAAGGCAATGTTCACGTTGCGTCTCATCTCGGCTTGGAAGAATTTAGTCCACAAACCCAAAGATGTCTGCTTTAGATACAGATAGTCCTCCTAGAACAGAGGTGAGCAACTATGGCCCCTGTACGACCTGTGGACTTCAACTCCCAGAATTCCTGAGCCAGCTATGCTGAAGTCCACAGGTCGTAAGGAGGTCATAGTTGCCCAACCTTGCCCTAGAAGGGTGAGCTTGGAATCTCTTTAGAACAGGACACTGTGCTTGGCCACCGGCTCACAAATGATTGCAGCATCCTGTGGTCACATGATTTGCAACCTTCTCTGCCCATTTATGGCAAAAAGTGCCCACTGGGGAAGGTGGATTTACTTAATGAATTTATGATTCACTTAATGTGTCATCAAAATGTCATAAAATAAAGTTACAGGCACAGTGACTCACAACAGAAATTCCACTACACATCGTTGTCATAAGTCAAAGACTGCCTGCAGTGTTTATGCCAATAAAAGGTCCTTTGTTGTATTACTGCCAATTGTTTGGTCCCTAATTTAAGGGCACATTTTTCTACAAACGTTGTTGGGAAAGCTTAACAATCTTGGGATTAGCATATCTATGTTTTATGGACCATCTGTTTAAAAATACGGAAGGTTCAGAAAAGACAATTTAAACTAGTCAGGGTGACAAAACTAAGTGTGATTGTGAAGAGAGTTGGAAGGACCTCTTTTCAATTGGGTCAATAGCCTAATGGAAAATGCAATACAATTCCAGGCCCTGTGATGTAACATGAAATTTATAACGGCTGGTTCCATGAAGAGGTTAGCTGTGGACTTGGTCATTCATTTTAACAGTTTTGAAAGGGGTTGGTTACATTCATGGAAGACACATCTGCTGAGGGCTATTAGCCATCAAGAAACTAACCAAAGAGAGAAGCAACCTAGAACTAAGGAGAAATTTTCTGACAGTTAGAACAATTAATCAGTGGAACAACCTGCCTCCAGAAGCTGTGAATATTCCAACACTGGAAGTTTTTAAGAAGAAACTGGACAGCCATTTGTCTGAAATGGTATAGGGTTTCCTGCCTGAGCAGGGAGTTGGACTAGATGACCTTCAAGGTTGTTGTTATTATTATTATTATTGATCATCGCACAGTCAGCCAGATGTTCAGACTGGATTTGGCATTTTTGTCTACCTATCGAGTCCTTATCAAGGACCTGGGATAGGCAGATGTGGATATTTGATGGTATTACAGATATCATCGCAGGATGGAAGCAGTTCCTAGTAAGGCCGCTGTTTGCAATTGACTAATGCGAATTTGTCAATGCCAATAATGGTGTTCAAGTGGTGCTCCAGTTGTTTTGGGATCGCACCCAAGGCGCCTATTACTATTGGTACTACCCTTGCTTGCTTTTGCCACAGTCTTTCTAGTTCTATTTGTAGGTCTTTGTATTTTGTTATCTTCTCCAGTTTATTTATTTATTTATTTATTTATTTATTATTTTTATTATTATTATTATCATCATCATCATCATCATCCCTCTCTAAGCAGTTTACAGAGTCAGCCTATTGCTCCCAACAATTGAACGGAAGGCTGAGTCAGCCTTGAGCCCCATCAGGACCGAACTCCTGGCTGTGGGCAGAGTCAGCCTGCGAAATGGCATTCTAAGCCCTGTACCACCAGGGCTCATCATAAACTGATGTTCAGGGCTTTAGCATCATCTCCCGGTTGGGAACATGTTTCCAAATCCCAACTGCAGGGGAGCAACAAGACAAGGGAAATGCATCTCTGTGTCCTGTTTGTGGGCACCTCTGAGGGGTCCAGTGGTCTAACATGAAAAATAAATGCTGAATTATCTTTGCTTGACCTAGCAGGGCTGTTCTTAACAATCTTACGTTCAAAAAACATGGTTTACAAGCTCACAATGATTGGATTCATACTAAGCCAAATCTAAATCATCTTCATTATGATTAGTGCCAAAGTTCATGCAGGCTTATTTGCAACTATACTTCTGATGCCTAAATTCCTTCCAGATGAGCAGCTGCTTGGACAGCTCCCACCAAAGCAGCCTTCTCAATCTGTGGCTCCAACCATGTTAACAGACTAACAGAGTTGGAAGGGACCATGGAGGTCTTCCAGTCCAGCCCCCGGCTCAAGCAGGAGACTCTCTATCATTTCAGACAAATGGCTGTCCAATCTCTTCTTTAAAATCTCCAGTAATGGAGCACCCACCACTTCTGGAGGCAAGTTGTTCCACTGGTTAATAGTTCTCACTGTTAGGAAGCTTCTTCTTCGTTCCAGGTTGGTTCTCTCATTCTTCACAGGAACCTTTGACCAAAGCCTCTTCCAAAAGGCTGCGGGAAGGGAATATCTACAAAGATCCATCCTCAAGGCTCTCCCCTCTCTCAATATCAAATGGTGCTTTTTGTTCCTCTATCTCAGTCCTGCCAGGTCTCTCTGCTTGAACTCACCTCTCGCTTGATTGGTTCTCCCTCACAGTGAATCACAGTATCTGGAGCCACTATGCAGTAGGGGCTGGGGTCTGTCTCCACCACCTTGAATTCCACTGCACGCATGCCTCCGCGCACCAGGAAGATGTCCCCTGAAATCATTACCACATTCATGACAGCCCTCACGCTACCCCCGCCTCCAAAGCAAGGAAGCCTATCACCAATCCATTAATTAGCATTGATGTTTAGGCCTTTGCAAGATCTGGCAACATAAGTTACCTGAAACATATAATAGTATCTACTGTTGTTTAGTCTGATTACCATAGCAGCCTCTGAACTTTTGGCGACTTAGAATACAGAAGGAGAAAGGTTTTTATACAGGCAAAATAAACCAGCATTAATAACAACAGTCAGAGCTCATAAAAATAAATGTGGAAGATAAGCAAGAAGTTAGGAATGAGGAATACCACAGATTACAAAAGGTTTAAGCAACAGCAAATATATTTCTTTTTCGGGTTTGCTGGACTACCCAATGGAAGTTGAAGAAAGGTTAGTTTTGATCTTCTCTCTGTTAGACAGGTAAGAAAGCAGAAGGGTATTCCATGATTTGTTCACGTTCACAGGTGCCTTCCTTTTTAAGGGACATCAGCACTACGGAAAATCAGGTTCTTGAAGGATGTTAAATGTTATTATTTCGTCAAACCTGGACTATGTGTAACGAGTTTTAGACATACCACACTTTCCCTGCTACAAAAAGATTATATAATGGGTTCCTTGAAGGCGGAGGAGCCTTGCACACCAGCCTTGGGTTAGCTGAGTGGAAAGATCCACTTCATCTTTGTGAACTGGATCTTTTATCAACAGATAACAGGATGCCATGAGATCGAGATTAAATTTGGTGTTTGAAATCTGAGATGTAGTAATTTGCATAAAGGTATAGCTGTGATTCCTGTATCATGGAAAAGTAAACTAGTTTTATTTTTATTTTATTTTCCTTTTCTTTCCAGTTCACTTTTTTTCACATTTATTTTCATCATTAGCCTGCTTTATTTAATCTTTTGACATATAACCGTGCTTGAAATCTTTAAACTGTATTCACACATTTTGCATATCTTCATTTATTAATGAAAAAAAAATCAATAAAAATATTTCAAAAAGAACCGCTCTCAGTGGCTATCATAGCTGTTCTTCTCCCCGAGAATGCTCAGAAATATCCTCCTACTGCCCAATCCAAGGGGCACATAAACTATTAGACTGGCATCACTGAGGAAGCCAGCACGCTGATGTTTCCTGGCATTTACACAGCGCTTTGTAAGTAATTAAAGCCTTTCAAATATAATCCCTGAACAAGAATAATCCGGCATGGAACAAGAGCCGTTACTCAATATTGCAAAGAGGAAGGCAGAAAGAGCTTGCATGCCTGTGTTAAGTCTGGAGCTCCAGGGATGAAGGCAAACAGAACTCCGTGCACATAAGCACAATCCATCCAACCGTTTTCTTTTACAACGGATTTTTCCAAATTGGGGATACTGTGTATAAAGTGCCCTCATCTTGCAATCCCTCAAATTGTTGAGCTTTTCCAAATATTCTGGGGAGAATGTCCCCAGTCTATGACATCATGACCATACTCCCAGCAGCTGTCGGGCGTGGCAAAGATATACGTAGCCTGCTAGCTGAGAAGAGTGGTCTGCCTCTTTTAGACCATGCGTTCTAATCTCCATCGCTTAAAATTGCCAGACTGACAAGACAGCTTGCCTCCCCACATCCTGCTGCCTCGCCCTAGTTCAGGGGTAGGCAACCTTGGCTCTTTTATGACTCGTGGGCTTCAACTCCCAGAATTCCTGAGCCAGCATGGCTCAGCTTGGAAACCTCTCCCTTTCCCCTCAGCATGGCTGGCTCAGGAATTCTGGGGGTTGAAGTCCACGAGTCATAAAAGAGCCAAGGTTGCCTACCCCTGCCCTAGATCTTCATGCTTGTTATGGTGTTAAAGTTAAAAAAAGAAAGGTTTCCCCCTATCCACTTGTGTCCGACTCCAAGGGACAGTGTTCATCCCTGTTTCCTAGCCAAGGCAGCCAGCGTTGTCCGAAGACCGCGTGGTCACTTGGCCAGCGTGACTATATGCCAAGCCACTTGAAACGTTGTTACTTTCCCACCTAAGTGGGACCTATTTATTTACTTGCAGTGACATGCTTTCAAACTGCTAGATTGGCAGTGTCAGAATCCAGTTATATTTCCTTTCTACCGTATTTACCTTCTCTGATATAAAACCAATTCTTACTCTCTCCTGGATCCTGTCATACTAAGGAGGAGGGGGGTTATGCATGGGGCGTTTATTACTTTCACTTCCTCTATTCACTACAAAGTAACCTTTTTCTGTAACCATCACAATGTAATCATTTGCCTTTCATCCTATGACCTTCTGAACTTCTCCTCCTTACTGGCCAGCGAGGAAAAGGGTGTGTGTGTGAAAAGATGCAGCCTCCGGGATCTGTGTGAGGAGCTGTTGAATGATGGAGCTGGATTGATGTTATCTTTCCTGGATTTAACACCTAGAAATCTGCCTGTCTGAATTGCCCGGAAGAACTGCGGGGTGGGAGCTGCTTAGGGACACTTTAAAACATCGATTTGTAAGGGAATCCCTCAGATCCCGTCTATCAATTTCTCTTAATAAAAGTTCCTGTTGGAAGAGATCGTTTCCAAGAGTTCTGCTTTCTAAAGATGTGGATTGCTCCTTACAGGCAGTTTGATCTTCTTCTATACGTAAGATGCTGTGCTTTGGAGGCGTAACAGAAAATATGCAAGCATCTTTTAGCTCTCTTTGACTGTTGGAAAGAGACCGGCAACTACTACTACCGGTAGCAGAAGAAATCACAGAGGTACTCAGGCACTGTAACCTTAAAGAAAGTCACCAGCAACAACAACAAACCCCCCTCCCCCATCCTGCCACTCCCAAAACACAATGGTCAGAGTCAGATCCAGACCCAGCCAGAGAGGATTCCTATGCTCCTGAACCCTTGTAAACAAAATTCTTTCGTGGCCTAGTCTAGCTTTCAACAGCATGGGCCCTTTTGACTACAAATCCCACAACCCCTGATTTTAAGATGACTGATGGGAGGTGTGGTTAAAAGCTCCAACTCTGGATACTGCAGAGCAGGGACAGGAAAGCCACGGCCTTCCAGGTGCTGCTGAAAAAAAAAAGAGTAACAGGAGAAGGCCAAGGGTGAGGGGTTAAAAGATAGTTAACACCAATTTAGATGAAAGAAAAAGGAGGAGATAAGGAGGGAGACCCAGGCGACACAGTACTGAATAACCTATTGAATAACCGGAGGGCGTACAAATATTTATAGAAGCATATACCCAGAAGCTCAGATAAATAGAAGTATTAACTTCTACCGGTATTTATCTTGCCCCAAGCCAGTGTATGTCTGTGTGTATGCTGAATGATTGGGTTTTTAAAAAAAAATAAAAAAAATTAAGAGGTTTTATATTTATATGTATTTTTATGTTGATTTCTACTGTGTTGTGAGCCGCCCTGAGTTCTCCGGAATAGGGCGGCATAGAAATCGAATGAATGAATGAATGAATGAATGAATGAATGAATAAATAAATAAATATAATACAGATAGGGAAATTTAGAGAGAGGAGTTGCTCGGACATTACCCCTGAATTGTATCTGAAGAGGGATGAGAGGGAAGAAAGGAGAGGAGAGAGAGAAAAGAGTAAAGGAGGGGAGAAGGAAGTAGGAAGGTTGGAGGAGAAGAGGAGGAGAAGTGGGGAGAAATGAGAGGGGTGAAGGAAAGAGGAAAGTAGGGAAGAAAGAGAAGAAAGGGAGAAAGAAGGTAGAGAAGAAAGAGTAGGAGTGTGGATATAGTGAAAGGGGAAATGGGCGAGCAACACCAAAATTTATGTGTATGTATTTATTTTATTTTATTAAAAGTGTCTGATAGATAAAAAAAGAGTAACAGAAGGCCATGGGTGAGGGGTTTTGTGGCTCAACGCATCCGAGGATCAAAGGCTCCCCAACCCCTTTCTCTAGCAGCTCCTTTTAAGCCACATCCCCTTCAGGTCAGCTGGCAGGACCCTGCAGGCCTCTCTTTAGGGCAAAGGTAGGCAGCCTTGGCTCTTTTATGACTCGTGGACTTTAACTCCCAGAATTCCTGAGCCAGCATGGCTCAGCTTGGAAACCTCTCCCTTTCCCCTCAGCGTGGCTGGCTCAGGAATGCTGGGAGTTGAAGTCCACGAGTCATAAAAAGAGCCAAGGTTGCCAACCCCTGCTTTAGAGTATAGAAAGGTCAGAAAACAATATCCCATGTGAAGACCTATGGCAAGTGCCAAATGTCGCTTCTCCATAGCCGGCTCAGAGGCCTGGGCGATTACCTTTTCTGATGGGTCTGTAGGCTTCCAGGAAGTAGGGCTTGAGATAGACCTCAAAGAGGTTGCCGGTGATCCCTTCCACGGTGTCATCAATGGGCAGCACGTGGATGCGCTTGCCGTACTTCACATCCGGACAAGGCTGGATGCTGAAAAGCAAAAGTGCCCCCCCCTTTATTCTCAGGTGCGGAATTTTTCTTTCCGCCCTCAAAGCATCCCCCATTTCCAGCCTTTGAGGGTCCATGTTTGCCCCTGCTGAGGATCCGAGAGGGCAACCACTCCTCTTCTCCTGGCCTTAGGTCACCTCATTTTGTTTAATAAACACAGGCAGTCGGGTTACAAATGTAACGGAGCCTGCCCATTCCATTCGTAACTGGAGGATTCGTAGGGGTGAATCTCGTATCCTGAATGTGATTTATTCCCAGCTTTTGCCCACACATTTAGCTAATTTAATGCCTGAGCAAATGGGTGGCTCATTAAGTGAACACGAGGTATCTCAGGGTGGGGAAGGCGGGTGGTGGTGGTGGTAGTTATGGAACAGGCTATCTTCAGACCACCTAAGGCCTCACCCGACCCACAGCCTCTCTGTTTCTTTCTCTGCTCCCAGCAAGAGCAGAGGGAGGCCACCAAGGCCCAGAACGGATCTCCGAAAGCATGTGGTCGCCTCCCCGGCTTCTGTTCTGGGCCTCAGAAGCCTCCTCCAAGTCTCTGAGGCCCAGAACAGACTTCCAGAAGTATGTGGCCACCGCCCACGGCCTCTATTCTGAGCCTCGGAAGCCTGAAGGAGGCTCCAAGGCCCAGAATGGGCCCTTGGAGCCCCGGTGAAGCATCCCCCGGCGTCCTTTCCGGGCAGCAGCAGTCCGGAAAAGGCCTCCGAAGCCCAGATTGGGCCTTCAGAGCCCCGCTGAAGCGTCTCCTGGTGTCATTTACGGGTGTCGGAGGCCTTTTCTGGGCCACTTCCGCCCGGAAAGGACGATGGGAGATGCTTCAGCAGGCTTCGAAGGCCCAATCCAGGCATCAGAGGCCTTTTCTGGGCTGCTGCTGGCCGGAAAGGATGCCGGGGAATGCTTCAGCGGTCTCCAGGGGAGGCTTTTTGCGTGCCTCCTGAAGTCTATTCTCCCCTGGCCTCTGTTCTCTGTTAACAGAGGCCTAAATTACAGTGAGAGCACACGAGATCAGTAGCGTGAGATCTCGTGCCACTGACCTTGCACGATCTTGCTTTACTTTAGGGCTCTATTCTCTGTGAACACACCGAAGGAAGCAGTGAAACAGCCCCAAAAGCGAAGGATCTCTCGATCTTCACAATGTGAGTATCCACTAAAACCTAGGGCAGGGGTAGGCAACCTTGGCTCTTTTATGACTCGTGGACTTCAACTCCCAGAATTCCTGAGCCAAGGTTGCCTACCTCTGACTTAGGGAGACCCGGGGGGGGGGGGAAGGAGGCAGGGAACAGCCAGAGTGAATGTTGCAGTGCCACTGCAGTCATTAGTAAGGGTGAACCATGGTGCGGCAACATTCATAATTTCAGGACTTTTTGTAAACACTAGGGGGCGCTTATCGCATAACTTTGAACATTTGTAGGGGTAGGCAACCTTGGCTCTTTTATGACTTGTGGACTTCAACTCCCAGAATTCCTGAGCCAGTCATGCTGAGGGAAAAGGGAGTGGTTTCCAAGCTAAGCCATGGCTGGCTCAGGAATTCTGGGCCTGGGATCCTGCCAGACAGAACTCCTTAGCAGAAGCAGCAGCCTGCCTTTTACTCAGCCTGATGGGATGGGTAGCTGTGATCGGGAAGAGGTGGTCCCTCTGACAGACCGCCTCATACCTTGGGGAGGGGGCATTAAAGGTTAAAACCAGCATCTTGAATTGCACCCAGGAACAAAACCGGCAGCCAATGCAGCTCTTGGAACAGAGGAATGTATGTCATCCTACGGGCACATATCACTCTCTACGCAGTTCATCATTTATTTATTTTATTTATTTGACTTATATGCCGCCCTTCTCCCCAGACTCAGGGCGGCTAAGCCAGGGTTTCTCAACCTTGGTTATTTTAAGCACAGTGGACTTCAACTCCCAGAATTCCCCAGCCAGCTATGCTATGGAAGTTGAAGCCCACACCGTTTAAAGTGGCCACGCTTGAGAAACACTGCACTGTTTTTCTACAGCAGATTTTTCAGGGTATGCATGAAATTGGGGAGGAAGGCGCCCGGGGGTGGGGGGGAGGAGGGAGAATTCTGCCATTGGAAAGAAGGTCTTCCTTTATGAGCAGAATATTGGCTTTCAGCTACTCCTCAGTTCAATAACTTTGCAGGGTAAAAATCTATCAATTCCTGGCAACTTCATAATACATCTTTATGTACTTTTCCTGAAAACAGCGTGGAAGTGGATCTGACGCTGCCAGAGGGAGGGGGGGGCTGTTCTTTGAACATCCCATTAAAGCTGAGCCATTAAGAACAGATCGATTTACAAGGAAGGAGCACATTTTGCAAAGTCCGGCTGCATTGGTAGTTTACGCAAAAATTAGAGCCTTCAACAGATGCCTTTGTGTTCGTCGTCAGCCTGACAAACTCTTTAAAGCAGGGCTCTTCCAACTTGGCCCTTTTATGACGTGTGGACTTCAACTCCCAGAATGCCTCAGCCAGGGACACCTGGCTGAGGCATTCTGGGAGTTGAAGTCCACACGTCATAAAAGGGCCAAGTTGGAAGAGCCTTGCTTTAAACCCTTAGAATACCCGAGTCCTTCTTGCAGCCTCACCTGATGACGTCTCCTAGACGCACCCTTAGGTTGTTGCGAACCACTCGGTTCATGCGGATTTTCTCATCCGAGCAGGAGTCATCGGAGAGCACAATGCAGACGGCCTCTCGCCTTTTCTTGCCTTTGAGGAGGACCGTGTCTCCCCTGAACAGCTGCAGTTCATCCATCTTGGCCTGGAAACAATGAGCGGGGAGAGAAAAACAGCTACTCAAAACCGGGGAATCCGGGAATGAACTTTGCTTGCTTGAAACTGGATATCCTTCAATTTACTAGGTCAGGAGTAGGCCACCTTGGCTCTTTTATGACTTGTGGACTTCAACTCCCAGAATTCCTGAGCCAGCATGGCTCAGTTTGGAAACCTCTCCCTTTCCTCTCAGCATGGCTGGCTCAGGAATTCTGGGAGTTGAAGTCCACAAGTCATAAAAGAGCTAAGGTGGCCTGTCCCTGTACTAGGTCAACCTGACACGATGGGATCCAAGAAGTGGGGATTACGCCTTCTTTGGGCATTCTGGCTGCTGATTAGGAGGTCTGAACAGGTTAATACAGGTAAGTCCTCAACGTATGACCGCAATTGAGCCCAAAATGTATGTTGCTAAGTGAGTTTTGCTCCATTTTATGACCTTGCCACAGTTGTTAAGCGAACCACTGCACTTGTTAAGTTTGTAATGCAGCTGTCAAGTGAATCTGATTTTCCCACTGACTTTGTCAGAAGGTTGCAAAAGGGGGATCGCCGTGACTCCGGGGCACTGCTATGACCCAGTTGTCAAGTGTCCAAATTTTGATCACCTGACCAGGGGGATGCTGCAACACTCATAAATGTGAAAAATGGTCATGTCACTTTTTTCACTGCCGTTGCAACTTCAAACAGTCCCTAAACAAACTGTTGTAGATTGAGGACTACCTACAGAGTTGAATAGTTGTATTAACTCAATAGCAAAAGAAAGACAAGCACCTTTATAGGACGGGAATTCATTTTGATCAGGCCACACTACAGAGACAGACTTTTCAAATATGCATCCATGTTGTATTTTGGTAAAACAGGATTTTGACCATGAACACCACCAGTAGCCAAACAAACAGAGGCTTGTGGAAATATTTTAGCTTTTCATGGTGGAGAGGAGAAACTGTTCAAGGATCATTCAATATTTTTAGTCTTTTTAATGATCGCTGAGAGATGCATGCTGCCCTCCTCTGCAACAGGGAAGAACTGTTACGCTATAATAGGAGTGGGGGGAAAAATACTCATGCATGGACCAATTGTGAGGAGCCAAAATTTTTGTTGAGAAAGAAAAGGAACAGACAACAGCAGAGCAGCTGATCAATAAGCTCCCCCACAAACAGCTTGGAGAAGCAGGCTTGCTTCCTTCTGGGAAAATTTCCATTCATCTGCTGACTAGCTCCATACTATGACAGTATGTAGCACACACACACCTGCGACAGTGACACCACACTGTTGTCCTCATTGATTGCTTCATCAACAATTAACCGATTGGGGCGGTTCTTCTGCTTCAGAATTGCAGTTGATAAATCATCAGCTTTGGAACTGTAGTGAGAGGAAAGAGTTGCTGGTAACTTTAGAAACAGAACCACACCCCATTCTATTTTCCATTCATGTGCTATTGCTTTTATTCTTAAACAAGCATGTCATATTACTACAACACAAAGACTAAAAGTATTTTAATAGGCTCTTCAATTGGGTTTCTGCTAAGCAGTTATCGATCAGAAGTGTTCACAAATCACTTACTACAGTACTTAAGAGATCGGTAATATGCGCTGCAAAAATGACTAGCAACTTTGCTACGAGGAAAAGAATGCTTGTAGCAGCCTTTGGCAGTAAACTTTTATTTAACTCTCAATATGAGAAGAAGCGTTGACTTACCTGAACGCCTTTTCTCAGCATGGGGGGATGGAGAATCCATCCACCCATGCTGGAGAATTTCTGGCCGATTTCAAACATGGACAAAACTTTTTCTTTCACTGAAGTCTTAAGAAAGAAGTTACATCATTAAAAGAAACCATTTCTAGAATTTCCAAAAGGCGTTTCAGGTTAGCTTATGTCAGAACTCTGTAGAGAGCCCTTCCTACCCCTATCCTTGTTTGCACTTCTCAGAGAGGGCGCTCAGGGATCACCAGACCAAGGAAGGAGGACACTTTCATTTACCTACGTCAGTGTTTCTCAACCTTGACAATTTTAAGGCATGTGGACTTCAACTCCCAGAATTCTGGGAGTTGAAGTCCACATGCCTTAAAATTGTCAAGGTTGAGAAACACTGACCTACGTGAACACTTTTCAAACTTCTTAAAGGATGTGACTAAGAAAGAGCCTAACCTTTGCTCTGGAAGTGAAAGTGCACTGGTGCGCAGTGCTCCCTAGCAACTCAACTCCTGAGCATGAGTTTGCATACAACTACGATCTTTACCCTCACAAAAAGTGATCGTTTTGTGTCTTCCAGTTGTAGACACAAAAACTTCAAGAAACAATTTAAGGCTGACAACTTGAGGATGATGGGCCTTCTTCTGAGGGCATAGGTCTTTTTCTTCTGGTACGCGTCCCATCAAGCATTAGTCCACCTGCATGTCCCAAAAGTGCTTTCCCCAAAAGGCAACTGGGCTTTCTTGGAGTTTTTCTCCCCTTTGAAAACCTTTTGCTTCTCATCCTATGAGCTTCTTGGATGAGCAGCAAAACATTTTCCAAGGGAAAACACCAAGCAAGTCCAGTTGCCTTTTGGAAGAAACACCTTTGGGATAACCGTGACCTAGATGATGGAGAATCTCCATAGACGGTTTACTCCACCTGCAGATTCCGTGATGCTGAATTTCAAACAGCTTCTGTAAAATCTTCTTTAACCATCTGAGTAAGATTAAAGACTACAGACCCAGTCAAGCTGGATCCCAGAAGGATGACAGAGGGAAGATCCCAAGGGAAGGAAGACCCTTTCATAGCTACAAACAACAACAGGCTATTATGAAAACCCACTAAATTCCTTATACAAACTTGTTACTTTATCTTTAAACAGAAGCTGAAACCCTGCAGTACACCCCTTTACTCTTAACATATTTCTTCTGAAGTGTTTGATCCGATTTCTAATGACACCAGTCATAAGGAAAAGAAACAGTAATTAAAACAGTATTTTAGTCCACTGAGATGACAGGCAAACAGCTCGTGAAGTGAACATATCCAAACTGACTAGGTATCATGGTTTGCAGCTTCTGTGTTATCTGACTCAGTGTCTCCAGGGCAATAGGTAAGACGGTAAAAATGCTGAGGATACAAGTCCCTCAAATTCAGCCAGCTGAGCCAAACTAGACTGCCATATGGAAGAGATGTTGACTGCATCAAAACATCAGCCAAATTGAGGTAATAAAACAGAAATAAAGCAGATGCAGGAAGGACACAGTGAGAATCAATACAGCCCTTTTCCGACTTACCCAAACCCAAGGCCATCTTAATTTCCCAATCGTTGTAAGGGTCTCTGGCAAGCAACAGAAAAGCTGTTACCATGATTTAAACCCTGATGACACAGCAGTAAATGACCAGGTTAGAGGGATTTGTTGACTGGAAGCTGCTCAGAAAGCTGTTCCTGGAGCCCCCAGGACAGTTACTACCTGGATAAAACAGAAGGCAGAATCCCTGGGGGCAGAAAACACCTGATTCAAGGGGCCCCCCCGCTGCGCTTGCTCAGCTAACATGGCAAGAAAGCTTTTGCTAATAAAAAGAAGCTGGCCCTTCAAGCTGGGCTTTTCTCTAAGGCAGGTGATGCTGACGCAGACTGATTCTTTGGGTTGCTTGCTTACTATTAAATCATAGACAGAAAGGACTTTTGTGTATTTATTCTGAGGCTCTAAGAACATAATGCATACTAAACCTCAGGAGGTGGGTGAAGAGCTAACTTTTTTCAAGGATGAGCCATCCATCCTATATAATGGTATTAAATACCTGCTGACAGCTATCTTCCTTCCATGGGATCCTTGGAGCTCCTCGGGCTTGACCTTGGGCTCAATCCGGAGCTACAAATATCCTCTCCCATCCCTAACTTCCTTCCCTAATTTCAAGTTATTCCATTTCTAAAGCAGTAATGGAACTTGTTGAGCAGGCTCTGACTTTTTGGGTGATGTCAGTCTGCCAGATTATACCTTCTCTGTCCAATGACCATCTGGAGTGCTTGGCAGCACAAAAGCATTTACAGTACAGATTAGCGAAGCAGTTTCAGGGGCATAAACCCACTTTGGCCCGCGAGGCAGCCTCTATAAACAGATCTGGCTTTAAGCAGCCATGGAGAAGAGACAAGATTTCTATGAAATCAGAAATGAAAGACAGAAGTAGGTTTTCATCAGGGAAGGTTTTCAACCCCACGGAAGTTTATGATACTGCATAAAGTTGGCTTGTGAAAGGCTCAGTCCCTGCCCTCTCCACTCACAATTGGGACAGCTTGAAGGCCAACTCCCCGCTGGTAGTCAGGGCAGACAAGCAGGCAAAAGCATTCAACTGCCAGACTAACACTTGCCTGGGCTCTTCCCCCACTGCAGCACCTGCTTCAGCTGTAATTTCAAAGGTGAGATTCTTCTGACTAGATAAACAGCCAAGGACAGCCCTTGAGATAATTAAGTGGGCTGTCCCTGCCCACAAACCCAAGGAGCTCTGGGAGAGGAAGCAGATGAAATGCCTAGAGAGATGATGACACCAGAAGCCATGGGGGCACAGTGGTTAGAATGTAGTATTGCAGGCTAGCTCACTGCCAGGAGTTCAATCCTGACTGGCTTAATTGTGACTCAGCCTTCCATGCTTCCAAGGTTGGTAAAATAAGGACCCAGATTGTTGGGGGCACCATGCTGACTCTGTAAACCAGTTAGAGAGGGCTGTAAAACACAGCAGTATGTAAGTCTAAGTGCTATTGCTATAAAACAGCGGTCTTCAACCTTGGCAACTTTAAAACTTGTGGACTTCAACTCCCAGAATTCCCCAGCCAGCCAGACTTCAATTCTTGCGAACTGAAGTCCACAAGTCATAAAGTTAAACAGCAAATGAATGCAAACAAACATAAATAAACTCTCAAAGCTGAATCTGCACCATGGCAGTAAAAATGATGAAGCAAACCACCTCTCTCTCTCTGTGTGGCTGCCTGGCAGCTTTGAAACTGAAAGCCCTGCGACTGAGCTGTTGTGAAACATCTGGTGGATCAAATCACTTGCATCTGGTCAGAGCTGGAGGCCAGCTGAGCAACCCCTGCTGAGAGGATGACAGCGTCATCTTCCTTAGTTACCTAAGATCCGTTTGAGCCAATAGATCTTGAGGAACTGGACAGGGTCGTCCAAGCTATTAATGCAGCCACCTATGAACATGAATCCTGTCTTACCTGGTCTGTGAAAGCTGCCGGGGAAGTGACAGGAAGCTGATTTGCATAGTTGCAAGAAGGGGTATTCCCTCCTCCAGAGGCAATCACACAGCTTGCCTGTTTTAGGCAATTATTGCATACTCCCAGTCTTGCCTTAACTTAAGCTAGCTTGTGAAGTGTTTGGCCAATAGATAGAGATTCCTGAAGGAAAAGCATGATCTAGCCAGGGGTAGGCAACCTTGGCTCTTTTGTGACTCGTGGACTTCAACTCCCAGAATTCCTGAGCTAGGCATGGGAGACAAAATGCACTAGGTATCCTAGGAGATAACCTGTGGTGGGATGAGAATAAGAGGGATATGACACCCTTGGTCTTGCAATGTATTTTGGTAGCTTGTCCCAAAGGTGCTTTTCCAAAAAGGCGAGTGGACCTTCTTGATTTTTTTCCTTGAAAATGTTTAATTTCTCATCCAAAAAGTTCTTGGAAAAAGCACCTTTGGGACAACCATGACCTGGATGATGGCGAGTCTCCACAGACATCTTTAGGAGAGTTGAACCTGGCATAGTGCAATTGGTGGTCACGGCCAGCACAGTTTTTACACAAATACATCTGGTGCCAACTGTGGATCAGAAAACTTCTGTAGACAGCCATTCAACCCCTCATCACTTCATGGCTCAACTACTGCAATTCACTCTATATGGAATGGTTCTTGTGACTTTTAAAGCAAGCTGCATTTTGAGAAATGTGCCTCCATGTTTAGATTGATATATGAAGGAGACAGTGGCTTCCACATCTCCCAATTCTAAACCATGTAGCACTCTAAAAGTAATGCAATGCTCTCTATACCTGGCTTCTGTTATCAAATTACCTATTGTGTATGATTCCACATTAGTTTTTGATTAATCTTCAACAGCAGCTCAGTGAAGAAGGCACTGCCATAATTGAGACATGATGGGCCATTTTAGCCAGGTCCCACTTCTCAAGGAATAAGATGGAGCTGGCCCACCAAAGATGGCCGAAAGCATTTGGTGTCAAAGTCTATGAAGAGTTCCTAAATTACAAACTTGGCCTTTCAAAGGGAAAGCCACTCACTCCAGATCAGTCAGGTCTCAACTTCTGACTCATCAGCTCTACTGATCAAGCCACGTCAGGATTCCATCTTGGCCGATGCCTATCTTGAAGTCCCCACATTTTAGAACTGCAAGAGTTGAGAAACACTGCTCTGGTCCATGGCTCAGAACCTTAACAGCTTCCATGGGATGCAACTGAAAAGAACTATAGAAATGGGTGATGGCTGCTGACTGATGGAACTCCACCAATACTGAATCACCTTTCCCACCAGTTTCAAAAGAAAACTGAACAGCCTGTGTCTTACAGAAGAGAATTCTGCAGCTTTTTGCGAGCGACTGGCCACAGGCTATGTAGACATCCCATAGTCTTAGCTACCGAGATTTGTTTTCAGGAAGGCCCAAAACTATCTGTTATGCTTCTAACCTTTGCAAGGCATAATGGCCAAATGGTATCCAAACCTGCTGAGCCATCCAACAGAACCACAACAGATACACCCAATCACTGTCCAAGCATAGACCACTTACTAAGTTGGGGGGAAAAATGGTCTTAATTTCAAGACTGGGAGACACTCAAGAAACACAAGGATGACTGGAGCTACTTTAAAAAAAAGTAGTTTTTACAATAATGTCCAGAGATCTCAAGAGAGAAGGAATCGTTCTGCCAAGAGATCAAAAAGAAACAATGGGGAGAGATACCCCCCCCCGCCTATTTTCTAACTGTAGCGATTCACCTAAGCAACTAGGAATATTTTTCACCTAAGCAACTAGGAATATTTCTGTCTAAAAACTGAAGAATGACCAAAAGAGATCTAGGTTTACTCAGGTGATAAGCAAAGACAACTTCTTTAACAAATGTCTTAATGCCACTTACCTTAAATAGAAGAGAACCTGTCCAAACGAGGCATTTACAATTTCCATTGTCTGCTTGGCTAGTCCTTTTCTAACAACTTCCACAAGCCAAGATGGACAAGAATCAAAGCAACTTCTTCCTCTAATTACCCACATTTTCAAGTCCAAATTCATGGAGGAAAACCAACCCCTCTGCTAATTCAATCAAGTCAAGAAAACACACTTCAATAGAAGAGAATGCATGTAGCTCAGGGTTGAACTGTAGAATCCTGGTGCCCTCAAGCTAAACTCAACCGGTATAAATAAGCTTGCCAAAGCACGGAGAGTCCCAAGGGCTCCAAAACACACTTCTGACCCAAGTCAGTAGAGGTAAAAGAGGTTTTTAGCTTTGAGGCCTGAGCAGAGCATCTTATCTTTCTAATCACCTAAACCAAGTACACCCAAAGAGGTGGCACTAGTTTAGACAAAGCAGAGAGAGGGTGTCTGTTGTCTTCTCACTCATTCATCTAATCATCGGCTGAGATACAGCACTGCCCTAAACCAACCCTGGATCTCCCTGCCGTGATTGTGCAGGTTGTGGAATTCTGGGAACTGAAGTCCCTTCTCTGGCCGGCCTCGGGGTGGGGGCAGGAAGGAACCGCACAGTCTCTGGAGTCCCGAAGGCGCTTCCCCCCCCCGCCCCCCAAGAGGCACATGGACTTTGTTTTTCCTTGAAGACGTTTCGCTTCTCATCCAAGGAGCTTTTTTAGTTCTTGAACGGAAGAAACTCCTTGGATGAGAAGCGAAATGTCTTCAAGAAAAAACAAGAAAGTCCATGTGTCTCTTGGGGGGGGGAAGCGCCTTTGGGGCCACCATGAATCTCCAGCGCCCACCCGACGGATGGCTGAGGCAGGAAGCCGGGTCTCCTCGCCAAATCTACCAGGAAGTCCCACGGGGCCCAGGGAAAAAGGGGGCGGCGGGGGCGAGAGCTCCCTCCACCCCAATTCAATGGCCTCCCAGGGCGAGGGTGGGGTTCACGCGGCCCACTCCAGGAGGCTTTGGAGGGCTCCCCAAATAAACCCGGCTGAACCCAGGCCGGCTACCGGCCTAGACACGCCGCTTCCCGTCCGGGTGGGCGAGGCCTCCAGAGGGCCACCGGCGCCGGCCGGCCAGGCGAGGGAGGGAGGCCTCGCCGGCGTCCCCTGCCCCGACCGGGCCCTCCAGACGCCACCCTCCGAGGGCCTTCCTTGCCGGGGGGCTTCCCCAGCGCCCCCGCTCGGCTCCCCACAGCGAGGCGTGTCTCCCAGCCTCCAAGCCGGCCCCGAGGACGCCACGGCCATCCGGCCCAGCCGCCGCATGCCGGGCCCCGCCAGGCCGTTCCGGGCGCGGCTGGGAGAAGCGCCGCGGCTGGCAGACAAAGGCGGAGCGGCGCTTCGCTCGATAGGCCGGGCAGGAAGACCAGCGCCGCGGAGCCAGCGTCGCCGGCCGCAGCTCTTCTCCTGCCGGCGCGGAGACAAGGGAAGGCCGGGCGGGCCGGAGAGACACGGTGGGGGCAGCGACGGTGGCTGGTGGTGGGGTCGGGTCGAGACACTTACTCGGGTCCCGAGGCCATGGCGGCGGGCGGCGATGTGGGCTGGCGCGGTGGCGGCGAGGGTCACTTCGGCTCTGCCTGCTCCGCGCTGGGTTTTTCCCCTCAGCGATCAGCGCCGACTCATCGGGGGTGACGCTCCGCCCGGCGCGCTAGGCCGCACTCTGCCTAGCAACAGGTGGCGCGGCGACCAATCCGAAAAATAGAGACGGCCACGCTCGACCAATCGGAGCCCCAAGCTGAAACGGCTTCCCACCCTCTGCTAATGAGGAAGCGGGCTCCTCCAAGGAGGCAGAGCCGCCCGGCGACCGGGCGGACCAATCAGATAAATCGGCCGACGTCCGAGGCGGAGCCTGGAAGATTTCAGATCGAAAGGCCAACTCGAAGGCCCTTTCCGACTAGCGACGCAATTGGGGGTACGTCGAAAGAACTCGCAGCCAATCGAAAAACGGAGAGATTTGATTGGCACGACGGCACTCTTATGGAAATAAGCCCCTGTGCTAGAGTGGGATGAGCCGGGCCGTGGACGATCCCGGAAGTAGTCCGCCGGCGTGGCACCATGACGTTGGGCAATTGGAAATCTGTTTCTGAGCATGTGCTGCTGGGAGGATGGGCCTTGTAGTCGCTCGCGTCTGCAGGCTGCCCGGGTGGCGGCAGATCTGGTGGTGGGGCAGCCGTGGGAATCGCTGTCGCGGGTGGGCCGAGGAGAGGAGGCTGGCAGGGCGCTCCTTCGCCCACCTGGAGCCGGGCAGCCTCATGCGCCGCCTTCTGCTCGTTCCTGAGCTGAATGAAAGTTCCTCGTGACACATTAATAGGCGCCCAATGCCCCTAACCCAGGGGTAGGCAACCTTGGCTCTTTTATGACTCGTGGACTTCAACTCCCATGGCTGGCTCAGGAATTCTGGGAGTTGAAGTCCACGAGTCATAAAAGAACCAAGGTTGCCTATCCCTGCTCTAACTCAATATTTCTCAATCTGGGCCATTTTAAGATGAATGTGTGGGGAAAAGAATATTTTTTTTACAGAAACTGTAGAAGGGCATGCTAACCCTTGGAAGAATACATTGTATACGTTTCTAATCTCATGAATTCTGTTTAAGCATGGAAACTGTACGGATCAGAGGCCCCTGCTATGCTCAAAGCCAGTTTTAACTAGAATTAGTTGGCATGATGGTTGTTTCAGGGATAGCCCTCAGGAACTAATAGGTATAAAAGGTAATTTGTAAATAAGGGTAGGGAGCGATAGAATTTGAGGAATGGGAGATGTCATCCGGCGGGGCATAATGTATTCATTTTAGGGCTAGGCGCTTCGGATAGGTTGTAATGATTTGAGTACTCAGCTAATGAGGAAAAGGTGGTAAGTAAATTTGTGACGGTGATGGGGAATATAAAGAAAGCATATTGATTTAAGGTGTGTCTACTGTACTTGCGAGTATGTGATACACCCTCTTTGCAAAGTAGTAAAAATAAAATACCATTGTTTTCTTTTGGAAGTTTTGGCTGGTGAATTGTTTATTCCAAATTAGACAATGAATTCTGGGAATTGAAGTCCACCCATCTTAAAATGGCCCAGGTTGAGAAACACTGCATTCAGGTCTCTTTAGGGTCTTAAACAGCCAAGGTTAAATGTTACCTTATAATCATCTTACATTGTTGAGAATTTGTTCACTCGTCTGAAGCACAAAGGATGTAGGCCTGCTTTTAGAAACAAACATACTATCGTCCCCCAGGAACAGGCCTGGATTCCTTGTTCATATATCCTTGCAGGAACGCAACAAGGAGATGGTGAGCCATATATAAGGTAGTCCTTGACTTAAGACAGCAGTTGGGACTGAAATTTTAAATTGTAAGTTGAAGCACTCACATGACCAGACCCAATTTTATTGCCATTTTTATGGTAGTCATAATCCAAAACCATTCTCAGTCACAAATTGAGGTCATGTGACCACAGGCCAGTGCAACCTGTTGTAAATATGAGCTGATTGCCAAGCAGCCAAAATGCAGTCATGTGAAGGGGGGGTTGGCAACATTTTACAACAATTGGAAATGCTTTACAGGCCATAAAGCAACCTTGAGGCTGTGAGAAAGGAAGAAGTTTAAAAATAAAATGGTCACACTTGATTAACAATAGAAAGATTAGCCAAGCCCTGCAGGTAGGCACTAGATTCCAGGAGGCTTGGGTAGAAGACACACTCAACAAGACAAAAGGATGGCAGAGGAACTTCTAAACAATGTAACTGAGGGGGAGGGATGATGTATTCTGGCTAGGGGGATCGGACAGATTGGTCCTCTCAAATGAGACCTAAGGGGAGGGCACGGGGGCGTCGTGATAGGAGTGAATATAATGTTATGTGTTTGAATATTTTTGGTGTGGTCTCTGGGTTTAGAACTTCCTGTTGAAGTCTCTCACCAGGATCCACCGCTCTTTGCAAACCGCTTTTCTATTTTCTGCAGAATAAACTCTTTTTCTTACCAATCCAATTTTGTTGGTATTTTAATCACGTTTCCAACAAGGCTGATTCTGAATGTTTTACCTGTATGATGGCAAACTATTCAATTGAAGGAACATGCTGCGCTCTTTAGCAAATCACATTTATGTTGCACCTCTTCAAATAATAAAGAACTTTCCACTATTACTATTTATTAGGGTTGGTCACCCAGTTAGCCAAAAAATTTGACTTGATTTGGCATTTTTTACCCATGTGTCAAATCCTTCCCAAAGACTTGGAATAAGCAGATGTTATTAAATTTATTGGCCACCCAACCCCAGTGATTTGGACTGTAAATAATACAGTAATAATTCATTATATTTATGCGCCATCCAACTCTCAAGTGTTTCTGGATAATTTACAATTGCTAAAAACAGTAAAAAAAAAAGCTCAATGCAGAAAATTAAAAAAAAACACCACAAGACATAGGGACAATGAGGCAGAGGGGAACGTAAAAGAAGAAAGGGGTATCAGCCAGATCTTTAAGGCCCTTTGAAATATGAATAGAAGATGCCTGTAAAGCAGTGTTTCTCAACCTTGACAATTTTAAGGCATGTGGACTTCAACTCCCAGAATTCCACAGCCAGCAATGCTGGATGTGGAATTCTGGGAGTTGAAGTCCACATGCCTTAAAATTGCCAAGGTTGAGAAACACTGCTGTAAAGGTACCCGTTCTCAGAAAATAATGGCTTCTGGTATCTAACGGAAGGATTTAAGATGCAGAAGGTGAAGAATCCCTGCTTTAAGTCATCCATTAACTTTTTCAAAAGGATAAGTGAAACTAAAGCATCACTCCACCTACCAATCAACATTTCTGAGTATCATTTGTAAAACAACTGCCAATTCCTCCAGGATTTCTGCCTGGAAAAAAAATAATTGCTCCCATAGGTGAAGGTGAAATCACCAGACATGTGACTACCACTGGCTGTATTCACACCACATACGTAGCCTGACTAATAATGAAAGTATTTTCTGATTTTGCACAGTATAAAGGCTGATGTGCGGCTTTTGAAAGCTCCCACTGAGTCCATCCCAAAGGAAACATTCTGGCTTTTACTTAACAATGCTTGCACAGAAAAAAAAAAATCCTTTAATTCAGCATCTCTATCTGGAAACTAATAATAGTGATGAATAAGACAGCAAAATATGGAAAGGGAGGCAGTTTGATGAACTCCATTCTTACTGGGAAAGAGGCTCAACTGAGCTGTAATTTTGCTCCCAAATTTGCTTCTTGTATTAAGGTTCAGTGAACTTATTCTGCCTGTTTGCATTCTCCAGAAAGAGCAACATTCAGGCTGCCTTTGTTTCTGTATCACTCCTGAGTCCTTGTGCAACATTTAGCCGGGAAACACTAGATCCGTGGTGGCGAACCTATGGCACAGGTGGCACACAGAGCCCTCTCTGTGGGTGCATGGGCAGTCGCCCCAGACCTAGGCCTTCAGCTGGGTTTTATAAAACCTTTTCACTTTAGGCCTCCACCGTGTGCAACAACAAAAAAGGTTCAATCAATCAATTTCAACTTCTCGTGGGAAAAAAGAAGATCTCGCAAAGTTGGAATTGATTGAACTTTTTAGTCCCACAGTCTGCCGTTACCACCACAGCCACACCCACCCAATGGGCCACACCCACCCAACACCCGATGATACACGAGTGGGTTTGGGTTGCAGTTTGGGCACTCAGTCTCTAAAAGGTTCACCATCACTGCACTAGATGACCTGTGAGACCATTCCAAATTCTTCTGTTATTTTTCCTTAACAAAGGTAGGCCTAAAGCATCTTTTGTGTGCCTTGTTCAACAATTCTTGGTGGTTAATTAAAGTAAGAATAGAATAGAATAGAATAGAATAGAATAGAATAGAATAGAATAGAATAGAATAGAATAGGAATAGAATAGGAATAGAATATAGAGAATAAATAATATAGAATATAGGATATAGAATAGAAAATAGAATACAATAGTATTCTTTATTGGCCAAGTGTGATTGGACAATAAACATCAATAAAGAATCATGTTCCTTTACAAAACAAAAGTGTTTTTGTGCAAAGAGAGGAGAGCCAATAAAACAAAATCTAGCAAACTTGGATTTGGGGGAATTAATTGGTCAGTCCTCTTTCCTGGGTGCCTATAGTGAATTTTTTCCTGCTATTTTGCAAGTCCAGGTTTGCCCCAACTTATAACCACAAAGGAGTCCAAAATTTCTGTTGTTAAGGAAGTCAATTGTTAACCGAGTTTTATCCCATTTTACCTTTTTTTACAACAGTTGTTAAGTGAATCACTGCAGTTGTTAAGTGAATCTGGCTTCCCCACTGACTTTGCTTGTCAGGTTACAAATGGCCATCACGTGGCCCTGCGACACTGCAACTATCACAAAGATATGCCGGTTACCAAACATGTGAATTTTGATCACAATGTTTCAGTGGTTGTAAGTGTGAAAAATGGTCGTCACTTTCTTCAATGCCTTTGCAACTTCAAGCAGTCACTAAATCAGTGGTTCTCAACCTTTTTCAGGTTGAGACCCCACTTGCGCCGCCCATGCGCGGCGCGACGGGCCGAACCATGCATGCGTGCGCGACGGCCCGAACTGTGTATGCGCACGCGATGACCCGAACCGTGCATGCGCGTGCAACAGCCTGAACTGCGCATGCGTGGCGCGCGCGCGACGAAAAAAAACAAAACAAAACGGCGGACCGCGATGGGCCGATCTGCGCATGCGCGCGACGAAAAACAAACAAAAAAACAAAATGGCGGACCGTGATGGCCCGAAACGCGCATGCGCGGCACGCACGTGACGAAAAGAAAACAAAAACAAAAACAAAATGGCGGACCACGGTATCCGGCGACCCCCGCGAAATGGTCATTCGACCCCAAATGGGGTCGCGACCCATAGGTTGAGAACCGCTGCACTAAATGAAGTCAAGGACTACCTGTACTAAGGCCAATCCCCAGGTTTTCCCCCAATTGCTACATGCAATTCCAGAATAATTTTGCTGCCCTTCCTCCAAGATACTGTTTTCTTTCTATTGAACGGAGGGCTTGATCTACTGCAGCGTTTCTTAACCTCAGCAATGTAAAGATGGGCAGATGTCAATTCCCCAAGCAGCACCTTCACTGGGCCCGGTTCAAGCCACCCACTTTGTTTTGCTCTTTCCAGGGTGACTGCCAAGCAAGGGCTCTGTTTCACCTCTGCATCAGGCTACAAATTTCCACCATAATTATCTGGCAGCTGAGAAAGCTACACACCAGTCCATGAAATGCATTAGGAATACAAGAAGCCTCCAAATTATGTCCTTCAGGGTTTTTCTGTATATCTTGGGCTTAAAGTCTTTTTTTTATAAACATTGCTTGATTTTTTTTTACCATTTCAGTTTGTTGAGGGGGGACCTATAGGGGTCTTTTTAACCAGGGTAGTCCAACAGTGGCAACCTCGAAGACCCATGGACTTCAATTCTCAGAGTTCTCCAGCCGGCATAGGTGGTGAAGAGTTGAAGCCCACAGGTCTTAAAAGTTGCCAGGTTTGGACTCCACGTTCTAAATTCTCTCTGTTGCCTCTGATTTAAATGTCAAGTCACGGGGATTAAGGAGAAAGGCAGAAAGAAAGGCAGCATCTGGATGCAAGCAAAGAGAGGAGATGTCTGCTTCTCCTCTAAGAGTCTCTGGCTTTCCCTGCTGCCTGGAATTCCCCTGCAAATCATTTCACCAGCCAAGACGAAGACCGAACCCTTTCATTTTCTATTCTCTCCCTTCTGTGGGGCTTTTGCTGAAGCAAAAGTCAAGACTACACGAAATGAAAGCTAAAAAAAAAAAAGCCTGGTTTTGGCCAGCCCGTGAAAGAATGGGTGTGGCTGCACCACCTCTTTGCCCCCCCCCTGAGCTTCATCAGCATGGCAGCAAGTGGTCAGAAAGAGAGAAGGGAAAGGGTCCCCCCCCGGCCCTTGCCCCTCATCTGGCCTGCTGTAGGTTAAATGGATCTCTGAGCTTCGGAGAGCAGCAGAGACAGAATTGGGGGTTGACTAGCTTCAGGTATCTCTTCATCTTTCCTCCTTCGAATATACAGTGTTTCTCAACCTTGACCATTTTAAGGCATGTGGACTTCAACTCCCAGAATTCCACAGCCAGCAATGCTGGCTGTGGAATTCTGGGAGTTGAAGTCCACATGCCTTAAAATAGTCAAGGTTGAGAAACACTGGAATACATGATGAACATCAACACTGAGAATGGGGGCTTTTGCATCCAACACAGCTTTTCAGAGAGAGAGGGGCGGCATACAAAGAATACCAACTGTTGTTCAACGAACAAATACGGCTAATCCTCAACTTACGACCACAATTGAGCCCGTTTTCTGCTGCTAAGCAAGACAGCTGTTAAGTGAATTTACCCCATTGTGCAATCTTCTCACCACGGTTGTTAAGTGAATCACTGCAGCCGGTGAGTTCCTAACAGGGTTGTTAAATGAAATCTGGCTTCCCCATTGACTTTGCATATCGGAAGGTCGCAGAAGGTGGATCACGTGACCCTGGGATGGTGGAACCGTCATAAATACGAACCGGTTGCCAAAGGGCCAAATTTTGATCACGTGACCATGGGGATGCTGCAAGGGTGGTTAAGTATGAAAAATGACCGTTGCGTGCCGTTGTAACTTTAAATGGTCACTAAATGAACTGCTGCAAGTTGAACACGATCTGTAAGGAGCACTCTTTTTTTCTGACAGGAAACTGCTACTTACTGGGTGTTCTTTTAGCACAGTGGGGAGCAGATCTTTTAAGAAGGGCTGCTTCTGAATTCAAATCTCCAGCAAAGACTCCCCTAAGCAATCCCTATCAGTGTTTCTCAACCTTGACAATTTTAAGGCATGTGGACTTTAACTCCCAGAATTCCACAGCCAGCAATGCTGGCTGTGGATTTCTGGGAGTTGAAGTCCACATGCCTTAAAATTGTCAAGGTTGAGAAACACTGCCCTATCAGGTGGCCTTCCAGAACCGTCCTGAAAGTTATATCACTATTCAAGGGGAACAGTTCTTGCTACCAGGAAACGCCTTCTAATATTTACCGCAGGGGTCTTCAAACTTGGCCCTTTTATGACTTGTGGACTTCAACTCCAAGAATTCCTCAGCCAGGAATTCTGGGAGTTGAAGTCCACAAGTCATAAAAAGGCCAGGTTTGAAGATCCCCCCGATTTACAGAATCACAAAATTTAAGGAAATCTTGTTGTCAAATCCAGTACACAAATTCATGAAAACAGCATCCCCTGCAGATGAGGAGCCTGCATGATCACCGCCAGGCCTTTTGTGGCTGCTCGCTGCAGCTCACGTGCATCACCCCTGGCCTCTGTTTCACCAGGTGGGCCTGGCTGTTGGCCCTTCCTTGCCATCCCATTCCCCCCCCCCACTTCCCAGTTTACCCTGTAACCCTGGGACTCCTGGCAATTTTTCATGGAAGTATTAGCCAAGCACAATCCTCAGCTTTTCCATGATTAATTAGTTGCTGCCGTCTGCTGTTTGCCAGTCACTGATTAGGAAAAAAAGAGAACGAAGAGACGTGATCAAACTGTGAAAATACACATCATGTATTGTATACGGAAAGGGGATAGGGAGGAGGAATCAGGTGGGATCTGAAAAAAAAAATTAGGACAAATCAAAAAAAGCACTTCTATACACATCATTCCCATTTTGACCTGGTGGCCACTGACTTGGATGAATGTAATAAGGGTTAAACAAATCATGGAAGCCTATCAAGACCACTAATTTGGAAGACTTCACTCTTGTTTCCCTATATAGGGGGAGAGGCACTGGGAGAACAATACTGGTCAGGTAGATCTTGGCTTGATGTAAGGAGTAAATGCACAGTACTTACATTCCATTCATTCAGTTCTCGAGAGAGAGGAGAAATCTGTGGGAATTTGACTCTTTAATTTTTCAGCAAATATTGGGGCAGCTGAAGGTTCCTATTACCACTAGAACGATCTTGAAAGGTGACTTAGAAAGGAAGCATTTACATCCTCTGCCTGGGTGAAGGGGGCTACAGTCAGGTCCCCAAATGGCCTAATTTGGTTTTTAACTCCTTTTAATCTTAAGCAAAATAGATCTCAGGAGGACTTCCATATTCGGGAATCTTCTTTCTTTGTGGTACATCCCGAAGTCTTGCTTTGTCTGCTACTTTAGAACAAGGCTCTCCAAACTTGGTAACTTTAAGTCTTGTGGACTTCAACTCCCAGAATTCCCCAGCCAGCATGCACTGGCTAGGGAATTCTGGGAGTTGAAGTCCACAATTCTTAAAAAGTTGCCAAGTTTGGAGACTCCTGTTTTAGAACAACTCATTTTGCTCGATGTCCACATTTCAATGGGTCTCACCCAGCAGGATGCCTATTTGAAGTTCTTCCTGGTCTTGATCCAGACTCTGGAAACAGATGCAGAAGCTCTGGAAACCGAGAGTGTTCCTCTGAACTGCTGCCCATTGAGGGTCACCCATTCTCCTCCATTACGAAGGGGAGCCACGTTCTCCGTGCCTGGGCCTCTTCTCCCCTTCCCATTGAGCGTGAAGCCCTCCTGAGTCATACCAGCCAGCTCCATGAGCCAGAGCTCCTTGACAGATTATTTATGTGGGAGCCATTAAGAAAGGTCACCCCTCCCACTCCCCTGCCCCTGAGAACTCAAAACAGAAGGTGTCGTCTTCTTTCCACAAACTCCGGAGAAGCTCTTTCGAAAGGGAGAGAAGCAGCTGAGACGAAGGCTGGCAAGGGGAGAGAAGCCACCGCAATACTAAAGCGCCTGGCCATTTTCCCCAAGGTGGCTTTTTATGTCCTTGGCAAAGGATTCCTTGTGAGGAAACTCCATCTGTTTCATGCACGACCCCAGGTATAGTGGGAAAGATCTGGAACACAAAAGGAGGGGCGGGAGGAGGAACAAAATTAGCAGGAGCTTGCGATGAGTAAAGATGGAAGCTCAGCCTGCCCCCCTTCACCCCCCCCAAGCCTTCTGCTGCACAAACCACAAGGCCAAAGCCCAGATGGCTCTTCCTGTCAGGTGCAGGCTGCACTTCTGCAGCTGTTTATGCCCAGCATTACACAAGCACCAGCTGGCAGCCAGAACACTTCACAAAAACGCCTTCATTTCACAATACATAGGCAGGCTTAACCACAGTTCCAACTGGGAAATTGTTACCATCTCAGATCAAGCCAGATTCAACAATGCTAGGGAATTCCTTGAAGCTTGCCCTCCCAATACATCACCCATCGACAAGAGATTTTATTTATTTAATTTAATTTATATGCCGCCCCTCTCCCAAGACTCAGGGATAAAGATCCAGGGATAAACCTTGTTTATATACCATTTAAAAAGATACACCCAAGAGTCTAGGAAAAAAATCAACAGCCCAGCAGACAGTTGCCACTCAGTTGGCAAGTTGCCACTCAGGTAGACTGGAAACTGGCAATAAACCCTAATCAAGGCACCACACCATCCCTAAACCTGGCAGGGCAAGCTACTCTACATAAACAGCCAGCAAATTCCTCCTCTGCCTTGCGCCGATGATGTTACCAAGTCTGGTCACGAAATGTCTGCAGGAAAACAACCAAGCTCAAAGAACGTCGAGAACCCAACAGTTCAACCTTTAGCTACAGGAATTCTAATTTAGCTCAGGGGAGGCAGCACCGGGAATTTCCAGAAAGGGTTAGGAGTTTGGTGTAGTGGGGAAGGAGCTGGCCTAGAAACCGGGAGCTGGTGAGTTTTAGTATCTGCCTTGGGCACGAAAGACAACCGGTTGACTTTGGGCCAGACCCTCTCTCTCAGCCCAACTACCTCACAGGGTTGTTGCTAAGGTGAAAATAGGAGGAAGGAGTAGGATGTATGTTTGCTGTCCTGGGTTGCCTATATATACACAGGTACAATAAAAATAAATCTAATAATAAATAATAAAAAATTTGTTTTAGGTTTTTTTTCCTTGTCTGGGTCACCAGACAGAGCAGCAGAAAACCCCAGTAGAAAGGGTTTGTTTTGCGTATTTGTAGCCAGGAAGCAGAACTAGACCCAAACTGAATGCCGTTAAGGTGAGGAGAGAGAGAGAGAAAGAGAGAGAGAGAAAGAGAAAGACTGAAGGAACCTTCATAGATTGAGTTTACTTAGAGGGACAAACCCAAAGGGTACAAACCTTCCTGTGTTTTCCTCCATCGGACCAGATTCTGATGGGAGCTTAGGCCAGTGTGCAACCACCTCCTGCTTCCGGTCAAGTTTCCAGAGGGTGTGTAATAAGTACAAGGTAGACGTGTGGCTGTCTGTAAGACAAAAAGGAAGAGATTGTAGGAGAAGGGATGGCAGAACCTGGGGGATGGAGTGAAAAGAGGGATCAGCCTAGAATCCCTCCATGGCCATAATCAGGCTACCCTTGAATTCTGCCGATCCAAGAAGATTCCTGTGAATAGGCATAAATAGCAATAAATCAGTTTAACTGGACCTTCCTGTGTGGTCCTGGTCTTTTGTGCCTGACAGAGATATGATCACAACCGACCTCTTGGGTAACAGCTTCCTCTCATCCTCATGCTTACCTTGTCCATGGTCTTTGCCACTTTCCCTGTCACGAACCCAGATGCTGTGGTCTTGGCCAAGTCCTCCCCCCCCCCCGGAACACACAGAAATGCCTTTTTTGTGTAGTACATCCTCCTTGCCAGCCCAGTTAAATAGACCCTAACCTTTAAGAGCAGGAATTTCATGCTGAAGGTACCTGGAGAGACCTGCAGGCTGTACTGAAAATCCATCAAGGCTTCTTTAAACTTCCCCAGCTCCAGAAATTGGATCCCTCTTCCCGTCAAGGCCAGGAGTCTGATTTGGGGGAGCTGCTCTGCCTCCGGGATAGCTGTCTTCCCCCTTTCTGGTTCAGTTCTGCAGTTGCCTGGCAGAGAAAGAATGTCAACAATCCTTGCCCATGAACCCCCCCCCAATTATGATCCACCAAAACAAAGCTAATTCTTCCGTTTTTCAAGGACTGTTGTGATCCCTCGCCAGCCAGTGGACCCGGCAGCTGAGTCTGGGGAATCAGAGGAGGAGGAGGAGGAGAAGGGGCCTGGAGTGACATCAGAGTCAGAGGAAGGCTCTGAGGAGCTCCAAGACTTACGGTCTGACGAGGAGCCTGGCCCCTCTACTCGTGCTCAGGCTGAGACACAGCTGTGCTGGGAGTCTGAGTTGGACAGTGATGACTCACAGCTGGAAGATATCCAGGATGCATGTAAACGCTGGCAGGCAAAGAGAGTCGGACAGAGGAATGCAATGGGGCAGCTCCAAAGGCAGGCATTAGGAAACCACGCCTTGGCTGATAAAAGGGAAGGTGTGAGAGGTGCTGGTTGCTGAAGGCAACCGTTTGTGTTAAGGAATCGAGTTTCTGTGAACTGTGTTTGTTTGCCTTGGACATTTACCGGTACTCAGGTCTGTAAAATAATGAAAGGGGATTGTTTTTTTTCCTGAGGTTCCAGCCTGCTTGTTGGAAGAGGGGTTTCTCCTTGTGAGCTTAACAAGGACTCACGTAGGCTGGGACAGAACAGGGACAGCCAGCTGCCAAATAAAGCCATGCCAGGGCAGAGTTGCCTGAGTTAAAAGCACTGGAAGCAGAGACCTCTATACTGCCTAGCAGACCCCCCCCCTTTTTTTTTTCATTTGAGGAAGTTTAGCACTAGGTAAATTGCACCCTGCACCTTGTGTGAAGGAACCAGCTGATGGCCGGTCTCCAAACCTGAAGAACTGACATCCCTCACTGAAATAAGAAGACGACTCAGAGCATTAAGTTATTTGCTTTAGATTCTGTGCCACCCGGGGCCATAATGGTGACGTATAAAAAAAGGAGATGTAAATGCAAGGCCTACAGATAGGCCAGTCTGAAGTGATCCTGGGGAGATCCCAAAGGGAGCCATCATGAAAACAAAGTGGTCATTTTCAGAAGCCAGCAGGCTTGTCAGTTTTGGTTGTGCACTTCTCAGGTAGATTGCACAGGCGTTACAGAGCTTGACTTTTTGTTTGGGAAAGACTGCCCATCAACAGCTCATCAAATTGGAGAGGAGCAGCTCATCAGGTGAGGAACTACTCCTGGCTCCTCTGGGCTTCAATAGCTTAATAATTTAGTTGAAGGAGGAGAGGTTCGACAAATCTGCAGCTAACACAAAATTAGGGAGGATACTATCCGGAATGCAGAAATAAAATTCAAGGCCAGGTTACCAGATTAGAACAAGATTCCACAAACTTTATAAACTGGGGGTTGTTTTTTATCACTCCCTCCTTTGTGACCTATTTCTCTGCTACTTTGCATATGTACAAAGAAGATGAATGGATTTTTAAAAAATTTTACGGAAATAATAATAATAATAATAATAATAATAATAATAATAATAATAATAGTAATAATGTTGGAGGTCATCTAGTCCAACCCCCTGCTCAGGCAGGAAACCTATACCATTTCAAACAAATGGCTGTCCAGTTTCTTCTTAAAAACTTCCAGTGTTGGAGCATTCACTGCTTCTGGAGGCAGGTTGTTCCACTGGTTACCGGTAATTGTTCTGTCAGGAAGTTTCTCCTTAGTTCTAGGTTGCTTCTCTCCTTGGTTAGTTTCCATCCGTTGCTTCTTGTCCTGCCTTCAGGCGCTTTGGAGAATAGCTTGACTCCCTCTTCTTTGTGGCAGCCCCTGAGATATTGGTACATTGCTATCATGTCCCCCCTCATCCTTCTCTTCATTAAACTAGACCTACCCAATTCCAGCAATTTGGTTGGAGGCTCCACAGAAAAGCTTTCTTCTTCCTCTCTAACCAGAAAGGTAGCAAAACTGTGGCTATAGGGGTTTTTTTTGTTTGCTTGTTTTTATTTATACAGTTATTTGTAGACCAGCCAGCTCCCAAATGGCTAGGGTTTACAGCACTGTACAATACAAATACAGCAATTAAAAACCACCAACAATCTGACTAGCTAGTTAATATAGCCCAATGTTATCAGCACCCAAACCCACTGCAGAATAAAAAGGGTTTTAAGGTTGTCCTAAAAAACATTTGGGAGTATTATCTGGGGAGGCAGGTACCCCAAAGGCAAAGCCAGCCACCCAAAAGGGGAAAGGGAGAGAACTGATTTCTGCTTTGGTCACACCCCATCTTGGGTACCACACCCAAATTATATTTAAGAAGGTTCCAGAGAATTGGAACAGATTCACAGAAAGGCAACCAAATTTAGGGGAGCTGAAATAAACCCATGAAGAGAGGCTGAAGGAAATAGGCACACTTGACTTTGAGAAGACTTTTAGAAAAATTAACCAGTGGAATAACCTGCCTCCAGAAGCTGTGAATGCTCCAACACTGGAAGTCTTTAAGAAGAAATTAGATAGCCATTTGTCTGAAATGGTATAGGGTTTCCTGCCTGAGCAGGGGGTTGGACTAGATGACCTTCAAGGTCCCTTCCAACTACTACTACTACTACTACTTATTATTATTATTATTATTGTTATTGTTATAAGACAAGACAGAGAAGGGACATGCCAACACCCTTCAAAGACAAGTGGTCCTCATTTAATAACCACCTGTTCAATGACTATTCAAACTTACAATTAGGACTGGTAATTATGACCAGTCCTCAGAGTTCCAGCTGCCACAGTGTTCCTATGTTGATGTGATTGTGATGCGGCACTCGGTTTGTGAATACAACTTTGCCGCGAAGCATAGTCACACGTTGATTGTGATTCCTGACACTCCCCACTGGCTTCCCACAAAGTTATTGGGGAAGCCGGCAGGAAATCAGAAGTCAACCATGTGAAGTTCTCATTCAACGATGATAACTGGAACAGTTATTGCTAAGCAGTGTGATCACATAACATCGCCCTGGCAATTCCGGTCTCAATTGCTGTCATAAACTAAGAATTATTTATACATGAAAAAGTATCAGAAACGAAGGCCGAGACATTTCTTTGGTCTTCCCAGAGTGCACAACACATAGGATGGATTTAAGTGACAAGAAGGCAAATTCCAAATCAGTGGTGGGGAAAACCCTAACAGCAGTTCAGTAATAGAACCAGAAATGGAAGGTTGTCTGTTACTGGGTGGACCCAAATTTGGACTCTTACACTGAGTGGTATTTGTGTATGTGCGCGCATGTTCACTCATGGCATGGATCAGCTAAACTGACCCCTTCAATCCTGCGATGCAGGATTGAAGACCATTTCCCCTGGAAAGGGCCTGCTGGAACCCAGAAAATCAAGTCAAGGAGGCAGAAGCAGGCAATGAATACCTCTGTCCATACCTGTGCTGACCAAATGGACTCTCAGGAGATCATTAAGACACCTGTTGGAGAAGGATTGAGGCGCCATTATTTCTGTGCTGCCAGAAGAATCCAGCCCCATGTAGGGACAGAAAACCCTATTGCTGATAAAGCCCTATTCTGCTATTTTGAAAGAGGGCTATGAGCTTTCTTTTGCTACAGTGAGACGATGGATGGATTTCTTACTTCTCCTTTTGGAAACAGTTTCTACTTTTCAGCGATTCCAAAAGAGGCTAGAGGTTGGAAGGAAACCTTCACTATTGCTCTGGCTCTCAGCCACAAATAGCGCAAGCAGGGCAAGTAGAATCAAATGGAGCCAATCACATTCAAAATGTGGAGAATATTCAAAATACCATATACAGCTCTATTCCTCCTCAGGGGACTGTTCCTGACTCCACAAAATGAGGTCGCTGTACCCCATTAACCTCTCCCCTCTAACCAATACCCAGCAGTGTAACAGTGCAGAAGGGAGAGACAAGCCCAGTCAAAAATCCTGATTTGGATCAGGATCCACTTGGATTTCAGTTACCTGCTAAAGCTGTTTATGGCTTCCTTGGTTTCTCTCAGCCGGGCTCTTGCCCAGCCCTGGATCAAGTGGGCAGCTGCTTGCCAAAGGACACAGCGCAGGCGCTCTCTCTGCTCTTCCAGAACAGCAGCAGGAGATTTGGCCAAGGGGGACCTCTCCGCCCCTACGGCCTTCTCTTCAGAACTCAGGTCCAGAACAATGCGCAGCCTGGCCGGGATGAGCCTGCTTACGCGGGAAACCACCTCTTCGCACACCATGATGGCCTCCTGGTGCCTGGCTGCCTCCTCCAGAGCCGAGGCCGCTTCCAGGAAGACCTCTGGAATTCTGGGCATGGCCAGCTCACTGCACTGAGACACCTGGAAAAAAGAAAGCACACCCCATCCCACCCAGGGCAAATGAGTCCTGCTCCAGGAAGCAATATTCACAGGTGAGAGCGGAGATAATCACCTCCTCCCGAATTCAACCTTGGTGCAACAAATCCAGCCCAGCACCCTGACTGGAAGATCTTTTGGGGATTGCACCAAAAATAAAATGAAGATCCAGTAGTTGTTTTCACCCAAAGCTCAGCAGCAGGATTTGTTTCTGCGCCCGCATTCTTCTGCCCACAACTGTAGGTGGCTTTTCTTTGCCTCTTCTCTTTTTAACACAGAGCTTACATGAGGGCACCAGAATCCCTGGGAGAGTTCAGTAATCACGGAGACCACATTTTAAATATCTCTGCACTTGTGAAGAAAAAAATTCAAGAGTCCTGTAGCCCTTTTCTAACTAGTCCTTGACTTACAACTGGTCCCTTAGCGACCACTCGAAGTGATGAACGGCCTACCTGGGGCTAGCTATGATCCAGAGTTCCAACAGTCACACACAACCCACATGGTCACGTGACTGCACTTCAGCTGCTCGGCAGCCAGGGCCCTTTTATGGTTATTCCAGCACCACATGGTCATGTAACTGCATTTTATGATGGGTTTGCTGAAAACAGGCATTGACTCCTGGTTTTCAGCACACCGTGCCCAGGGCGAACCACTCATTTGCTTATTTACTGTGGCGTTCACTTACTGACCAGACCAGTTGCATAAAATCATCCTGCTTTTACAACCATCATGAGTCACGACCATGATGGGCATGCTCCGTTATAGTCATAACTTGAGGATTATCTGTAGCATACTTTATTAAATTGTAGTGTCATGGTTCCGACTAATGGAACACTTCAAAGAACTTCCAGGCGTTGTTTATCCTAAAAAGTCTTTATTCATGTAACAAAGCATCGGCATGGCACGTAGAATGCTAAGATCTGAAATTTCCTCCCCACAGCACATATTTTGCTACCAGCATATTCCCTCCCTTAATTTGCTGTCATAAATCACATTCTCCAATCAGTTTGAAGGGCAAAGGTTCTAGTCCGTTTTTTATAAGGCTGCCATTTCTTATCTTATTAAAAACAATGGGGGGGAAACATTCTTCCTCCTCCCCCCCAGCATCTTCTAATTCTAAGAGCAAAGCAAAGGAAAAGGCTGCCTCTATATATTGTCAAAGCAAAAAACATCTAATGTTTGCAGCGTTGACAGGTAGTTTGTGAGAACATGTGCCTTTCCATAAAACAAGTTGGTCGGAAAAGGCGCCACCAGACTATCACAGCTCCCCCTCCTGCAAACCCTCCACCTGAAAGAGAAACTGAGGGTGGGGGGGGGGGGTAGGAATAGTCACTGGAGTTGTGTTAACACATTCAAACTCTGTCTCCGTGAGGCATTCAACCATAACCCAAATGAATTGCAACTCACCTGGGGAATAAGTTCTTCCTGAAAGAGAGCCAGAAGGTCCAGGTAATGTTCTGCAGCCTCTGTTGCCCTGCAGGAGACACCCCCCCACACACACACACATCAGGAAACATCATCTCCGTGGCCTGCTGTCCTATCAGCCCAGGGACCCCTGCCCTACTCAGGCACAGACTGTGAGCCAGGAACAGTTTCCCTCCATTGGGCTCTTGCTGGGCTGTTGTTTTTCAAGGCACCTGGGACTTGGAAAGAAAAGGCTTCTCTTGAGAAACCGGGGCCAACATTTTCAGCCCAGCCCCAGGGGTCTGGAAGGAAGAAGGCCCCCACCTCTCCGCCTGCAAACATCTCTTGGCCAGCATATATTTCACTCCTGACAGGGAGCTTGCGGCAAGGAAAGCAGCCGGATGGCATCCGCTGGTGAGGAGCTCTGTTCGGATAAGGAAATGGAGGTTGTGGGACTCCAGGGTTACTTGTGGAGGACTCTCCAGAGCCTGGGAAGAGAAAAAAGAGGGTGAAGGAAAAACGCTGGATTCTGTAATGAACTTGGGCCTTGCTCAGGTTCAGCACTATGCTACTGAGCCCCAGCATGTTCCTGCTACCCTTCTCATTTTATCAAATTTATTAGAATCTGTTATTTCCCAATCTTGACCCCTTGAAGATCTGTGGCCTTCAACTCCCAGAAAAACTGGCTGGGGAATTCTGGGAGTTGAAGTCCATGCATGTTCAAGGGACCAAGGTTGGGAAACACCATATTAGAAGAATGCAACATGCATCATTGAATCTGACAGATTCCTGGCAGCTTACAGCATTATAATAATAAAACACCCTGCTAACGTTTGCTGTAGTCTTTTCCCTCTTCCCAGCCTGACAGAAAGGAGAGTGGTGCAATCAGTTCCCCTCCTCCCTGAAGAAGGAAGGTGGAGAGGCCACCGCTGGGTCATCCTCTTGAGACCCACCTGACAAAGCAGCAGCAAAGCTTCCAGTTCTGCTTCTGTGAGCTCCAGTTGGTGGTACACGAGAGCGGCTTGGTACAAGGCTGGCAGGAAGGTGGAGTCCATCTCCAGGGCTTGCTTCAGATGGTGCAGCGCTGTGTGTGGCTTGCCCTGGAGATTCAAAAGAATGAGAGGATTGAGGATCTGCTTCTCACCGTAGAGCGTCTACACCAGTTGGGTTCACGCAACACATTAAACTGGAATAAAACAAGGCTCGGCAGTTGTGTCTCGGTGTTTTCAGAGAGCTGTTTGGAGCTGAAAGGATTTCTGGGAGTCACAACAAATTGTTCTGAGCTCAGTCAAGCCATCCTTGCTTGGATGGTCCACAGGGGGTTCCATAGGAGGGGAACTTCTGTAAAGAACACCCACCAATGGGGACTCTCCTATCATAAATGGGATATTCAGCAGATGCTTCCCCTCCTTATCGTATTTTGTAATCCAAAGACTGACTGGGAAAGACCAATACACAAAGCAGTCAGTCAGGTTACATGACCAAGGATTCCTGGGTCTCTGTAGAAACATTCCAAGAACCAGGAACAAGTTGGAAGAACTGGAAGTGCTAATGAGGGGAGGCCAATACAGGCAGTCCTCGACTTACGACAGTTTGTTTAGTGACCGCCTGAAGTTACAAAGAAAAATGTCATTTAAAAAGTGAATTTTGGTCATGTGAACAAAATTCCAATGCTTCGCAACCGACTCATACTTATGACGGTTGCAGTGTCCCAGGGACATGTGATTCCCATTTGCGTCCTTCTGACAAGTAAAGTCAAAGGGGAAGCCAGATTCACTTAGCAACCATGTGTCATGGTTCCGACAGATGAAACTCTTCAAAAGAAATTTGTTTACCTTAAAGGATCTTTTATTTGAGTAGCATATTGGCACTGCATAATGAAGCCAAAAACTGAATCCCCCCCCCACATAGTATCAAAGCACAATTCCCTCCTCCAATTAACTGTCATAAATCACATTCCCCAATTAGCTCTCTAGCCCCGCCAATTCTTTATCAGCTCTGGGCTCAATAACCTTGATTCTCACTCTTAGTGTTGTTATGTCCAGCTGGACTCTCATTCACATCCCCCCTCCTCCCAGCATCATCTAACTCAGGGCTTCTCAACCTTGGCAACTTTAAGACTTGTGGACTTCAACTCCCAGAATTCCTCAGCCAGCTTTGCTTGCTGAGGAATTCTGGGAGTTGAAGTCCACAAGTCTTAAAGTTGCCAAGGTTGAGAAGCCCTGATCTAACTCTAAAAGCGAAAGGAAGAAAGATGGCTACATTTCCATCTATTGTCAATGCAAAAATATCTGATGTTACCAGCGTTGACACCATGTTCCTAACTTAACTGCAGTGACTCACTTAACAACTGGGGCAAGAAATGTCATAAAATGGAGCCAAACTCACTTAACTGTCTCACTTAGCCACAAAAATTTGGGGCTCAATTGTGGTCATAAGTCGAGGACTACCTGTAGAGTTCAATTATTTTCTTATTGTGGGGCCACGCTTGCCAGTGGAACCCATGGATCGAAGGGCATCATTTATTCAGAAAGAAGGGAGGTCACAAGAGGACAGGAGGAAGACACCGTATGTCAGAAAAGGTCATATATTGTATTGGGATATAAGAATTGGAGCAGGAGAGGCTGTCAAGAACATCTGGATAAGAGTAAAAGGGAGGAGGACAATATTGTTGTGGATGCAATACAAACCACCAGGCTAAGGAGAGGATCAGGAAAATAACCTAAATTAGATCGCACAGAACTGAGACAGAGCAACAAAGGAATTGCTGAACCACCCAGATATTTGCAAAGTTCCAATAATTCCTCAATGGTCTTGTTAGCTGTTTCAATGTGCAGAAAGATGTTGAAAAGACCTGGAGATCAGCATTCCTTGATCTGTTCTTGATTGGCAGGGAAGATCTAGTGGAAAAGGTAAGAGCAATGGGAGCCCTCCCATCTATTATGATTCAGGATTCTACAGAAACACACACAGCTCCAACATTCACTAGATCACATAGATCAATGAAATGCAGATGCACCACGAATTTCTCAAATATAAGATATTGGAAATACAAACACATACCATTCCAATTAGGATAAAAAGGGGCTGCTTAGGCCAGGGCTTTTCAACCAGTGGTACGGGTGCCACCTGTGGTACATTGGCACCTGGCAGGTGGTACGTGACCATCCTAGAAAAGTGGTAGCGGGGGAGGGGAATGAGCTGAACCGGTGGCAGCACCACATAAGCCTCAGCGAGAGATGGCTGGAGCTGCAGGGCTGTCAGGGTTCAGCGGAAGCATCATCCAGCTGATCGGTGCTTCTTCGGGACCGTTAGGGCTCAGTGGAAGCGCCAGGATCAGCACCAGGCTCCAGCTGGAGCTCGGTGCTGATCCTGGTGCTTTTGCTGAGCCCTGAAGAAGCGCCAATCAGCTGGAGCTCGGTGCTGATCCTGGCGCTTCTGCTGAGCTCTGAAGAAGCACCAATCAGCTGGAATGTTGCAGCATCTCCAGGGTCTTGTGATTTACATTCAGATGCTTGGCAACCGATTCATATTTATGACGGTCACAGTGCCCCAGGGTCATGTGAAGTGACCAAAACCTGCTTCAGCCACCCGACGGGGGGGGGGGGGATAAAAACCACACACACACACCGCTGCCAATCCTCAACAGAAATGCTCACAACCATGGAAACCTCGGACAGGAGGAAGAGCACCGCCGGGTGGGCAGGCAGGTGTCTTGCTCGGCTGTGTCTTGCTCGGGGCACTTTTTCAGTGCCATTGTAACTTCAAACAGTCACTAAGCGAACTGTTGTAAGTCGAGCACTACCTGTACTTCATCACTTTCTTCCTTTTGGGGGTGGGTATCAAGTTTTTGACACCTTGCTAGGCGACTGGTGGTACTCGGATATTGCCGTATCCTAAAAGTGGTACAATGGGTGAAAAGGTTGAAAAGCCCTGGCTTAGGCAACTGCCAGATACGTGCAGCAAACATCTAAGAAAACTAAGACTTGACATGTATGAAGATGTTATCACCAAAAAGCCGCATGGGCAAGAAGCTCTTTATTTGCAGAAAGCAAGCCAGACAGGCCAAAGCATAAAGGAAACTGACGGTTGTGAGAAAAGCTAAAAGCAACCTAAAAGACTTACGGGAATGACAATAAAAAGGAAAAAAAAAAGAGAGAAGGAAGGTTAGCAGAGATAGGGAGAGGACAAAGTTCTTTTATCCTCCTTGCTTTTATCTTCTCCCAAAGGGGAACTGTGTTCAAACGAATCTAACAACTGCCACAATTTGGGACTGGCAACCCAAGGACAGAAAGAGACAGTTAGAGTAGGAGGCTACCATGAACTGGACTAATTATATTCAAGAGTCCTGAAGAAGCCTGCAGTCTGAGGAGATTTGAGAATGACCTTGGGAGACAGGAGGAGGAACTGACAAGCATTTCAAAACACTCCCCTCTCTAAACACTAAAAAGAGGAAATAAATACTTTCAGTCTTGCAAGATTCTGTTTAACGCAGTGTTTCTCAACCTTGACGATTTTAAGGCATGTGGACTTCAACTCCTAGAATTCCACAGCCAGCAATGCTGGCTGTGGAATTCTGGGAGTTGAAGTCCACATGCCTTAAAATCGTCAAGGTTGAGAACCACTGGTTTAACGTAATCCTACGGTAAACATAGTGCTGGTTGCGCTTCTTGTCTGGATTACTTCAAAGGCCTAACACTGGGGGTACAAACCTGGAGCCTTGGTTGTGGCATACAGCACAGTTCAGGGAAAATGCTGCCCTCTTTTCAAAAAGGAAAAAAAGACCTGGATATTCGCTTCAACAATCCTAAGCAAAACTCTGGAGCAGATTATTTAGCTGTTTGTGGGCATTTAGAAAAACCAAAGCATCACTTGACAGCAACCATGTATCATGCCAAACCCCACTGATCTCCTTTCTTCACTGGTGGCCACGTGGTGGACATAGTGCAACTTCAGCAAAGCACTGGACCAAATTCTACCAGAAAAAAAGGCAAAATGTGATCCCATTACATGCAGAGTTAATGAGACAGTTATAGCCAGTAAGGGTTATATTTCATAATGGTAACAGTTATGAAGGCCACCTGAAGAGACTAGAAGCATTTGAAATGTGGATTTACAGGCGGCTGTTACGTATAAGCCGGGTTGACAAGATCAGAAATGAGGTGATCAGCCGCCTGGGAAAGCCAAGGGAAATCATCAAAACAATTAAAAAACGAAAATTAGAATATTTCGGACATGTGATGCGACACCCAGAAAAATAGGGCATGCTCCATTTAATCCTCCAGGGAAAGATGGAAGGCAAATGAGGTCCAGGCAGAAGAAGAACATCGTGACTTCAAAATCTAAGGGATTGGTTTGGACAAAACTCAGCAACACTTTTTCGTGCGGCTGCTGATAAAAACAGGATCGCCAACGTGATCGCCAACGTCCAATAATGGATATGGTACAATAAGAACAGTTATGAAAGTGGAAAAAGAAGTCAAGTACTATATTTATATGGTTTGATTCTAAGTCCTGTACAGGTAATCCTTGGCGTACAGCAGTTCATTTAGTGACTGTTCAAAGCTACAATGGCACTGAAAAAAGGGACCTATGGCCATTTCCACTCCTGGCCATATCAGTGAAGCGGTTGAGGTGATGTGCTGGTGTCTGGAGGCTGTGAGGGTTTGGATGGGTACTACTAACAGATTGAGGCTCAACCCCGACAAGACAGAGTGGCTGTGGGTGATGCCTCCCAAGGACACTTCTATCCGTCCTTCGATTACCCTGGGGGGTGAATCTATAAACCCCTCAGAGAAGGTTCGCAACTTGGGTGTCCTCCTCAATCCACAGCTGACATTGGATCATCATTTGTCGGCTGTGGCGAGGGGGGCATTTGCCCAGGTTCGCCTGGTGCACCAGTTGCGTCCTTACTTGGATCGGGAGTCGCTCCTCACACATGCCCTTGTCACCTCGAGGATCGACTACTGCAACGCTCTCTACATGGGGCTACCCTTGAAGAGTGTTCGGAGACTACAATTAGTGCAAAATGCAGCTGCGCGAGCAGTTGTGGGCCTTCCGCGTTGTGCCCACATTTCATCAACTCTCCGCATGCTGCATTGGTTGCCTATTGGTCTCCGAGCCCAATTTAAGGTGTTGGTTATTACCTATAAAGCCCTTCATGGCATGGGACCAGGATACTTACGGGACCATCCTCTGCCACATACTTCTCTACGACCGGTGAGAGCGCACAGGGTCGGCCTCCTCTGGGTCCCGTCAGCGAAACAATGTCGTCTGGCGGGCCCTAGGGGGAGGGCTTTCTCTGTTGTGGTGCCCACCCTCTGGAACCAACTGCCTCCTGAAGTCCGTGTTTCTCCAACTCTCCCGGCCTTCCGGAAAAACCTAAAAACTCATCTTTGCCGGCAAGCCTGGGGATGATTGTAGTTGATTGTTGCATTGAATGTGTGTTTTTTTTAATTGTTTTTAGATATCTTGTTTGGGTTTTTATATTGTATTTTCTGTTATATATATGTTGTTAGCCGCTCCGAGTCCCCGGAGAGGAGCGGCATACAAACCCAAATATAAATATAAATATTTTTCACAAGTATGACGATTGCAGCATCCCCATGGATCAAAATTCAGATGCTTGGCTGTTAACTCATATTTATGATGATTGCTGTGTCCCAGGGTCATGTAATCATTTTTTCCAACCTTGCGACAAGGAGTCAATGGAAAAGCCAGCTTCCCTTAACAACAGTGTTACTAATTTAACAACTGCAGCGTTCGCTTAACAAATGTGGCAAGAAAAGTTATAAAATGGGGCAAAACTCACTTAAAAAATTTCTCACTTAGCAAGATAAATTTTGAGCTCAACTGTGGTCGTAAGCTGAGGATTACCTGTTCAGGTAATCCTAGACTTACAGCAGTTCATTTAGTGACCATTCAAAGTTACAATGGCACCGAAAAAGGGACTTATGAACGCTTTTCACACTTAAGACCGTTGCAGCATCTCCATAGTCACATGATCAACATTCAGACGCTTGGCAACAGACTCCTATTTATGGCGGTCACAGTGTCCCAGGGTCACGTTATCCCCCTTTGCGACCTTCTGATAAGCAAAGTCAGAATGGGGGAGCCAGATTCGCTTAACAACCGTGTGACTCACTTAAGAACTGCAGCAATTCCTTTAACCACTATGGCAAGAAAGGTGATAAAATGGGACAAAATTCACTTAGCAACTGTCTCACTCAGCAACAGAAATTTTGGGCTCAACTGTGGTCGAAAGTCAAAGACTATCTATACTTTTCCAAATATGTATACATTACTTGAAAAAATATGAAGGTCTTCAGCTGGCAGTGATAAAAACTGGCAATATGAACTTCAATGTAGACTAAGTTCTAGACCTCAATAGGATAAACCAGGGGTAGGCAACCTTGGCTCTTTTATGACTCGTGGACCTCAACTCCCAGAATTCCTGAGCCAGCATGGCTCAGCTTGGAAACCTCTCTTTCCCCTCAGCATGGCTGGCTCAGGAATTCTGGGAGCTGAAGTCCACGAGTCATAAAAGAGCCAAGGTTGCCTACCCTGGGATAAATCAAGATCGTGATGCAGATTATGTGCCATCAAGTCACTGTCAGTTCTCAATGATTACATAGTTTTTCTTCGTGATAATCTGCCTCCTCCAATCTGACCTTTTAACAGTTCCCCCTTCGTTGTAGTAACTGAGTGCTTTCCGCTGAGTGCTGCTTCTCGTTCCCCCCATGTTTCCAAGCAACGGAGCAGTGGCTCTGCATTATGAGGAAGAGGATCTGATTGGCCCTCAGGGAAACTATCCCAACTCCAGCAGCTATTCAGCGGCATCACAAATTGCTCTCTTTTATTGGAAGTTATCTTGGACGGGCCTCTGTCCAACATTGCACAACACATTTTTGCACTAGTTGGTTTCCAAAGTCCCTTCCCATTCTTATATTTGATGATTCTCTGGCCTAGATTTTTTTCATTTTATCCACATTCCTTAGAACACATAATGTTCCCTTACTATTTTCCGGTAGCAGCTTCCCATTAAGGTGAAGATCTGGGCAAGGACCCGCTTAGAACATAGCCCAGACGCAGCCGCTTGGAGTAAGACAAGGGCATGGTGGGGGTTGTCAGCTTCCAGCTCCTGAACACCTGGAATAAGCAAACAAACATCAAAAAGTCTAATTTGATTCAATTTAATGTGTTGCTGCATGCTGAGATCTCTGTGCCAGTTATCTAAAGAGAACTACAGATAGTTCCTTGACTTACAACCTTTCATTTAGTTGTGACCTCTTGAAATTACAACAGCACTGAAAAAAGTGAGTTATGACCGTTTTCCACACTTACAACAGTTTCAGCATCCCCATGGTCACATGATCAAAATTTGGACACTTGGCAACTGACTCGTATTTATGACTGGTTGCAGTGTCCCGGGGTCACGTGATCCCCATTTGCGACCTTCTGACAAGCAAAGTCCATGGGGAAGCCAGATTCACTTAACAAGTGTGTTACTAATTTAACAACTGCAAAGACTCACTTGACAATTGGGACAAGCAAGGTCATAAAATGTGGCAAAAACATTTAACAAATGTTTTGCTTAGCAACAGAAATTTTGGAATCAATTGTGGTCGTAAGTGGAGGACTCTCTCTGAAACTACAGAAGTGTTACTGGCAAAAGGAACAGAAGGGCAAAGGTGAAAGTTCAAAGGATCATAAAGCCTGCAGAGAATGGAGGATCTCACATTTACCTTGCAAGAAGGCAGCTGAAGTCCACAGAGTCTCTTTCAAATCTGTGATGGTTTGCACCATCAGGGGGTCAGACTCTCCCATTTCATGGGGGTGCCACATCTGCAGCAGTGAAAGGAGCTCACTGTCACAACCAACACAAGAAGGGTCTGGGATCTGAAAAGGAAACAACAAAGAATTCCAAGCTGTGAAGATGGTCAGAGAGACAGCAACGCCTATCACGATATAATCAATTTGCTGAATCTAATGGGTGGACCTAGGGAAGCACTGAACAGGGCTGCATCGCACAGCCCAAAGAGGAGAGGGGGTCCTCATTACTTTTGTCATCCTTCTCGGTACCCACTTCTGTCTGCCATTCTGCCTCCTCCTACTTAGGCTGCTAGGGAAAAAACGGTCTGCTTTTACCAGAGGTTTGAGCTGACTGTTTGTCAAGGGATTTAATATCAGGCCAAGACTCATAAAGGTTGCAGAACAATAACAGTTTATCACAGTTATCCATGCTCCTCCCCACAAGGAAGGCCCTGTGGTATTCGGACTTGGCCTGTGGCCATCTTTTAATGCTGGACTCGAAGGCTAGTAAGGCATTTTTCTCAGTAATTCACCAGGTCCTGATTAGCTGGAATGTTATATTTGACTAGCACAAATTAGAACATAAGTATCCCTGGCAGGAATATCTGCCAGGTCTCTAATGAAGACCATCACATTTGCTTCATAAGGGATCCATGTATTCCAACTGATGCTACAGCCAACTGCTGTTTTCATTCGGAAGCTATGTCCTTTTTTTTTTTTCAAAAACAAGATTTTATTTTCTTATTATCTCTCTGTATTTTTTAAAATTCTTCAAAATACCCAAAAAGGAACTTCGGTCAAAAAACATAGACGTATATGAAAGGTATCACCTACTGATTTTGTGTTTATTGTTGCCCTAGGTGGCGGCATAGAAATTTAAATAAAGTTAAAGTTAAAGCTGCTACTCTAGTGTAAAGCCCCCACCTATCCCGGCTTTCCTTAAGGAAGAGGCAGCCAGGGTCGCAGTCCCAACACAACCTTCTCCTTCTCTTCCTCACCTGGGCACCGTTAAGGAGCAGCAGGAGGTCCCGGGCTCTCTCCAGCTGGTGGCCGGCCAGCCACGACGCCGCCTGCAGAGCCGCCAGGTGCTGCAAGGGGGCCCGGAGCTCCTCGGGCAAGGCCTGCTGGAGGACCCTCGGCCAGAGTTCCCCGCAATCGAGACCCTCCTCGGGCGCAGCGAAAGCTTCCAGCACTGGCGGAAAGGAGGGAGGGAGGGGGGCGTTGGCCAGGTCTCCCTTCCAGACCAGGAGCCCCCCCCCGGCCCGTTCCGCTTCTTACCTCGCCGGAGTCCCCGCTCGATCCAGGCCGAGGCGCGCTGGGGGCCGCCGCCGGGCGGGCGCATCTCGAAGGGCAGGGCGTTGCAGAGGATGGCCAGCTCCAAGGAAAGGCTCGGGAGGACAGCGGGGAGCCCTGCGGAGGGGGGGGGCACACCCGAAAGCTGAGGAGGGGAAAGGAAAAAAGGGGGGTGCCGGGGACCCCCCCGCCCCCCCAGGCAGCCCCCCGCCTCCCCGGCGAGACCCCGCCCACCGCCTGTTTGCTACCTTGAATCTTCCTCAGCAGTTCCGCGAATTGTTGAGGGGGAGCCGGGCCGGGAGAGGGCGCCGCCTGCAACGGAAGCACCAGAGGCCGCCTTAGTCCTACTAGGCCGAGCGCACGCCGCTCCCCTCCCCCTCCCCGCCCTCTCTCCCTCAGCCACGCACCCTCCGCCAGCGCCGGGCCAGCCGGTCGTTCTCAGCCCGCCACAAGGCCCAGCACCCGTCGCCGCCGCCGCCCGCCATCACACACGCTAGGGCGCACGCTCCTACCGCGCCGCCCGATTGGCCGGGACGCTTCCGTTGCCGTGGCAACACCGACCGGCGGCAAACTCGAGTTCTGCAGGGGAGCCAATGGGCGGGTCCGCTCACGAGGCCTCAGCCAATGAGCAGCGCACGCCGTCCACGTGCATTTCCTCCTGGCTGAAGAGGCCGAAAAAGGGGACTTGGCTTTCCCTCGTGAAGGCATCGGCCCCACCAGCTCCCCTTTTACTCGAGGTTGCCGGGCAGGTCCTAAAGCCGACCTTTACTACGTTTATCTCCTAAATTCAGGGGTCGCCGCACTTGGTCACTTTAAGACTTGTGGACTTCAAATCCCAGAATTCCCCATATTGCATAGCTGGCTGGGGAATTCTGGGCATTGAAGTCCATAAGTCTTAACAGTTCCCAATCGTGGAGGCTCCTGTCCTAAGTTTATCTTTCAAGAATTCACGGGACACCTCCTTTGAAAAACTCGATTCTTTTGCACTCTTAAGGAGCAGGTTTAATTCATCCAAATGTTGAAGGTAGCAGCAAAATGCTGGTCGGTTGCAAAAACGCCGTATTTGGGGGGGCTGAAAATGCACTTTTGCAAAGTCAGGCTGCCCAGTGAGGCTCCAGGCTCTGCCCAAGCAGCCTGTGGTTTAAAGCAGGGGTCTTCAACCTTGGCAATTTTAAGACTTGTGGACTTCAACTCCCAGAATTCCTCACTCAGCTTGCTGGCTGAGGAATTCTGGGAGTTGAAGTCCACAAGTTGCCACGGTCGAGAACCCGTTTTAAAGCACCCAGGGATTAGGAGGCCCTAATGACAAGAAGCATGCCGACCACTGCAGGGCTGGTGTTTAGCCATCTAATGAGCCACTCTAGAGAAATGTGTTAACTGTAAAAATAACATCTGCTTTCTGAACCATTATGCTCTTGTCTGTGGCTCATACATCCTGTGATCAGCCCCCCCCCCATTATTTAGACTAGGAATATACCTGGCCTTTTCTGTAAACTAAGAAGGAAATCATTTCAGCCGCACAATATCATGCCGATACAGTTTCTGGAATTTGCAGTCCATTTACTTTCTTGTGCTCGTTTTCAGTTCAGTATCAAAATTCTCAATCCCCTCTTGTGACTTCTAGCATCTTTTGTGACAGCCATCAATAAAAGATCTTGGGTAAACCCTCTGTTGAGCTGCCCTGGACTGGCAAAAGGCAGCAAGACACGGCAGCAGCAACCCCAAAGGGATTTCAGACACCGCTGCGGTTCAGAGCTCCCACAGATCTCTTCCCACGAAGATTTACATTCAATTTATAATGGAATAAAAATAATATAATTAGTTAATCAGTATCCTACATCTTCCACAGAGTCACCTCTCCTTTCCATTTTGACTGCAGGTAGAATCCAAAAGGCTCTTTTTGTCACAAAGCAAATCCAGAAGAATGGAAGGACAGGTGTTACAAAACCTGCCAACTCAAAAGGTGAGAAAGGGGCAGATTCTCAGGGTGTGTGTGTGTGTGATATGAGACACTCTCACAGCCAGCTGGGAATGATTCTGAGTCTCTGGAGGTGCTGCAGACTGAAATTAGGCGTAGCTAAAAGCTTTTCTCCCTGCACTAGTCCAAAACAGGATCAGTCTTCTAACTACCAGCCCCAGCTCAGTGGATCTAGGCAAGGAGAAGCTGAAATCGGTCAGGGATACTCAGCTCCATCGAAGAGCGTGTGGAAGAGCAAGTGAGAAGCCAGAGCACATCTGCTGCACAGAAACATGCAGACCAGGGCAGCAGGCAGTGGCACTCGTGGGGTGGAGAGATAACCGACTTGGCACACATGCAGCGTCTCAGTTTCTTCACTGAACCCCAGATTAGGCAAGTAGCTCCTTCTTAGCTCTCCAAGACCATATGAGCAGCCGTTGAAGCTACTACTCCAATCTGAAAAGCCGTACTTTTATTTCAAAAAGCCAAATCCAAAACCTAGAACCCGGAATCTAGCATCCCAACTTGATAGCAGCAATGATCTCCAAATACCTGGCCATTCAGCCTTCAAGCTTGGCCTTGTGTCTTAGAGCCCCTGAGCCAGGCGAAGCACCTTGCCCACCACTTGGCCCTGCTGGAGCTTCCCTCCGCAGGACACTGTTCAGTACCATCCGGTCCTGGGATGCCCAGGGCTGCCAAGCCAGCCTGCTGCACTCTCCTCCCGAGGTAGTTGCTGAATCCTCCAGAATTATAAAGAAAGAAAAAACTGCCACCCTGTCATTCCCCACAACATGTCTGTGCGCCCCAGGCAGCCTGCGTGCAGGGACTGAAAGTTCTCTTTGGTTTCATCTGGTGCTTCTTCCCATTCCTTGCCAAGTCTTGCCAAGGGCTGTTCCATTGCAACGGCCCGCCATTCATGTGGTGCAACCAAGGTCCCCTCCTTTCTGCTGCTCCCAAAGTCTCTGTCCTTGGCAGAGAGAGGAAGCGGAGAGCATCTCTGGAGGGCAGATGAGGTCTCCTCATTGCAAGCACTGACTCAACCGACTCCTTTGCACTGCTGCGCTATCTGGACTGCGCAAGGATGACCTGCTTGAACCACTTGCTGACAGCACAATCCACGCGCATCACCAGGCCAAGGCCCAGGAGGAGAAAGACGCAGCTCACCACAAAGCCCACCGCTTCGAAGAGGAACCTGCCAGGGTGAAGAAAACCACAGGGTGAGGTCACAGCAAGTAGGCAGCCAATGCTCAGTGGGGCAGATCTCCCCACCAGCTCTCTCTGCAGGAAGCTCAGCAGTCTGTCCCTGAAGAGGACAGAACCTGGGGAAGGACACGGACTCCTCTGCGGTTGGTGGGAGGGGTCTGTGCTCAGGACAAATGGGGCCTCATCTCATCAAGCAAATGCCAAAGCCCCCAGGACAGGGGTAGGCAGCCTCGGCTCTTTTATGACTCATGGACTTCAACTCAGCTATGCTGACTCAGGAATTCTGGCAGTTGAAGTCCATGAAGTCATAAAAGAGCCGAGGTTGCCTACCCCTGCCCCAGGGTATCCCCTGAAGTTCAGGTGCAAGAAATCAAGAACCAAGGGTGTTCAAATGAGTACACATTTAATCCATGCTGCTTCTAAACAAGAACTACTGGTAAGAGTCAACTGAGTTCAAGGAGGGCTGGATTTAGCGAAGGGATGCCAAACTGATGACATGCTTGACCCCTCCCTCTCTCAGGCTCAGCCTGATACTCTCCTACATCCTGTGTCTCAGGAAACCAGGCAACCTAAGTCAGGCATCCTTGGGCTGACATTACAGCCTCCCTGTTCTTTATCAATTCCCCGTTTCTTCTGCTTTTAGCTGCCTGAAGCTAACAAAGTTGGGTGTGCAGTAAAAGGAGAAATCTGGCAAAGCACAATACTGACTTCTGATCCGCTCAACTGCAACTCTTCCAGCCACCCACACCACCTCCAGCCCAAGCTCAGGAGTCCTACCCTGACTCTTCCTGTGTGGATTTTTGGACTGGGAGGAGTTAGAGAAAGAGCTTCTCACCACGTGGCACCGACTGAGTGAGGGACTTACTTTGGGGCAAAGACCTTCCACACCATCAGATGTCTCCTGAGAATCATGGCTGCCAAAACAGAAGCCAGAAGCTGTTGGGAGAAGAGAAGAGAGGGAAGTGGTCAGTCCAGCCAGAAGAGGAGAGAGCTTGGTTACCAGCAAAACTAGCTGAGTGAAACAACTTTATTAGGGAACTCCAGAAGGGGGTCTTCCGTAAGAGTTGCTGCAGCCAGCAAGGAAACAGGTGCCCAGTCCCTGGGTAGAAGCCTGCTGGACTTCTCACACCTGAGCCAGCAACCTCGCAAAGGAAACATACGGAAGGGACAGAGAGCTCGTATCTCTCCCCACCCACCAGCAGCTCTTCAGCAGGGCCAGCAGCCCTGGACTCAAGCAAGGGAGAGCTAGAGACTGTTCAGGAGAGAAGAGCCCTTTGGGAGACAGAGAGATCAAGAAAGGGCAGCCTCAAATAACTAGGCTTGACTATAGGTGCTGCTCGAACATCACCCCCCCACCACATCCACCCTCTCTCTTCCTCCCTATCTTCTCATCCTACTTCCCTCTACTCCACCTCTCTCCTTCCCTCTCTCTCCATTTCCTCTTCTCCTCCAACCTTCCTACTTCCTTCTCCCCTCTTACACTCTTCCCCCTTCAGGTGTGGTGCAGAGGTGGTGTCCAAGCAACACCCCTAATATTACAGATAAAACCATCTAACCCCCCCCCCAACCTACCCCCCCACCACCTTCCCGGAGTGAAAACAGGGTAGTCTAAAAAAGAAATCCTAATACAAATTTAACTATATGCTAAATACAGTTATTTGTTTTATTTTATTTATATGAATTTAAATGAATGTTTGTTGATTTTTGTTATTGTTAAAATTATAAAATTAATAAAATATATTTAAAAAAGGAAAGAAAGAAAAGAAAGGGCAGCCTCTGCCCAGAGAGGCTGGGTGTGGCTTTGCGAGGACAAAAGGAGACCTCTCGCCTGTTACATCTACTCTGCCCACCAGGAGGGGAAGGCAGGGTGCCTTACAAGCCCCATCAATTATGAACCGTCATCTGGTGGGGCACGAAAAAGGGGGTTCTCGGTAGTGCCCTTTTCTTTATGGAACATTATTCCCCCCCCCAGGTACAGTTAGCCCCTCACCCTGCTGCTTTTCCAAAAGCCCTAAAAACATGGCTTTGTGGGCAGGCCTGGGGACCCCGAATGGAGAGAGAGCCGATCAAGTGGCTGATTAGATTGTGTGGCTGCTGCCATTTATGAGTTTTTTTTATTGTATGGTGGATTTTAAAACTTTGTAAGCTGCCCGAGCCACCTGTGTGTAAGTTGGGAAGCTATATAAGTTTAATAAATCAATAATGAATGTTCCTGATCTCCACTAAGTCACAAAATGGACATCCTGTTGGATCCACCGGTTGCAGATGAACCAGGCGAGGCTCCCGGGGGTCCACCCGTTGCCACTGAATCCCCATCAACGCCTTCTCTCACGGTGGCTCTCATACATACGCACATACCTGAAGCCCCAAAATAAGCAGGTATCTGAGGCCCAGCTGCAGCAGGGCTGCTGAAAACCGCTCCGGGGCCTCCCGGAGCTTCATCTCCATCATCGGCTCCTCCCTGTCCTGGAGTCGCGTCTTTGGCTTCCTGGCCCCGGAGGTGCTGGCCTCACAGACAAAGGGCCACAGCAGCAGTAATGGGCAGCCAGCTACCTCGGGAGAAAGAGGATCACCAAGAGACGTGGACCAAAAGCCAGATTACACGGGCGCGTAAAAGAGAAACACACAGAGAGGCTGGCACACACACAGGAAGGGAATCAGGAAGCCCCCCTCCCCCTCCTCAGTTGTGGGCCAAAGAGCTTGGAAAGACCAGACAGAGACCCTTCTGAAGGAGGGCCAAAGGGCAACTTTGACTCACCATGGATGCAGAGAAGGCCTGTCCCCAAGGACCCGAAACCCCCCCCCACCGCACCCTCTGCCAGGGCTCTTCTTTGACTCCCACCGTCAGGTTGCCAGCCGTCGCAGCTGCCATTCACTCGGGAGCCCATTTCCCTCTCTGCTGGGCAAGAAGCCGGACTGGGTCCCCGAGGCTATCTGAGAATCAAGCACGGAACTCACCTGCCAGGAGGATCTGAGAGGCAAAGGTGTTGGCCCCAACGAGGAACGCAGGCAGCAGATTGGTGGCGTGTCCCTGCTGGAACCCCACGAAAGCCGCATTCCAGTGGATGGCGGGGAAGACGGGCTGATGGCCAGTGGCGTAGAAAAACTGGGAGGCAGCAAGAGCCCAAGCAACCAGGGCTTCCCACGGCACCACAAAGGGGTCTGAGGAGGAGGAAGAAGAGGAACACTAGCGAGAGCCCAGGAGCCCACCCACCCCAAAGCACTGCTCTCCTTGCTGAGGAACACAGCGCAAAGCCCCTCCACACACACACACAGGGAGAGAGTTCAGTAGGAGATTCGCATCCCTCTTGTTCCTGCCTCCCAGAGGCACAGCAGCATCTACGGTTTCCGCTCACAGCCCAGAGGCTGTTGCTAAGTCTTTGTGCATTGCAGATCCAGCTGGTCCGAGGGCTGCCAGGCCTAAAAGCCCCGCTAAGAACCTCTCTTGTGGGTCGGAGTTCTAGCTGCCTTTAAAAGGGCTCCCTCGGCTTGCTAAAAGCTTTTGGAGGGGGGGGCATTACTGGGCCTCTGGCTACTCTCTCCTGGTTTTCCCCTAAAAAGTCTCCAGGATTGCACCAAGCAAGGGAGATTGTGCTCACGACAGGTAATATCCACCATCACCTTCCCTGCCTCACTTGGCTGGTTGCCAAGTATTCCTCAGGTACAATTCAAGAGGCTGGTTTAGCCTTAAAATCCTAAAGCGCTTACAAGCCAGCTGTGACGCTGTTTAACTCTTTATGAAACTGCCCTGAGGATAAAGCTGGACTCGCTTCCCCAGCTGTCTGTCTGTCTTGTCAGGCAGAGATGACAACCCCCTTTTTGCAAGCCGGACCCCCAGCCCTGTTGACCTCCTTTCCCGGGGGCTTCTCTTAAGCTGAGACTCCCGGCTTCCGCTACTCTGCACTGAGTTTAACTGCATTCCGAGAATGTGCTTTGCTTTTGGACGATTCCTTTCAGGCCCTCCAGCCGGGGCCAAGTCAGAATTCCCTGACTCACCCGAGTCTGCAGAGAGGGCCCTGGCACAGGCGTGCATCCACAGCAGGGCAAAGGCCTCCACGAACAGCAGGAGGAAGGCCAGGCTGAGCCGCTCCGTGTGCAGAGTCATCAGCAGAAAGCCCAGCAGGGCCAGGGAGATGAGCAAGGCGGCCGAATAGACACTGCCCAGCCCGTAGGCGGCCGCCGTGGCCCTGCAGCCGCCCGGCGTTTCCTCCAGCCGGCTTTTCAGGGACTCCTGGATTCGGCGGTAGAGCTGGGGGATCAAGGCCTCGGAAGTGGAGGACATGAGGGGTGGCTCTTGGCTGCCTTCCAGAAAGACGGTCATGGGCTTCCACAAAACTAGGAGCAGCCCCGCCATCACCAAGACGTAAATCCCGCGGGGGAAGGCCTCCAAAGCCAGCTGGGCCCAGGCGTGGCGTTTGATCAGCATCTCTTCGGCACCAGAGGTGATGGCCCAGTAACCGGCCAGGGTCAGGGCCAGGAGTGGGAATCCCCACCGCACAAAAAGAACCAGGGCACAGGAGCTGTTCAGGTTGCCATAATGGCGCAGCCAGCAGCGGGTGCCCCACACCAGACTCGCCACCGCCCCCACACACAGGCCGTAATAGAGGTTCTTGGTCCGCGGTTCCTGCACGCTGGAGAGGGGCCCCAAAATGGAGGCAGTCTGGCAAACAGGGGTCTCCTCGCGGCACTTCTGGAAAAGCCCTGACAGCCGTGCACACACCACGACAACGCCCAAGGTGGCCAGCAGCTGCCAGCACAGCAGGGAGCCGTCCAGCCTGCCCTTCCACTGCAGCTTCAGAGCCTCCAGTAGCACCAGGGAGGTGAGTAGGAAGGGCACCACCTGTCCCTCCGCCACGACAAAGCTGTCCGAAAGCATGGCTGCGCAACGCAGGAACAGGATGCCCAGGGACAGCCCCGCCCAGAGCCTCGGCTTCAACCTGAAACCCTCCAACGGGGGGCAAAGGCCAGCCGTGTGCAGGGCTGGGGGGCGCCTGGTCCAGCAATGCCAGAAGAAGCCCAGCTGGGAAGCCGCTGACCCCCAGGCGGACAGCATCAGGAGGTCAGCTCTGGCCCCCCTGAAGACGTGAGCCAGCCCCAGCAGGGCCACCCCCGCCAACCCCCAGAGCAGGGGGTAGAGGAAGAAGTGGCGGTAGGAGAAGTCCAGGCGAGTGGCCACCCGGGAGGCCACGTAGCACAGCAGGCAGGAGGAGGTCAGGAGGGCGCAGCCGGCCACCATGCAGCCGGGATGGAAGCGGGCCCAGGACTCGGCACACACGGCCCGGGCCTCCTGCAGGTACTGCTGGAAACGTGCCCGGAGCCCCTCCATCTGCGGCAGGACCAGAGAGGCCTCCCGGGCCAAGAGATGCTCGTGCTCCTCCGTGGCGGAGCGAAAGAGATGCTGAAGGTGCTGCAGTTTCTCCGCCGGGAGGTCCTGAGCGGTCTCTGCATAGGAGCGCAGGAAGCGGTCCACCTGCCCAGGCAAAGAGATCAGTCTCTCAGATCACTGGAAGGCTGCTTCAGCAAGGTGGGGAGGGGGCACTTCACTAAGGGCCTCTCAAGCAGCTCAGCATGGCCTCCGAAGCCTCAGCCTCAGCCTCTCAGCCTCTCGGCTGCCAGACCAGCTGTATCTGCAGGGCACACAGCTTCTGTGCTGTGAGGGGCAACTGGAGATGCCACTGTGCCTCTGGGAGGCAGGACAAGGGGAGCGTGAATCCCCTGGTTCCCCTGCTGAACTCTCTCCGAGTGGGGTCCTTTGGGCTGTCTTAATAGCACTTAGCAATAACACTGAGACTTGTACATCACTTCACAGTGGTTTACAGCACTCTCTAAGCGGTTCACAGAGTCACCATATGGACCCCAACAATCTGGGTCCTCATTTTACTGACCTTGGAAGGATGGAAGGCTGAGTCACTCTCGAGCTGGTCAGGATCAAACTCCTGGCAGCGGGCAGAGTTAGTCTGCAATGCTACCTTCTAACCACTGCACCAAGACCTCACTTTTGAAGCTCCCCCCCCCACGGGAAGGGATCCACTCTTACCTGCCTGGCATTGATGTTGTAGGCTGCCAGCTGGGCACGGAGCGAGGCGGCTGCATCCCCCTCACTTGCAAAGAGGTCAGCCATCACTTCCCCAATGTTGCTATATGGCACTGGCACCCCCAACAAGAGAGCCAATGTCGGCACCAGGTTCACCTGTGGGACCGTCTGGGGCTCCTGAGGAGGAATGGGGAACGAGCAATGGGGCAAAGATGGAAGATCCCCAGGAAGCCACCCAGTTTTTCATCCAGGCTTTTCTCAGGGATCAGCCACCTGGCGTTGCCTGCCGGAGATGTGGCTGCTGACCTTGATGATTCCACCAGCACCACCAACGCAAGGAATTCTGGGAGCACCTAGAAGACTGCAAGTAATCTGCCCTTGCCCAAGGACACACCTTATCGCAGCCCAGGGGTTGTCCTTCCTCCCAGAGATGTCCCACACCAGGGAGTGCCAGCTCTGTTTTGGCAGGACTGCTCATGCTGGCCAGGTGCCCTTCTGGCTCACCTCAGGGGGAAGGTCCCGGAAGAGCGGAGCCTTGCTGTACACAAAGAGAGCTGCGTCGAGTTCCTCCTCGCTGTCTCCACCGTGGTCTCCAGTCGCTGTCATGCCGTGGTCCCCTGCCACCAGGAGGAGCGTGTCATTTTCCAGGTGGTCAACCAGTGAACTGTCCATCAACAATATAGAACTTAAGCTACACCCTCTTGGCCAGCACCAGCATGAAAACAGACTGGTGGAAATAGTCAACTTGCACTTTTAGAAGCCACACCAGAAGCAACTGGGCTTCAACTGAGGCTGGATGGTTTGTGTCCTGAGCTGCTGATCTACCTACCCTGCACTAGATGAGGGCAGCCAGTAGAAAAGCTGCCTGCCATTCTGCCACGTGAGGCTGGGGGCAGGAGGGGCAGCCATCCTGGGGGAGCAGGGGGGAGGGCTTCCCCTCCAGTTCCCAGTTCCAACTCACCTGAGCATCTCATCCATCTGGGAGAGCTTCTTGGCCATTTCAGGGTGATCTGGTCCATGTTTGTGACCGCAGTGATCCACACCCAAAAAATGGGCAATAAGTAGATCCCACTCGCCATCATCCACTGTGCCACAGGAAAGAGGGGAGAGAGGTCAAAGGCGAAAAGGAGCACTGCATTTTAGGGAGGGCTGGAAGGAAGAACAGAGGCTACTTGGAGCCTTCCCTCCATTGCAGTGCAATAGCAGGGTATGGGTTCAACTAGGCAAGGTACCAGGAAGAGGAGGGCAAAACACAAGAGAGGGGCGGGGAAAGAAATACATCCACGGTCCCCAACCCCCAGATGGTGACCCAATACCAGGCTCTGGCCTGTTCAGAAGCCAGCTGAGGAAGTGGCGGGTGAGCGTGCGCAGGCAACTCCACTTGTGCGGGCAGAGGAACCAGCACAGTTCCATTTATCCAAGCGAGGGGTGCATGTGCTCACTGCTTGCTCAAATGGAGTTGCGCGTGTGCTCGCATGGAACCATCCCCTCTGCCCTTCCACCCCCTACTCCCCGCTGTCCACAAAGCCAGAAAGATTGGCAACAGCTGAGCTGAATAGAAAGAGAATCAAGGGCAGCTGAGGCTGGGATTCTTTTTCCCTGTTCTTATTTGTGAAACTCACAGAAATTCGATTGTCGGCTTTGGGTTTTTTGTTAAAATATATGCCATTTGGCCACCATCGCTGGTTATGTTACGGAAGCAATTAAAAAAGCATTTTCTTAGCAAAACCCAGGTCACTTTCTAGCTGGAGAGATCCTGCTCCCCAGAGTTGGCCTTCCATTCTGACTCCGACTTCACTCATCCCCCATTCTCCCACCCAGGACCAGACTTGCTCACCTGTCTGGTACAAATGCTGCAAAATGCCGTTGTCCACCGTGTGCAGATCTTTCACGTTAAAAGAAGGGAAGAAGTGGGCCCGGTGGAAGGCCTGGGGGAAGAGGCCATCCCAGGTGTCGTCCCCCATGAAGACCACTTTTTTCCCTGAAAGAGGAGGGGGGACGTTGGCAGAAGTACGGAGAAGGGGGGGGTTTTCACAGCATGGCAACCAGCAGCTGACAACACAGTCCTAAGCATAAAATCTGCTGCTGCTCCAGCATCACCGCCATTCCAGGAGGCTTCATTCCTGCTCTTTCTTCAAGGGGATCTCTCTTTCTCAGGGTTAGGGTTAGGGTTAGGATTGGAATGGGATGGGATAGATGACCTGTGAGACCATTCCTAATTCTTTCTTCTTTTATTTTCCCTCAACAAATGTAGGCCTGAAGCATCTTTTGTGTGCCTTGTTCAACAGTTCTTGGTGGTTAATTAAAGTACATCTGGAAGGATAGGATAGGATATGGAATGGAATAGAATAGGGAACAGAACAGAATAGAATAAGGAATAGAATAGAATGGAATAGAGTAGAAAAGAATAAGGAATAGAAAAGAATAAGCAATAGAATAGAATAGAATAAAGAGAATAAAGAATAGAATAGAATAAAGAATAGAATAGAATAGAATAGAATAAGGAATAGAATAAAGATAGAATAAAGAATAGAATAGAATTAGGAATAGAATAAAGAATAGAATAGAATAGAATAGAATAGAATAGAATAGAATAGAATAGAATAGAATAGAATAGAATAGAATAGAATAGAATAAGGAATAGAATAGAATTAGGAATAGAATAAGGAATAGAATAGAATAGAATGGAATAGAATAGAATAGAATAGAATAGAATAGAATAAGGAATAGAATAGAATAGAATAGAATAGAATAGAATAGAATAAGGAATAGAATAGAATAGAATAGAATAGAATAGAATAGAATAAGGAATAGAATAGAATTAGGAATAGAATAAGGAATAGAATAGAATAGAATGGAATGGAATGGAATGGAATGGAATGGAATAGAATAGAATAGAATAGAATAGAATAGAATAGAATAGAATAGAATAGAATAGAATAAGGAATAGAATAGAATAGAATAGGAGACAGAGTTGGGAGGGACCTTGGAGGTCTTCTAGTCCAACCCCCTGCCCAGGCAGGAAACCCTATACAAATGGTTGTCCAGTCTCTCCTTGAAAACCTGCAGTGTTTAAGAAGAGATTGGACACCCCGAGTCCAAAGTTTGGGGTGGGTGGGCGGGCTGAGGGATCAACAGCTAGATTTCCCAGCCAAAATGAACACCATTTATGTCTGACAGGCTTTTTAGATTGATATGACTGTGTGAACCATTGAGCCATGCCCAACTTCCAAGATTTCTGAGGAAATGACATCTTTTCAGTCATGATAAGTAGGGGGGGGGAAGCCTAGAAACACACTCCGTTCTCCTTGAGGTGGTGGGACTGCTACACCGTCCTGACTTTCCACCCAACATCAAAGTGCTCAAAGGTCCTAGCACAGGGGTTTTCAACCTGTGGCCCGTGGATCCCTGGGGGGGGGGCATAATGTCATCACAGGGGGATCCACCAAAGCTTGGAGAAATGTTATGATTTAACTCTTAACTCTTGGGGGTCCGTGGCCATGGTTCATGGCCACAAAAAGTATTTAAAGGGGGTCCACGGTGAAGAAAAGGTTGAGGAACATTGTCCTAGAACAATCTCGGGGAGGGGGAGACCACCCCTCAAGTCAAACGTGCCTCAGATCATGGGCCAAAGGTGGAATGGCACAGCCCAACCACCAATCAAATCCCTTTGCCCCAGAGGGAGGCCGTATTTCAGGTTGCTGGGCCGGTTCTGCCGTAGAGCCCAAAGGGTCGCCTGGAGGGGAGGGGAGGTCACTGGGGCTAGCTGATACCTGGAGGGGGCTCTTGCTCAGCTTGGGACCAAGAGCTCGCCCAGCCCAGACCCGTCGCAGAAAGAGGACACGAGCGAGGACTGGAGAAGGGAAAACGAACGCTCGGGGGCTGCTCAAGGGGAGCCTGGAGGGGAGGGGAGGTCACTGGGGCTAGCTGATACCTGGAGGGGGCTCTTGCTCAGCTTGGGACCAAGAGCTCGACCAGCCCAGACCGGTCGCAGAAAGAGGACACGAGCGAGGACTGGAGAAGGGAAAACGAACGCTCGGGGGCTGCTCAAGGGGCAGAGACTGGACGCCGGCCGAGGGGGGCACTTTCACGAGTGGGAAGTCGAGGGGGGGGTCTTTCCAAGGTAACCAGTAGCAGCGAATAGGAGACCCCCCGCCCACCCATAAAGAAGCGTTTGCGACTCTCGCGAAAGCAGAAGTCGAGGCTGAGCGAGGGCAAGGAAGCCTGGGCAGATTTCAGCCTTCTTTCAAGAGGACTAGCGCCCCACCGAGCCGCCTCTCTTCCTCCCCCCCCCGGCTCCCCACCATTGCTGGCCAGCTGCCAGAGCAGGTTGTCCTCGCGGATGGCGTAGGAGGCGAAGTTGCTGCCGGCGTCCACGAAGGTGGGCAGCGAGCCGGTGGTCAGCGCCTTCAGCCGCTGCATCGTGGTGGTCGGCGGGTCGGCACGGAAGCGGTAGAGGCGGCCGTGGCGGGGCTGCTGGAGAGCCAGGCGGTGCAGGACGCCCAGCCGGTCCTCGAAAGGTCGCGGCGGGCCAGCCGAGGGGTCCGGTCGGGGCCGCGCGAAGTCGAAGCGCAGCGCGTCAATCAGCACCAGCGCCGCCCGGGCGAAGCGCGCCGGCAGCCAGCAGGGGCTCCGAGGCGGGCGGGCAGACAGCGGAGGACCGCCCGGCGGGAGCGCACAGTCACTGCGATTGCCCAGCTCCAGCCGCACCAGCAGGAAGCCGCCGGCGAAGAGCGCCAGCGCCGAACAAAGCAGCAACCCGACCCAGGCCACCAACAGCAGCCCCGCCACCGCCGAAGACGCCGCCACCCGCCGCCCCGGCATCCTGCGCCCTTGGCCGACGCCCGCCCGCCCGCCGGAAAGGGCACGGCGGACGGAAGAGGGCAGGCAGAGCGGCCGGAGAGCGCCCTCTTTCGGCGGGAGGAGTCAAGGGCGGCGGCTCTCACTCGCTTCAGGAACCGCCGCTTCACCTGGAAAAGCCCCCCCCCGCGCGATCCCAGCCCCCCTCCCCCTTTACTGCTGCCGACAAAGGCTCTGCCATCTCCTTTTATTGCAACATGATTCAATCCAATCAGAAAATAAACAGGGGTGCATCCGGGGCTCCTTGGGGGACAGTCCTTGGGGGGGGCTGGGGGCTCCGGCTATCTGGTGCTCGACTGCTCCAGTTCCTCATAGCTGGTGCTGAGGGGCTGCTGTGCCAACCGGGGAGGGTCAGTGGGGCCCTCCAGGCTCTCGGGAGGCTCCTGAGTCTTGGTCAGGGAGGAGTAGATGGTCAGGGCCTGCAGAAGAAGAAAGCAAGGGGGTCCATCACCAAGGATCCCATGTATATGTGTGTGTGTATGTGTGTGTGTGTTGTGTCTGTCCCACCCCAGCTGCTGAGCCCCCCAGGAGGTAGGCCCTTCCTTGGGAGGTTGCTGCTCCTTCCCACCCCAAAAGAGCCTTGGAGGCAGTCTGCGGACCCTTAAAAAAGCTCAAAGCATGCAAGCCCCCCTCAATCCTTTGGGGCTCCAAAGAAGCCTCTTGGCCTTGGCCCCACTTAATCCTGGGGTCTTGCTCACCCCACAGAGCCCTTTTCCCCATCTATTAGAGAGCTTACTGGGTGTTGCAACTGCCATCCAGCGGTCATCCCAACCTCTGCAGCCAGCCAGCCACCCCCCCCCCTTTCTCCACCCACCCACCCCCGCATCCCTTCTCCAGCCAGGCTGCCCCTGCCATCTCCAAGACAGAGACTGCCAGGGCCTCTGAGACACCATCTCCAGGGGCTGGGAAACTTACTCCCTCTTCCTAACTCCCACTCCAAAAGAGAGCTCCCAAGACTGGCTGCAGCAGATATACCCAAAACTCCTCCCTGCTGCAGTTGCCTTGATTTCTAGTGCCTCCCCACCCCCGGGGCAGCTGGCTCTGTTGTTCTGCAGTTATGGCTGGGGCTTCCCTCCCGCTGCCTGCCAGACCCACATCTCCCACCCTCCACGTGCCCAGAGTTCTCGCCTGTGCTGCAGCCGGCATATCCCAGCCCCCCCCCCCCGGCTCTTGTCCTCCAGACTGACCTGGGCAACCATACTGGTCACGTCTCCGGTGCTGGTGGGCAGGAGGATAGTGTTGGACTCTTTCGCCAGCTGGGAGAAGGCCTGCACGTACTGCTCAGCCACTGACAGGGAAGCCGCCATGTTGCCATTCTGAGAGGAGGACAAGAAGCATGAGCCAAAGGCCGCTGGAAGGGGCTCTGGGGGAGGGAGGGAAGGAGGGCCTTCCTGGCCTTCTCCCACCCAGCCTTTCAGAGAGAAAAGCCACCATTTGGCTCTTAACAGGAATCTTTCTTTCCCTTCCTTGCCCAAAGCAGAATAAACAGGCCCCTCCGGACTCCACCAACCAGTGTCATTCAGCCACTTTTTCATTTCTGCCTAGAGGACTGCTCTGCTTGGGTGCCAGGAAGGGGGTCTGCATGCCTGGTGAGCAGAGATGAGTGGAAGAGGGCCTCCAACCCGGCAGGCCTGGGGCAGTTGACACCTTGCCCCAGCCAGTGTATGTTTGTTGTAAGTTTGTTTCGGATGATTGGTTTTAATTTAGGGGTTTTATAATGTATTTGATTTCTATATGCTACTGATTGTGTTGTAAGCCGCCCTGAGTTTTCGGAATAGGGCGGCATAGAAATCGAAACAAATAAATAAAAATAAATAAAATAAATAAATATCCAGGCCTCCCATCCCCCCATGGTCAGTGGGCTGACATGACCACAACAATCCTGTGAAGTGGGTTGGGCTGAGAGAGAGAGAGAGAGAGAGTGTGGCGGGACTAGAACTCTTGGTCTCTGGTTTTCTAGTCTGGTACTTTAACCACTAGACCAAAACACTCTCTTTAGAACCCAGGTCTCCAACAGAGATAGACACACACCCACCCAACTCCCTTTGCCTCTCACGAACACGGACTCGCCCCCAGCAAGTGGCCCAGCCCCACCCAAAGGCTTGCTTGGAGCCCCTCTTCAGTTACTAAGACGGGCAGCCCCTCCCCCAACATGACCAGCCCTCTTCTTCCTCCCTCTTCCCCACTATCACCTGCTGGGTCAGAGCCATGCTCAGAAGTCCGATGGCCTCGGCCTTGGCTTGAGCCTTCACCAGGATAGCGCTGGCGTCCCCTGAAAGAGAGACCGCCCATGGGAGTTTGGAGGTGGCCCACATCAAGGTCGGCTCTGCCCACAGATGCCTCAGCCACCCCCTCCGCTGCTTTCCTCCCCAGAGAAGAGTGGGTGCAGAGAAGGGGAGGGAGAAGGCCTGGGTCTTCCATGAACCAAGGGCAGCACCCTTGCTCCCGGCTGCCTGGAAGGAGTCTTTAGCTGTAGTGCCAGGCCTCCCTCAAAGAAGGCTGGGACCTCCAGCATCTGTGCTTGCCCCAAAGATGTCTCCTTCTGGGCTCCCATCCCCTCAGTGCTTCTGACCCACCCATGCCAGATATGGGCACCCCACATGGCAGAGGAAAACACTCGTGCTTTGGGCCAAGCCTCCTTGCCGTGAGCCCTTTCTGAGCTCTCCGTACCAGAAGCCTGGTTGATCCGCTCTGTTTTCTCAGCCTCTGAAGCCAGGATCTGGGCCTGCTTCTTCCCCTCAGCCACGTTGATGGCCGATTCTCGAATCCCTTCAGACTCCAAGACGGTGGCCCTTTTGCGCCTCTCGGCTTCCACCTAAGAGCAACCGGGGGGCCTTTTAGTAGGGATCTTCTCACCTCTTGGCAAAAGGGCCTATCTGGCTGCACAAGGAACCCCCAGGCCAGGACTGCAGGAGTTCAGCTGTTGCTGCTGCCCTGGGGCTTACAAGGCATTGCTCCACCATCTGGAAGTCCTGAGCCCCAAACCCTGTGCAAAGACAGGGCCAAGCCAGATCAGGGAGGCCACTCCTTTTGGGAAAGATGACCTGCATCGACTTCATTTCAGCAACAGCCAGTCAGTTGATAAAAGGAGACCCATCAGAATGAAGAAAGCCAAGTACCAAGCGGCTCCACAGCCCAAGGACGGTGCCTAGAAAGGCTTCATTTACCCAGGAATGCCACACTGACCTGCATCTGCATGGACTCCTTCACCCGGGGGGGCACGTGGATGTCCTTGATTTCGTAGCGCAGGCACCGGATGCCCCAGCAGTCCGAGGCCTGGTTGATGGAGTCCACAATGCTGGAATTGAGGGATTCACGCTCCTGGGTGGAACAAGGGTGGAGTCAGAGAGTCCAGCAAGGGCAGAGCAGAAAGGCAACCCTGGAGCTCATGGGGTTCCTTGGCCCAGCCCTGCTCAGGCCACCGAACCTATCGACCAGAAGCAGCCAGAGTGCGCAATTGGGCAGATGAAGCATCTCAGCGTGGATTCTGCAATCACCCTCCACAGGTAACTCTCTTCAATCAAACACCCTCTGCACTGACAGCTATCTGGTTAATCTAGATTATTTATATAAAATCCTGGGGAGGCCGCCCCTGTATCAGGTCTGCCATCTTCAGCATACCTCACTTAGCTGGCATCCTGCCATAAAATGGGGGAGGATTGGGGAGGTAGAAGGGGAGAATGACAGGGCGACAGGAATCAGAGGTATCAATCCAAAACAGACCGGCGGCTGATCAAGCACGGCCAAAACTCCACCAAAGAGGCACCAAACCTCAAAGCCGTTCCCAAAACATTTAATTTGAACATTATTGGACACCAACAGCCTGGTCAAGGGTCAGGGGAGAAAGAAAAACACAGGCTTTGCACGGGAATATTCAGATCCAGCTTTGCTTATGCTGTAATGGTTTAACTTTAGTAAAAGTAAACCTTTCACTTCACAAATGGAGTTGAGGGTCTTTCTTTCCTAAATGTCCAAGTCGGGACAAGCCTGACACTCTTCTCTTGTCCGCTATTAGTGCATAGTGTGTGTGGGGGGTCTTCCTTCTCTTCTGTTGCTTACCCGGAAAACTTTATCCAGGGACAGCTTGCCCAGCTCGGATCGCATGGTAGTCTGGGCAAGCTGAGTGACGGCATACTCAGGATCCTCCACCCCATAGCTAGCCTAGAGGAGGAAGAGGGACATCAGATGGAAGGAACCGGGAAATATGTGAATTTCTTCCAGGCCAGGCAGAAGGGCCAGACCCACAACCAAGGGAAAAGGCCTTGACTTTCTGAGCCCGATGTCGTCCTGGCCCTAGAGAACATCAACCCGAAAGAGATCCTTCTGCTTTCATCTGCCAAACCTCCAAAATCCACTGAGGAAAAGAGCCCCACACAGCCACCGAGAACAGTCCCCGTCCTGTGTGGAGCTTCCGCTTGGTACCTTGTAAGGATTCATGATGCGCAGGTAGAGAACCCCGTCGATCTGGAGGGTCACGTTATCTGCAAAGATGCAGGAATTCTTTCAGCGGAAGCAAAGGCAACTTCCATCACCTATACAGCAAAGCTTTAGGGAAGGCCCAGGTGCCAGAAAGCAATCCAGCACTTGGACCGCTAACACAAGGCTCCTGCTTTTTCAACCAAAATGAAGAGCAAAAGACCCCACAAGCATCGAATGTCCAAGGCACTGGACTAAAGGCCCAGGGCAAGTGGAGTCCAGCTGCCCGTGGAGCGGACGGCCCTGACCTGTTTCTGCTCTTATGTTTAGTCCAAGGACATCAGCAGCCCTCTGAACACCCCCAGCTTTCTGCTTTGTCATTCCGAAGGGGGTTTTAAAGTCATTGCATGCGGCCTTGAATAATTTCAATTGGGCAGCCCCGAATTGTTATCATTGCCACAATGTTTTTTTGTCAGAGTTTGGACAGCTCATCCTGGAAAACTTCAGTGTTTTTATGCTCCAACAGGGGCTACGAAACCAGACTGACAAGTACAGGCAGTCCTTGACTTACAACCACCAACGGAGCCCAAACACTTCTGCTGGTAAGCTGGGCAGTTGTTAAATGAGTCTTGCCCCATTTTACAACCTTTCTTGTCACAGTGGTTAAGCCAATCACTACAGCTGCCAAGTGAATTGCATGGTCGTAAAGTGAATCTGTGCCACCCCCCCCCCCGACTTTGCTTGTCGGAAGCCAGCCAGAAAGGTTGCAAAACGTGACCCCAGGACTCTGCAACTGTCATAAATACGTGCCAGCCACCAAGTGTCCCAATTTTGATCACGTATATGCTGCAATGGTGGTTAAGTGTGAAAAACGGTCCCAAGTCACATTTTTTCAGTGTTGTTGGAATTTTGCACTGAGTGTGACCCATTCCATGGTGCAGCCTTTCCCTGAAGGAACTAATGGAGCCGGCAAACCAAAAGAATCAAGGCTGCCTCAACTCAGTTGGGCTGATCTCTGAATGCACAGCAGACCGGCCCCTTCCTTCCCCCCCCTCCCCAGGGCTTCTGGTCCCCCAGCTCCAACTGTCCCCCACTCGGGCCCTCTCACCATGGGTAACAGCCGACTGCTCTGGCACGTTGATGACAATTTCCTTGAGGCTCTGGACGTAGCGGATGCGGTCTAGGAGTGGGATGAGGAAATTCAGTCCCTGGCAAGGATCAGCAAAGGACAAGAATCATCCTTTTCTCTATCTATATATAATCATCTCAGGCTGTCCAACAATCACAGCATCACAAGGTTGGAGGGAGCCAGGCAAAAGCCTGTCTAATCTCTGCTAGAAAACCTCATGGTGAAACAGCCACCACCAAGGTCATCTAGTCCAGGGGTCCCCAACCCCCGGGCCGTGGACTGGTACCTAGCCACGGCATGCCAGAAACTGGGCTGTGCAAACAAGCAAAATCCCATCCATGGGATGCAGGCAGTAGATGAAACCACACCCCCTCCGGTCCACTGAAAAACCTCTCTCCACGGAACCAGTCCCTGGTGCCCCAAAGGTTGGGGACCTCTGATCTAGTCTAAGCCTCTGTAGTATGCTGCAAAACCAAACAGACCCTCCCTAAAGAGCCCGCTGTCCGGCCTCTTCTTAAAACCCTCCAGGCTGCTGTCAGCCCTTGGGAAAAGCAGCTGCATCCAGGCAGAAATGCTTCCCACCCTCTTCCCCAAGGCCTGGCTCACCCCTCGTCCTTTGCCCCGAAGTGTACAATCTGAGAAAGCTGAGATTAGCTGGGCTCATTTATTCCCCACACTATTTATACTCACAAGCATCTGCAGTGACATCCAACTGTCTGGCTAATTGAGCCACACTCTGGCATTTTTTTAGGAACATGCTCAAGTCCATAGGCAGCCCACCTCCACCAGCACCACCCTCAACCGACAAAGATAAACCTAGCTCCAACTTTTTCTGGCTATGTGGGAGGAAAGGGAGTACAGGCAGTCCTCGACTTACAACAGTCATTTAGTGACCGTTGAACATTACAATGGCACTGAAAAAAGTGACTTATGAACGTTTTTTCATACTTATGACTGTTGCAGCATTCCCATGGTCACGTGATTTACATTCAGATGCTTGACACCTGACTCGTATTTATGATAGTTGCAGTGTCCCAGGGTCACGTGATCCCCCTTTGTGACCTTCTGACAAGCCAAGTCAAAGGGGAAGCCAGATTCACTTAACAACCATGTTGCTGAATTAACAACTGCAGGGATTCATTTAACAAATGTGGCAAGAAAAGTTGTAAAATGGGACAAAACTCATTTAACAAATTTCTTGCTTAATAACATAAATTTGGGGCTCAGTTGTGGTCGTAAGTTGAGGACTACCTGTAAGAAGACAGCAAGCAGATGAGGAAGTGGCATGCCATCTCTGAGCATGGAATGTGAAAGCAAAAAGGCTGCCAGGACCCCAAGCTCTCCTAAATAGCTCGTGTTGGACTCCTGCCTGGAGGCTCAGCTGGAGTGTTCAATGGCAACATGGCGCTTCCCTGTCCCCATAGGGGGAGGCCCCAGAGCAGGCGACCAGAGCCTGACAGCCACCGTGCTGAGGCAGCATCTGATCCTAACAAATGTAAGAACGTTTGGAGGGAGGCAAAAGCTGAAGGCCCCTTCATGGGCTGGGAGACCTATTCGCTTGAAGGACGGAGTATTATTTATGTGGCTGCACCAGCTTGCGAGGCTCAGCAGGGCAGAGGCATCCCATAGCAACGACCCATTGTTGGGGGAAGCCTCGCCCTCCCTTTCTCCCTAGCACAGCCTCCCTGGACTAGAAGGCATCCGGGAGACCTTCCCGCGATTGCGGGGGGGGGGGGTCAAGAGGGCCCGATCCTCCGGCCCAGCGACCAGGGGGCTCAGCAGAGGACCGCTGGGGGGGGCACACTGTACAAGCGGCCGGGACTCGAAAGAGACCGAGATCTTCAGGCGGAGCCGGGTGCCGTTTCGCTGGAGAGCCTCCCCCCGCCCCCAGGCCGGCCGTGGCAATGGTGCCCGACTAGATGCCCTCCGGGGGTCTCCCCAGCACAAACACACACCCGCTGCCCCGCGGCTCTCACCGGCTCGAGGATGCGGTGGAAGCGGCCCATGCGCTCCACCACCCAGGCCTCCTGCTGCGGCACGAAGAGCACCATCGTGTTCATGGGCAGCCCCGAGGCGCTCCTCCGCGGCGACGATCCAGGACCCGCCCGACGGGCGCCCTGCAAGGACCACCAGGGAGAAGCTGGGGAGGCGCGGGGGGAAGGGCCCGACCCGCCCCCTCAGCGCTTACCTCCCCAGCATCCCCTGCCCGCGCCCGCCCGGCCTGCCCGCCCACCTCCCGCAGCAGGAGCCGCAGGCCAGAGACCCCGCGCGCCGTCCGCAACGCCAGCATCGTGACGCCCGCCCGCCCAGCGCCGGTTCGCTGCTCCAAGGCCTCCGCCGCGCTTCCGGGAAGAAACCCGCCCGGGCGCCAGACCGCCCCTTCCGTTTTTTCAACCAATGGGACGTCGGCCGCTCGGTTCCTCCGGTCACGCTCCGGAGAGGAAACCGTTCCGCGTGGCCACTGGTTCCGCCCCGCAAAAGAGCCCGGCGTCCCTCCGGACGAAAGTCCCAGGAACCTCCGTCGACCCAGAGATTTCCGGCACTTCCGCATCGGAGCGCGTCCGTGGCTCGCCATCGCAGGCCTTTCCGGAGGTCTCCGCTTATTTGCGGCGCCCGTCAGAAGCCCGACAGCAGCGAAGGAAGCCCCGGCGACCAGGCTGGCCAATGGAAACGTGGGCCACACTCCCGGTCTCAATGCAGGCGAAAATCAAACTAGCGCCTCCCGAGAAACGCCTCTTGTCCCACAGAGTCTCTCAGCGGGAGGAAATGCGACTACCAAGCACCGGATTTACAGGCCGGAGCCCTTCAGGCCTGGTTTCCTCCAATGAAAGAAACCCCACTCGTGATGTTGGCCGTCTTTCCCATTAAAAGACCCTCCTCCCTTTGCCCTTTCGGCACAGCCACCCTTTAACCCACTTTGATCGCTCGGAAGAATCTCCCAGGAATGGATGGGTGAAGCCAAATAATTGTAACACTTAAGACTTATATACCGCTTCAGTGCTCTGCAGCTCTTTCTAAGCCAGGGGTTCTCAACCTTGACAACTTTAAGACTTGTGGACTTCAACTCCCAGAATTCCTCAGCCAGCTTTGAAGTCCACAAGTCTTAAAGTTGCCAAGGTTGAGAACCCGTTCTAAGCGTTTACAGAGTCAGCCTGTTGCCCCCAACAATCTGGGTCCTCATTTTACACACGGCTGAGTCAACTTTGAGCCCCATCAGGATCGAACTCCTGGCTGTGGGCAGTTTGCCTACAATGCTGCATTCTAACCACTGCGCCACAATGAAAGGTGTGTCACTGGTGACTGTCCTCCAATTGAAATGGGCTGATTTCTCCCCCCCCCCAAATCAGGTCACCCAACAGTCCCAACCTGCTCAACTGTCTCATTTCAGCCCCATCCCATTCAGTGGAATCAGATCCTCTTGAAAATATCAAGGCAAGCAGACATTTTTTTTCAAACACACATTTATAGATTTTTTTCTGTTTCAAAAAAAAAGGAAAGAGAAGCGAGAAAGTATTCCATACATTTCTGCTTGTCTCTCTTTCTTTCCTTTTAAATATAAATATTTTCAAGTCTCTGTAATTGTAGCCCCTTTCATCACACCTGCTCCCTGTTGACAGAACAATGTAGGAGATGCAACCCAAACCAAAATGATACCAGGAGAACATAATGCTTGGGGCAACAGGGAGCAGAACTGTCCCTCAAAAGAGGCCCGGGCTTCACAGCAAGGCTTCCTTTCTTCTAAACTGGTGCAGCTCCAACTAGGAGAGATTCAAAGCTATCCACAGACCCCTCAAACAGCTCCTCCTGCCTTACCATCTCCAGCTTGGTTGGTGCCCTCAGCAGAAGCACCCACATGGGTGGTGACAGTTCAGTTCACAAAGCAAAAACTTACACCGATTCACAAACCTTGCTTCATACCTCCAGAGATCAACTGTCTGAATTCTCTTAGGGTCACACACGCACCGTGTGTGGACCAGAACTGTGGGCTGAGAGGCCAGCATGAGCCTCTCTAGGTGACCCAAGGACCTAGTGGTGTACAGCTGGTCCAGGGGAAGAGGAGGGCGCCTGAAGCAGCAGTCAGGAGGAAAGACACCCCCTCTCCTTGGAGTGTTACAGCTTTCATGGCTTCCTGGGAAAGGGGAGCAGTTATGCTTGATCTGTTCACCTTGCACGGCTGTCTTCAACTCCCTTCTCCAAGCTAGCTTGGATGGGGCTCCAATGCCTCTCCTGCATGGTGATCCAACTTGATTCCTAAAAAGAGCACTTCCCCCATGAAGTCCCTGGAGACAAAGACCACCTCCCAGTTCTGCACATGCTTTTGCGTGGCCCAGACACCTAGGCACCCTGCCCGCCTACCAAAGCCAGCAGGAGCCCATTCCCTGTGGCAACCTGCCCCCCTTCTTCTTCCCTTTCTGCCCAGCCTCCTGCACCCTGCACAGAATTGTGCCAGCCACCAAAACAAGAGGTTGAGATGTGCTGCATTTGTGATCCTGGCTGGGCTGGATCCAATGACTGAAACACAGCTCTGGGAAAGGCCTGGCTGTCCCTGCTCCAGCTGCACGGAAGCATCTCCAACCCCTCTGCCCCATCTCTGCTTGGGCAAAGTGCTGCTCATCGGCTCCCTCCTTCAAGCCCGGGGGGAATAGCAGGGGTTGCGGGGCAGTTCCGTGAAAGACTTCAGCTCGTAAGGGATCCCAGAGTCCATCTCGATAGACTTGCGTGAGAAGAGTAGCCGGATGTTGTCGTGCAGGTAGATCTTCCCCGACTTGGAACTGTGGAACCTGGGAAGGCAAACCAGAGACTCTTCAGAAGGGCCTGCTGGGGTGGAGAGATCCAAGGCTGCTGCTCCCGGGGTGGGGGGGTGTCCATTTGGGAACCAAGGCATATTTACCTACAATGGGGGGGGGTGGAGAGAACCTGGGAAGCCAGCACAATACTCTGTACAGTCCTCAACTAACAACAGTTCATTTAGTAATTATTCAAAGTTACAATGGCACTGAGGAAAGTGACTTATAACCATTTTTTTTACATTTATGACTATTGCAGTATCCCCATGGTCACGTGATCAAAATCCGGATGCCTGGCAACTGGCTCCTATTTATGACGGTCGCAGTGTCCCTGGGTCATGTGACCCTTCTTATGTGACCTTCTGACAAGCCAAGTCAACGGGGAAGCCAGATTCACTTAACGGCTGTCTTACTACCTTCACAATGGCAGTGATTCACTTAACAACCGGGGAAAGAAAGGGCGTAAAATGGGGCACTTAGCAATTTTCTCGCTGAGCAACAGAAATTTTTGGCTCAGTTGTGGTTGTTAAGTCAAGGACTACTTGCATATAAGCTTAGGGCCCAGGTAGAAGAGCTGCCTGAGGACAGAGGCCAGCCGATGGGCTGAACTGCCCTATCCCTATCCAGCTGCTGCCCAGAGACCCCCAGTGAGGGAAACTCGCAATCAGACACGAGGGAAATAACAGCTCCCCCAGCATCTAGTATGTGAGCAAAAAGCAATGAAAAGGGACGCAGCCCTAAGATAATGCTTGTGGGTCGTTCCGAACCAGTTAATCCTGGTTCATTGGATAAGGGCGCAACTGACTGGTTTAGGCAACTCAGAAGGAAAAAGACAAGAGGAGGTTCTGCCAAGGGGTGGCATGATCCCATGCCCTGCTTTCCAGGCCCACTTTGGTCTGGGCAGCGTAAAGAGCCCAATTCTCTCCTTTCCCAACCAGGTCTCTGAGCTGATCCGTAACAAGGAGACCTAAATCAGCCTGAAGAACGGCTGCACAGGAAAGACACAACCCTCCCCTGGTCTTTCTCGGCTGCTTCACCATGCCACGGCCCCTGAGCCCACCAGTGTGGTTCAGGTTAATTTTATTTATTTGTTTGTTTTGTTTATTTTGTTTATGAAATTTGTCGGCCATCTCGTATCCGATGACTCTGGGCAGCTTTGTTCTAAAATTGATGCTAAGCCACATCCAAAATAAGCCCAACCATCAGCTCAGGTGGGACACAGAATGTTTGTACTGCTGCCTCCAAAGCAGGGGTTCTCAACCTTGGCAACTTTAAGACTTGTGGACTTCAACTCCCAGAGGAATTCTGGGAATTGAAGTCCACAAGTCTTAAAGTTGCCAAGGTTGAGAACCCCTGCTCCAAAGGAGCCCCAAATCAAACTTCTGTGCAAAAGGAGGCTGACTCTCTGCTGGTATTCGTAATCCACCTCTGAATGCACCTGCGCGAACCCAGAACAGGTGCTGATATATGGCTAAATCTGGCCTCTCTCTCTCTCTGCCAAAACCTGCCTCCTGCTTCCCCCCCCCCAGCCCAAATCTGGGAGAGGATTTGGGGGTGTTTTCCTGGTGGCAAGGCACAGTGGGACGGGGTGGGCTGGAAGAGTGAAACAAATGCAGCGGAATCCACCAATCCCTCCCTCCCACTCCTTGGGCCACAAATGAAAAAGGCCGCATGTGCCCTCCTTATGCCCAAGCTGGGGACAGTGACCGCTGTCGGACAACCGCGGGGCCATGAGAAAGAGCTGAGAACCACTCCGAGCATAGGAGGTTCAGGCCCTGCTCGCCCGGTCCTCAGCGAAGCCCCAGAGGCAGCCCCGCTCGGCTCCCCCGTCCTCACCTCAGGTGCATCAGGTAGCAGAGGACCCGCTTGGGCTGCTCTGCAAGATCCGAGGCGGAGGCCTCCCCCTTGCCCACCGGCACCAGGAAGATGCGATGGCGCAAGAAGGTGACGTGGTTGGCAGGCATGTCATGGAAGTCGTAGGTCACCAGGAACATCTTGACCACCGTCTTATTGGGGTTGAATAAGGTCTGGAACGGGAGAGGAGTCAGTGGGGAGGGAAGGAGGGGAGGCTGGCAGCTGCTCGTGGGTCTTGCCGACCGAGGAAGGAAGAAAGGCAGGAGCTGCCGTGACATGGTTGGGAGTGGGGCTCTTCGCCCAGCCTCCCCCGGCCATGTCTTCCGTCCTCACCCCCACTCTCTCTGCTCTGCTCTCTTTTCTCTGTAGAGAAAAGGAGAGGAGGAAGGGAGGGGAGGGGAGGAGAGGAGAAGAGGGAAGGAAGAGGAGGAGGGGAGAAGAAAGGGAGAGGAGAGCCAGGCTGGCCCCAGCTCCAGGCTATTCCCCACAAGCCAGAGTGCCCTTCTTTCCTCCCACCGCCACTCACCACTTGGATGGTGCCCATCCTGGGGATGCTGTAGCCCTTCTTTCCCAAGGCTTCCAAATCAATGACTCCCTATGGCACAAAGTAGGCATGAGGACATCGTCAGAAAAGGTGGGATGTGGCCGGTTGCCACATGAAATTCCCTTGGGGAGCCCCTTGCTGGTGGAATCGGGGGTGGGGGATGGGAGGAAGCCCATCGTGAGCTGGGTGCTCCTAGAGCAGATTGCCTTCCCTGGGCCAGCCCCCAGCACGCCCCCCCTCCTCCCCAAGTCTCCGGCATTTGGTTCAACTGCCCGCACAGACCCTGCAGGATCTTGAAGGAGGGCAGGAGAAGCCGCTGCCAGCTGCCTGCCTGCCCGCTCACCTCCACCCTTCCCAGAGCAAAGGCAGGGCTGTTTTGGGGCTCCCTTCCCAGCCCTCCTCCCAGCAGCCACTCACTAGAAACGGGGAGGGGGCGTTGTGCTCGGCTATGTCGAAGTAGGTGACGTCCACCGGCAGGGTGGCGTGCTGCGGGCAATAGGATCCGCTGGCCCCGATCTCTGCGGTGAAGCCTTCGATCCGTCCGGAGGGTGGGAAACGCCCCTTCAGCATGGACTCCTGCCAGGAGGGAGGGGGGGCGCCGTTTTCAGGAGACGGGGAGCTTGACCAGGATGCCCCTCCCCCCAATTTCCCAACGAGGACCAAGCTTTTCTCAGCTCCGCCCCCTTGGCAGAAAGGAGGGAGCCACCCCACGGCTTCGTGTTCACGTGGGACATTAATGGGTCCTACAGGGAGTGGTAGGTCAGGCCACACTCGAGGCCTCCCCAGATCTGCTCAAGGACCTCGGTTACCTCAAAATTCCCCAGAAGGGCGTGGCTGATAGAGGTGGTGGGGGGCCGCCGGCCCACGAGAGCCCTTCCGGGGCTGCTGCGCAGTTGCCTCCTCCTGCTTGGGGCAGAAGGGAAGTTTCACTCCAGGGGGGCCTCCTCCAGCCCCTCTTGGCCCCTGCTGAGAGGGCCACATGGGCAGCCTTGGGGAGCTCCGTGGACAGGCCCCAGGGCCGTCCCGCCTTGCTGCAGAGTTTGGAGGCTGCCGTGGGCTCCCTGCCTCAAAAGTGGGGAGGAGGAGGGGGACTCACGGTTTGAGGTGCAGCCCCGTTTTCAGCTGAGAAGCGCCGGTCCTGCTGCTTGCTGAGCCCTGCACCAGGAAGACCGGAAGGGGAGGTCAGATCCTGCCGCTCCACCCAAAGCCCCTGCCTTCAATCCAGGACCCCCTCTGGAGCAGATCGCTCCTCCTGGGAGCAGCTGGGCACTTACAGCTCCATCGCCCCGTTGAGAGGCGAGGAAGAGAGACAGCCCACACGGCATCCCACACGGGTCACCACTTGGAAGCCAGTCAAGCCTTCGGAAGGAGGCTGTTTTTCAACTTGCCCACCCACCCAGCCATCCAGCCTGTCTTCCAGAACCAGCATCATCTGATGGACCCGCCTGACAGCTGCTCTGATGGAAGACCAGTTGAGTTAAATCCGCGTTTCTCAACCTCAGCCCCTTGGAAGATTCTTGGACCGACTCCCAGAATTCCCTGGGCCAACCTGTCTGTTGGGAAATTCTGGGAGCTGAAGTCCACACATTTTCCAGCGGCTGAGGTTGAGAAATGCTGAATTATCCCCAGTCCCCCAGAAGGCCTTAGGACAGGGGTAGGGAACCTTGGCTCTTTTATGACTTGTGGACTTCAACTCCCAGAATTCCTGAGCCAGCATGGCTGGTTCAGGAATTCTGGGTGTTGAAGTCCACATAAAAGAGCCACGGTTGCCTACTCCTGGCTTAGGGACATCTGAAACTTCTCCTCTTCCCACAGCAGGGCTGGTTCAGGAGGAGGACAAAAATGCCACAAGTTCCAGCACTGAACAGGGATGGGCCAGGGAACATGGTTGCTCCGGCCGCTGAGGACTTGTCTGAGTGGGAACCTCAACTCAGGGTCTGTTTGTAACAAAGCATCCATTGCAGCCTTGGCTGCTCGTCAGGCTCGAAAGGCCAGGCCCAAACATGAAGGTTCAGTTAAAGTGATTTATTGCTAAAGCCCATGCGTAGGACTCTTCTCAACGTAAGAGTCAGCAACTGGTAAGAGTGAGATAAGGGCCCATGGGATTCAAAGGGAGTTGGACTAAGTCTGCTTATGAATACGTAGGGATTCTAGGTAGATTCCTCTTTTCACCCTGCCCTCAGGTTCTGCCACTCTTTCTCCTACACTGCTACCAACATGAAAGCGGGCTATTTGGGGTATCCTCTCTTGGCCCTGATCACCCAAACTGGGCCTGCAGCAGTCTGAGCACTGGTGACACCCAGGAACAGGAGTGCAGCTACCAAGCAGCTTCCGATTGGTTTGACCCTTTACCGGGATCACCCACTGCAATTAGATTCTCATTCTTTCATTCATTCATTCTCCCTCCCTCTCTCTCCCTCCCTCTCTCTCTCCCTTTCTCTCTCTTCCCCCCTCCCTCTCTTACAATTATTTTTCTACTATACTTTAAAGTCCCTGCTTTTTATTCAGATTTTTTAATTGCATAGGAGTGTATCTGTCAACAGCCAATTAGATTGCAGTGGGGTAGAAGTGCAGTAAATATATAAACGGGAGGCCACGCATTAATTCTCCCGCATCTGGGAGAAAATGGAATGTCTGACCCTCTCAGGAGAGATCCCAGAACTCAACACAAGGGGAGGGGGGGGAGAAAGAGCAAAGAGGCAGGGGGAAATGGAACTGGGAGATGAGGAGGTGGGAGGCTTCCTTTCTTCCAGAACAAAAGGAGAGAGGGACATCTAGCACAACAATTGGGTCCTTAACCCCCGGGCTGCAGCCAGTTTGGAAATGGGCCACACAAGAGGCAGGCGAGTGTGTAGATGTGTGCAGCTCCATTTGCGCAAGAGGCGCACGTGCACTAATGGAGTGCGAGATCACGCGGGTGACTGCCACTCGCACGGAATCATCCCCTGCCCTCTCCCCCACTGCTCTGCCAAGCTGGAAAGCTCGGGGACCGCTGTCCAGCAGGATTTACTCAAAGGCTGGGAAAGCCCAGGTGCTTCTGCCGCTTACAGACGCTGGGTCCAACTAGCGGGCTGGGACCTCTCTTTTCAGCTCTAAGCAAGGCTCCTTGGCAGGACTTCAGGGGGTGCCCGAACTCGGGGCCCTGCCAGCAAGATGGCACCCCTTGGACACCACAGAAAGGCAGCTCTTTTCCTAGACTACAGCTCCTCACCCCCAGTCGGTTTTGGGAGACAAATGGTGCCCCCTCCCTGCCCCAGTTCCTCACCTTGGCTGCTGGAAGCAGGTGGTTCCAGAAAGGGGCGCCCTTGGCATCGGTGCTGCGGCAGGAGGCTGGCACTGTGGGAGAACGCAGGGCCCTCCTTTTGCGTGCTGGTAGAAGGCTCTCTTCCTCCAGGCTGTCGGCCGCCCTTCCTTCAACTGAGGGCAGCAGCTTCCTCTTGGCCGGGCAGCTGGTAGGGCCGCCTGCCGAGAGCTGGCCGCTGGAGCAGGGCGTCTTCTCGGCCGAGCAGAGCCCATTGGTGCCCAAGCTGGGGGCCTCCGGTGGAGTGTTGAGTGCCTGGGCCTCCAGGGATGGCTGCCTTGGTGGGGAGGATGGGGGTGTAGGGCTGTGCAAATCGTGACTGTGTGGGAAACGGGGGGCCCCGTTCTCTTCTGGCTTGGAGTCCATGGCGGGCTGCTCCCCCCACAAGACGGGGGCCGAGTCTCTCATGTGCAAAGTGGTGCAAAGCCTGCCAGGCGCCGGCAGCTCCCAGCCTCCGTGCTGGCCGGGACTGGCCTCCTGTCGGTGCTCTACCACTCGCAGGCCGCTGTGGGAGAAGTGCTGGGCGGCACCCCCCAGGGCCAGCTCATCCACCAGGAGCCCGTCCTCAATGGCCTCCTCCTCCTCCTCCTCCTCCATGCCCCAGTGGGCCCTCTTGGCATCCCACTCGGCGCTCTCGGCCACCCACCGGGGCTCCGGGCAGCCCCACTTAACAGGCTGCCGTCGGGGGCCCCTCTGCTGCGGTAGGGCAGGGCCACTGCCCCGGGGAGAAAAGATGGAGACCTGGTAGACCTTCTGGCTTCCCAGCTCTGGCGGACTGCAGCCCATCTGGAGGCCATGATGCTTCCAGGGCTGTTGCTGCTGCTCCTCCTCCTCTTCCTCTTCCTCCTCCTCTTCCTGCTGCTGCTGCTCCTGCTCCTGGCTCAGGCCTGTGCTTGGCTGGCGGGGTGGTCCAGGCTCAGCCGTGAGGTGCCTCATGGGGCTGAGCGGGAGGACAGGCTCTAAATTGCCGTGTGGTCAGGACGTCCGGGCGAGTCCCCTGCTAGGAAGCGGGCTGCACAGCCACATCTGAAAGGAGAAGGAGAGAAGGCGGGGTTAAGCAAAGCCCCGATGGCCCCTCCCTGCCATTCCCCCCCCTCAAGGACGCTTCTCCAGGCCTGAAGGCAGGAGCCCTCACCCTGCCCTCCAGGGGGCAGCCCCAGACCCACGGATTTCCCCTCCACAGCCTTTCTCAGCTGCAGACTGCTGCACGTCTGGGGAGCCAATTCTGGGGTCCTGTCCCTCCCCAGTTAGCCAAACCCCAAGGGGAGGGGGTGTCCTGGTACCAGGACACCTTCTCCAAAGGCTCAGAAGCCGAGGGGCCAAGGCCTTCCTGACCCTCCAGCCCTATTGCAAAGGTCCATAGCACCACTCACAGTTTGCCCCTCCCCTTGAAGAGGTGCCACCGCTGCCCACTCACCTCACTGTGCGGGGTCCCGTCCCCTGACCGGCGTGTTCTCCGGCTGCAGCAGCCGATGGTGACTGGTGAAGCTGATTGGGGACACCTGCCACCCCGGCACTCCCCAGAAGCGGCGCGGCTGTCGGGGGATGGTTCCCACCATCACGGGCTCCAGGTCGATTCTGTCCGCAGAGCACCACAACCTTCCCCCAGGCCAATAAAGCGACTGGGCAGCAGCCCTGGGGAGAGGAGAGAAAGGCTGCCTGTAGCCTCTTTAGAAGGAAAGGAAGGAGGGGTCCATGAGGGGAGGTCAGAGAACGCTCCAGGCAGGGAGAGAGGGAGGGAGGGAGAAGGAGAAGAGGAGGTTTCTGGACCTCCTTAATAATGAGGGGGTGACCAGGGATCTTCAAACCAGAAAAGGATTCTCTGGTCAACCCACAAATGTGTCCACCTAAATCAGCGGTTCTCAACCTGTGGGTCGCGACCCCATTTGGGGCGAACGATCATTTCACAGGGGTCGCCAAACGCCGCAGTCCGCCATTTTTTTTTGGTCGGCCATTTTTTTTTGGTCGGCCATTTTTCCCCCTTTGCAATGCGGCCGGCCATTTTTTGGGGGGGGTCGGCCATATTTTTTTGGGGGGGTCGGCCATTTTTCCCCTCTTTGCCATGCGGGCCGTCGCGTCGCGCATGCGCGATGCGGGCCGGGGTCGAGCCCCGGAAAAGGTTGAGAACCGCTGACCTAAATCCACCGGTGGCTTCAGGAATGAAGGATTTCTTAAAGGAGGAACACATTTCCTCTGTAAAGTAGTGGCTTATGCTTTGTCTGGGAAACATCTGAACTGCCCATGGGAAACCTAAATTGGTCGTTTCAGTGATCTGCCTCAGGAGTCTCCAAACTTCAACATGGCTGGCTGGGGAATTCTGGGAGTTGAAGTCCACAAATCTTAAAGCTGCCAGGTTTGGAGACCCCTGATCTAAATGCTGATTCCCAGGTCCTCTTTTCACCTATCCCTCCCTCTCACCCCCCAGTTCTCCTCTGGATGGACTCTCTTCTAATTGCCCCCCCAAAACACCCTCCCTACAGATACACAAGGTTGTGTTCAGACAACATTGGAATCAAAGACCAGCAGCCTCAAAACCACGTGGGCATGGGCACAGACTAGCAGCCTGCTGCACCAGCCAGGAGCTGATTTCCCATAAGACAGGTTGGCTAGAGAGGGAGGGAGGCAGGGGCGGAAGCCCCCCTGGAGCCAAGGCCCTGTCCTCCCCAGCTGTGACACCAGGATCACTGCAAGTCTCAGGAGCCAAGGCATGAGCCGCAAAGGAACTGTCTGCGGAAGTAGAGAACCTCCTCCCATCATGGAGGAACCAAGGGGGGGGCACATTCTGGCCAAACTGCCCTGGAGCAAGGAAGGCCTGCCACAGCCAGCTTTGGCCCCGCAGCACCCTAGGAGTAAATTCCCCCACGTGCCTCCAACTTCCTCCCCCTTGCAGAGGCCCAGGATGGCCAGCCACAGCAGTGCAGGGTAAAGCAGGTGGTACCAGGGGCCTGCCCACTCCTCTCAGCCTGTGCGTAACAGGGATGGGAGGGATGGAGGAAGCAGCAGGAAACACAGAAGGGGGGGGAGCCGCAGGGATAGGGGAAGGGAAGGAGTAGCTCCTTGCAGAGCAGGGAAAGGCAGGCACGGCAGCCCACAGCCACCCCAGCCACCCCACGGAGACAGGACGCCTCCCAGTGCTCCCAGGGAGGCCCACCTCCCAGGGAGATGGGTTGAATGAGGTTGGCCTCATTCAACCCACCTGGCCAGCCGGGGACAAGGCTCCTTTGGCCAGGGTGGGACAGGGTAAACAGCACCGATGGGTTTTTCTGCAAGGTTTGCTCAACACCCCACCTTCCCCTCACCTTGGGGGGTGAGCTGGAACGGCGGGTCCAACCCCCACCACTGCCCCACCCTAATGGGGGGGGAGGAAGCCAGGAGGAGAGGAACAAGAGGTTACCTGCCTGCAGGGAGAGCGGCTGAGTGGGCCTCAACTGAGGACTTCCTGGGAAGGTGCTTTTCGCCAGGTGTCCTGGGCGCCGTCTGGCCAGAACCAAGCCAGCACCCACAAAAGTGCAACTGGCCCGCTTTCAAAGGCAGGACGAGAGCAAGAGAGGAGGACGGGGCTTTCACAAAAGGCCTGGGTGTGCCTGAACTCTAGAAGCCCTACGTTCCCCAGAGAAAAAGCTACAGGGCTTCAACCGTCTTTGGGGGACCCATAGCCCCCAGAGGGAACCTGAAGCACAAAGGCCCAGGCTCTGGAGCCCCCACCCCCCTGCAATCACCCAGAGCAAGGCCAGAGCACAGCCCCACCAGAGGACAGGCTGAGCAGGGAGGGAGGTGCATTCTGGGCCTGCAAACCCACCATATCCCAGTGTTTGCCCAGAGAGACATAAGCGGGCCTCATGTGGTGAACGGCCTCTGCCCACATGCAGAGAACAACCACATGCAACCTTCCTTTCCAGGGTTCTAAGCAAGCAACGAGGTGAGTGACCCAGACACACACGGGGTGTAGCTGGGTCCTTCCTATCAGGGGTGCCCCAAGGAGTTGTCCCCTTTCCTGCCGTCTGTAGAGCGATTCTGCCTAGAATTCTCTCGCAGGACCCTCCAGCCTCCCACTTGGCCACCAGGAGGAGTCTGGATTGCTGGGGGGTGGGTGGGCTCAGCCTTCTCATAGCCCCCGGGGACCTCAGATCAAACATGCACACCCCAGAAAATGTGGTTTCCTCCAGCTAAACCTTTGCGAGATTTCAAAATATCATCTGCTTCTTGATCCAATCCATCTGGAAAGGGGGAGATTTGGGCTCCTCCAGAGTGGAGGGGGGTGTGTGTGTCTCCAAACTTGGCCACTTTTAAGACTTGTGCACACCACCTCCCAGAATGGCTGGCTGAGGAATTCTGGGAGTTGAAGTCCGCAAGTCTCAAAGTTTGGAGACCCCTGCTCTAGAGTCTCTACACCACCCTGGAGCACCACAAGCAAACCACCATCAATGGCAGCCATAGAGCAGGGCAACAAGAGCTGCTGCCAGAGATCTGAGCATCTTCCCTCCCAGAGGCCTGGGTGGCTTCCAGCACAGGGGCTCTTGTTTCCAGGGGTCCCGGGCAGGAGCCCCCCCCCAAATAGTTACCCAGGCCATCTGCTGGTGCAGTCCTAGTGTCAGGGGAGGAGAAGGCCACCCCAGAGGCTGCTCCAGCTTCCACCTTCCCTGGACAGCCCCATTCAGCCCTGGTCACCATGACACCCCACTCCCCGCACCTCCCTGAGCCAGCCAATGGCAACTCAGTATGTAAATCAACCAGGCAACAAGAGAATGGCTGGGGGGAGCAGAGGTGTGGGGCAGGCAGGGGAGGCCAAAGCTGGGGCCAGGACTTTGTTTCCAAGGTCCCTCGGAGAGCAGTCAAGGAGAAGCTGCCTCCCTAGAGCAGGAAGAGGGACACTGCCCTCCAGACACCTGGGGCCTCCTCCAGCCTTCTTCCAAGGACGCCACTGCCACGACTCACATGGATGTCCCTGTGCGTGACCCTGATTGAACTGGGGAGGATGGCAGGGAAGATGGCCGCCTCCTCATCCTCATCCTTCATCCTCCTATGCAGCAACCGCAGCACAGTCAAGGTGTTCTGTGTTCAACTGCCCATCTCTCAACTCTGCTGTGCTGTCCACTAGGGCAGAGGTCTCCAACCTTTTGGGCACCAGGGACCGGTTCCATGGAGAGAGGTTTTTCCACGGACCGGAGGGTGCGTGGTTTTGTGTGCTGCCTGCATCCCGCGGATGGGGCTTTTGCTTATTTATGCGGACCAGTTGCTAGCATGCTGCGGTCCGGTACTGGTCCACGGACCGAGAGTTCGGGACCCCTGCACTAGGGGACCTAAGCAATTGCCAGCATCACCAGAGTGGGCTTAGGACAGGGGTTCTCAACCTTGGCAACTTTAAGACTTGTGGACTTCAACTCCCAGAATTCCTCAGCCAGCAAAGCTGGCTGAGGAATTCTGGGAGTTGAAGTCCACAAGTCTTAAAGTTGCCAAGGTTGAGAACCCCTGGCTTAGGAGAACTCGCCATGGCCAACTCACCACAGCTAATTCACCGTGGCCAACTCAACACAGGACAACTTACCACCGGACAATTCCACGCGGGATAACTCAACACAATCAATGTTATCACCACTGTTCAATTTTTGTCAGTGGAAATAGTGTCAAAGAAATAGCGGTGGATAACATTTACTGCGCTGAGTTATCCCGCACAGAATTGTCTCGCAGCAAACTGTCCTGACGTGAGTTGGCTGTGGCCAGATGGCCATGGCGAGTTGGCCGCGGTGAGTTGTCCCATTCGGGACCAGCCAGAGCAGAACCCAGGCAGCAGCTAAGAGTAAAGAAAGGGGAGAGAGGTGAGAACTGGGGTTAGTGCACAGCAGGGTGTGAAAAGGGCTAGACTGCTGCTGCTGGGAGACTGGGTATGCTGGAGGCAAGAATCGCCCTGGAGACCATGGGCTGAAGGAGAGAGAGGAAAAAAGCTGAGCTGCTGCTGAAAAAAGAAACAGAAGCTTCTGCCCCTGGGCTGTGCCGCCCCGGTGCAAAAGGGGAGGGAGAGACAGACGCCAGGCCCAGAATTTCCCAGGAAAAAGGTTGAGCCAGGAATAAAGACCCAATAATGAAGCTGAAGCTTTAAACAGCATCCCCGGCGAAGACCCGGATGCCTCTCAGGTTGGAGGCAGACAAAGGAGACCAATGGCTAGACCTGTCCCAAAGGGGCTGGCAGCCCACCTGGCAAAATGCTGACCTCTTCGGGTCCCAAAGACCTGAGAGCAACTGAACTGCAAAATGATGAGATGCTCACATCTGGCAAGCATCTCCCCCCCCCACCCGGTGCCTTCCCCAAGCTGCTGTCCTTTGATAATGGCAGGATGAGGCCCCACAGCCACCACTTCCACGCCCTTCTTAGCTACCCAGAAGAAAGAAAGGCAGCGCATCTCCCTCTGTTCAGGAAGCTACTGCAGCCTCTTGAAACTTGCTGCTGCAAGAAACTGGGTTGCAGAAACTGGGGAAGTTTACTCTAATGAAGAGAAGGACTAGGGGGTTGTCACAGACAGGAGGGGCTCAGCCCACTCTCCTGAAGGCAGGGCAAGAAGCAAGGGATGGAAGCTCATCAAGGAGAGAAGCAACCTAGAACTAAGGAAAAATTTCCTGACAGTGAAGACAATCAACCAGTGGAACAACCTTCCTCCAGAAGCAGTGAATGCTCCAACACTGGACGTTTTTAAGAAGAGACTGGACAGCCATTTGTCCGAAATAGTATAGGGTTTCCTGCCTGAGCAGGGGGTTGGACTAGAAGACCTCCAAGGTCCCTCCCAACTGTGTTATTTTGTTCTCAGAAGCCCCAGATCTTTGCTCCTAGAGGATTAGCCTCACAGACCCTCTGTGGGTTTTTGACCATTTTTAACAGAAATTAATTTGGTGCCATTTTTCTGGTCAGGCTTACCCAAAACAGTAAGAAGAACACAGCAATCCTAGAAGAGCTCCACGCAGTTGAAAGGTATTAAATGGACCTGAATCCAGCCCTTCCAAAGCGCGCGCACACACACACACACACACACACACAGACACTGGAAGCAACCAGAAAAAGACCAGCAAGATTGGCATTCCCAGAGAGGCTTCAAGGCCTCCTTAAAAGGGCAAAAGAAACAACAGACTTCCCATGCACAACTCCTCTGCCAATAGGCACCTGCTGGACCCAAGCCCAACTTTCTGGCCCCTGACCCAGAGTGCCCCCCCCAACCAGGCAGCAGATCAAGGCCACGTAAGGAGGGATGTACAGGCCCCTTCTTTGCTCTGCCAAAGCTCAGTTAGCAGCACGGACCACCTAGAGCAGGGGTCCCCAGTACCGGGCTGTGCCATGCCAGCAACTGGTCTGCACAAAAAAGCAAAGCCCCATCCGTGGTATGCAGGCAGCCCACAAAACCACACTCTCCGGTCCGCGGAAAAACCTTTTACCATGGAATCAGTCCCTGGAGCCCAAAAGGGACCTCTGGCATAGAGTTTTGGGGAGAGAAACATTCTTCCCCCAGGTCAGCGGTAGGCAACCTTGGCTCTTTTATGACTTGTGGACTTCAACTCCCAGAATTCCTGAGCCAGCCATGCTGAGGGGAAAGGGAGAGGTTTCCAAGCTGAGCCATGCTGGCTCAGGAATTCTGGGAGTTGAAGTCCACGAATCATAAAAGAGCCAAGGTTGCCTACCCCTGGCCTAGCCTATTAAGCCTGACAGGAGTAGATTATCAGAAACTGGTAGGCCTAGTCCACAGGTAGGCAACCTTGGCTCTTTTATGACTTGTGGACTTCAACTCCCAGAATTCCTGAGCCAGCCATGCTGAGGGGAAAGGGAGAGGTTTCCAGGCTGAGCCATGCTGGCTCAGGAATTCTGGGAGTTGAAGTCCAGGAGTCATAAAAGAGCCAAGGTTGCCTACCCCTGGCCTAGTCTATTAAACCTGACAGGAGTAGATTATCAGAAACTGGTAGGCCTAGTCCACGGGTAGGCCGCCTCGGCTCTTTTATGACTCGTGGACTTCAACTCCCAGAATTCCTGAGCCAGCCATGCCGAGGGGAAAGGAAGAGGTTTCCAAGCTGAGCCATGCTGGCTCGGGAATTCTGGGAGTTGAAGTCCACGAGTCATAAAAGAGCCGAGGCGGCCTACCCCTGCCCCAGGTAAACCAAAGCAAACAGACCAATCAAATGCAACTTTATTTTCCAATGGACCAATAGGAAATGCCTTTGCAGCATTCACAATTTTCTTTTGGATCTGTTTATGAAATGAAATGTATATGTGCCATTGCAAACTTCAGGCCTTATTCTACCAGCATGAAAAAGAAATTCAAGATTTTCACTGGGATTAAAAAAAAAAGCATTGAGTGGCTTAGATATTTCTTCAGGTTGATATTCCCATTCAGTCATTAAACTCCCTGGTGGCCCTTCTCTTCCCAGTACCCTCCTGGTTCCCATAATCCCAGTCACCGTGGGGATGACACTCTGGGGAAGCTGAGGCACAACCAGCAAAGAGCTAACATCCCCCACTAGGCAATTTAAACATTAAGGAATCATTGTAAATTAAACAATTGAATAAGTTAACAAATGTGTTATGGATTACTCAGCTTCAAGAAAACATCTGCTCCAGCAACGTCTGTTTCCATTCCAGGGGTGTGCACCACCCGAGAACCCCTGTGGTTCCTTAGGGGGCCCTAAAAAGCACAGGAAGACGGGTGGTTGGGCTCCCCCCTCCCTTCAGCCTTTCCGTCTCTCTCCCCCCTTCCAAGATCCGCCTCCTCCGCAAGCCCAGAGGAGGAGAGCATCACTGCCTGCAGCTGGACTCTGCTGCTAATCTGCAAACCGAGTCAGCAAACTACACCTCCCAGCCTGCTCCTCTTCCAGAATGCAGAGCAGTGCATGCTGGGATTTCTACTCCTCCTGATTCTCCCAAGGATGAGTGCGTGTCCTGGCTTAACCCCAGCAGTGCTCAGCTGGCCCCGAGCGCATTACGGGTGAGAGGAAGTCTGAACACGCTTCTCCTCCCCACAGCCGCCCCCACACTCGGGCCCTCCCGCCAGGCAGGCTCAGGGAGAGCGATGCCAGTGATGATTCCCAGATGCAAGGCAGCGCCTCCCCCAGCAGAGGTATAGAGCCCTTGGAAGCATTTGCTCCGCTGGGGGGCAGGTCATCCAGCTCTCCCCCCACACCAAATAGCAAAGGCTTAACCAGTAATCTAAGCTACCTAGCCCACCCCTCAATTCATCGCTCAAATGAACAATATATGTTGGACTGGAAACATTGGATAGACTACATACAAGAGAAACACCAATCAAAGAAAATGCATCTGGCTTATAGTTAAATCTTGACATACGGAGTGAAGAATGTTTACAAATTTAAATCGATTGTATTAAGTTGAATAGCAGTTAACTTGAATTTTCTCCTGGTTTACATGTACAAATATATATCTATTAATAAAAAATGTTAAAAAAAAATACCTCGGCAGCACAAGAGAAGGAAAAGCAGAGGCAGAAATCAAAGGGGCTTGTGTGCAGATGCGTAAGTCCAGAGTCAGGAATGCTGGAAGAGAAAAGCACCGCCAGCCCCCCCTCCCCAAGGTTGGCCAAGTGCCCACAGACCCCCAAGGAGCACCCAGGCCTGCGTCTTCCCTGCAGCGGCATCACTTGGCGATTGTCCCCTGCTGGGAGCCTCGTCCTTGGGTGACCCTGCCGTGGCTGAGCCCAGGACAAGCAGGAGGACGCCCAGGACAAGCAGGAGGACCGCGTCAGCATCTTACAAGATTTGCGGGGAGGGGGGGAGCACCTTCTGAAGGAGCAGAGGCTCTGGGGACAAGATGCAAGAGCTATACAGGTAAAAGAGGAGCAGCGGAGGAACACTTCCTTAGTTTTGGGGATTACCGTTGATCTCCGAGTGACTGGTGGGGTGACACTTGCCTCCGATGCTGATTAGGACAAAATTTGGTTTCATTCTGCCAAAGTTTACACTTAACAGACTCAATGAAGCTGGTTTTATACTTAATGGTTGCCTCCTTCCAGCATAATGAAAAAAAAACCCACTTTTTAATTTGTCTATGGAGACTCTCACTCATCCACGTCATGCTTGTCTCAAAGGTGCTTTTTCAAAAGACAACTGGAATTGTTGCCCTTTTTTCCTTGAAAACATTTCGCTTCTCATCCAAGAATCTTGGTTCAGATAAGAAGCGAAGCATCTTCAGGGGAGAAAAAAATTAAAGTCTAGTTTTTCTACGGAGAAACGTAGAAGTCATGGCTGTCCCAAAGGGGTGTTTTCTCAAAAGGCAGCTGGACTTTGTTCTTCCTTGAAGAAGTTTTGCTTCTCATCCAAGAAGCTTCTTCAGCTTCTTGGATGAGAAGATCCAAGCAGGAGCTACAAGATTACACAGCAGCAACGGCTACCCAGGGGTAGGCCACCTTGGCTCTTTTATGACTCGTGGACTTCAACTCCCAGAATTCCTGAGCCAGCATGGCTCAGCTTGGAAGCTTCTCCCTTTCCCCTCAGCATGGCTGGCTCAGGAACTCTGGGAGTTGAAGTCCACGAGTCATAAAAGAGCCAAGACTGCCTACCCATGGACTAGGCCTACCAGTTTCTGATAATTTACTCCTGTCAGGCTTAATAGACTAGGCCAGGGGTAGGCAACCTTGGCTCTTTTATGACTCGTGGACTTCAGCTCCCAGAATTCCTGAGCCAGCATGGCTCAGCTTGGAAATCTCTCCCTTTCCCCTCAGCATGGCTCGCTCAGGAATTCTGGGAGTTGAAGTCCACAAGTCATAAAAGAGCCAAGGTTGCCTACCCCTGGCCTAGTGAAATGAAAGCCCATCAGATCATGGGGAGTCAGAAACAATGGGACAACCGGAAAGCCACGGCTTCTGGAAGCACTGGGGGCCACACCCAGGTTCTTCGAGGCCTCCATACTTGCTTGCTTTTATCTGCAACCACAGTCACACCCTACGGGAACCAGAACCAGCTGCCTCAGCCTTTCCATTCTAAATTGCCAAAGATGGGAGATACTTCCACATTTTGTTTGTATCAGAAACCAGTGACACAAACCAGGAATACTCCTGTGTTTCTTCCTTTTAACAAGCCAGTCAGAAACCATGTTTGCTTTCACCTTCCAGTTCTTGACTTATGGGAAAAGTTGAATCAGAAATGTTGGCTTCATGACACAATAAAGAGACCACAAAAATTCAACCCTGGGATACGAATATTTTCCTCTATAGGTGCAGAAATATCCTTGATGGCTTCTGCTGGGGAGAAGTACATGGAGATTATTCACACCGATTGATGTGCTAACAGGCGGATTCCACTCTTAGTGACCACACAAATAGATTTTCTTCATGGCGATCGATCCCCAGCCTGGTCCTTCAGGTCTTCCAGGGGTTCCCCATCACCCCTGTAATCAAGTCCATCTGCTTTCACGCTGATGGCCACATTCTTCTCTGTCCTTTCATCATTCTGAGGAGGTAACAGTGACCTCCAAACAGTGGTGGGATTCAAATATGTGAACAACCGGTTCTCTGTGTGGATGCTGCTTCCATTCTGGGCCTAGGCAATAAAAAATTAGCTACCGGTTCTACCGAAGTGGTGCGAACTGGCTGAATCCCATCACTGCCTCCAGGTCTTTGTGGACATTCTATGTGGCCTTGGCCACACAAACAGGTCCGATCCAGAAGGGAGGCCAGGAATCCCATCTCCAGGAAGACAAGCTATAGAACCACGCAATTCCTTCACCCAGGAAAGCATTTGGAATCCGCTCCCAGGCTCAGTGCATGATTGCAGAAAACTCTCCAGAGATGTTTGGTGAGAGGGATCCTGTCCTCCGAGCCCCCCCCCTTCCACAAGGGCTCCCCAGTACGCAACTGAGGCATGGAAGAGCCAAGCTGGCAAAGGACACTCAACGCAATCTGGCGTTCCCTGAGGGGAACTGATTCCCTGACAAACATTAGCCGAATTCCTAATACTCAGGCCTGGGTCAGAAGTCAAGCAAGAAGCCAGGTATCCTCTGATACCTCCATGTAATGACGAAAGCCCCAAAACCAGGAAAGGAGGTCTCCAAGGCGTATGCAAATAAAGTCACCTTGTGGCAAGCAAATGTAATAAATAGATAAAATAAAACACAGAAAAATAAGAAATTGTAGCTCCCTTCATTTCCTTCTGCCAAAGAAATGAAACAAGGAAATGGCTTGTATCAGCTCCCCAGCCAGAAAATGTACAAGATCCGCAGTCCAGTAGCAGCCCTACTGGGCAGGGAATGAGCTCCTCCTGCACACCCCCACACACCCCAAAATAGATCAGCCTAACCCTTTAAAAACATGAAGGAGCATCTGAAAGGGCAGCTGCACCAGAAGCAGCCTCTTCCGGCCCACCCCCAGCATCTCACTTCCTGCTCACCCCCAGCCTAGAAAGCAGAGGCACCCTCTGTACCATTTTCAATTACAAACCCCAGCCCCTTCCCTGCAACTGAGTCTGCCAGCTGCCCAGTCCATGCCAGAAGCAGCAGCCAGGCTAAGTGGCCAGAGTCTGCCTGGGCAGCATCACCACGAGCAGCTCAGGGTCCCAGGCAGAAGGGCAGGAAAAGGCTCCTCCAGCCCAGTGAACAGCCCTCTCCCCTATCCCGTCCCAACCCAGCAGGGCCCATCCCAAATCCCAGTGCTGGGCTTGGAGTGGCTCGGACAGGAGCACCGCCGAAGCTCTCTTCATGCAGCTGCTCCCGACCAAGGGCAAGGCTTCCACCCAGGGCCTCGCTGCCCAGACCGGCTTCTGGGGGCAGGGCTGGCGGTTCCTGCTTCCCTGCTGATGCAAGGCTTCTGTACCAGCTGGGCCTCCTCCCTGCCTGCCAGCTGACTCACCTACAGCTGGGCTGCCACCAGGAATGCCACAGGTGCTTGCCAAGCGCTTGCAGAAAAAGCAGGGAGCCCCTGGTGCCCCAACCACTGACTCCAGACATCAGCAGATGCTAGGGACCCCCCCTTCCAGGAAGCCAGACTGAGGGGTTTGAAGTGTGACAAGCCCCCCACCCAGGACCTGGGCACCGAGAGAACCGTGTGGGGAGAGGAGAAGGGAAGTGGGAGACAGGCACAAAGGCAGGTGGCTCAGACACACCCCCCCCCCCCGCAAGAACTGATGGTCTCACAGTCCCCAGCAGGGTGGGAATCCCAGAGAACCAAGAAAAGAGCCCAGCAGGGAAAAAGGCTGGCCAGGCATGGGTGGTGGTCAGACTGCCTTGGAGAGCCACAGGAAGCGGCCAGCTTGGCAGAAGGGGGGAGGGGATTGCATTCAGACTGTCTCTGAAGGAGGGGCAGGGAGAAGGGCTGGGAGGGGGAGAACTGGTACTCTTAGAGCCCTCCCCTCCCAGCTGGCTGTGATCTTCCTCTTCAGGGTCAGCTATTAAAAGGAATCCCTCAGTGTGTGTGGGGGGGGGTGTTGAGGGCTGAGAGCCAGTTTTTTCTCCTCCTCCGTGGCCCCTATGGAGACTGGGAGCAATGGGGATGGTGCATGCACCCCTTCTCTGTGGGGAGTGGGAAGGCCCTCTGCAGACCCTGCCCGGGAAAGCAGTTGCCAATCACCCCACCCCCGCCCAGCCTGTCACTGGCAGGTCTTCTGGCTCCTCTGGGACTGCCCCCCCACCCCAAGCAGGTGCCAAGAGTTGGGCAGCCAATGGCTACTTAAGACAACCAGCCCGGTGGAAGCAACTTACAACCCTGGCCAGCCCTTCCTCTCCCCCAGGAGGGCACAAAGTCCAGGCTGCAGAGAAGGGAGGAGAAAGCAACCCCCCCGCGTCCCCCCTACTTCAGCCATTCCAGCCGCTGCCCAATTCCAGAAGGCTCTCCTGCGGCCAGCGACGGGGGCGGCGGGGGGGGGGGACGGGAATACTGTCGGGCCATTGAAGAGGAGGGGGATAGACGCCAGCTCCAAAGCCCTCCAAGAGCCCCTCCCGCCTTGCACTGCATGCAGACTTCGGCCCTTGCGAGGGGGGCGGCATTCCAGGCCCCCCGCGAGCTCCCCAGCCCGGCCACGTCAGGAAGCCCACAGAAGGGGGGGGAGGATCGGCTCCGTCCAGAGGAAGCCCCCCTCCCTTGCCCCCCCCAGCCCCACTCCGGTCCAGCAGCCAAGCGGGGGTCCCGCCCGCAGGACGACCAGCGCGAGCCCACCTGGCGCGGCCCAGCCTCTCCCCCCAGAACCCCCCCCCGCGGCCGTCCAATTGGAAGCCCCCCTCCCGCTGGGGGCGAGGTGGCCCCCTCCGTCGCGGTGGGGGACTCAGCCGAACCAGGCCGCTCAAGTGCTGCGGCCCCCTCCCCCCCCCACTTGGCTGCCTGCTTGCCCGGGCGGCGGCGGCGGCGGCGGCGAAGAGCAGCCCCTCCCGCCCCCGCCGGCAATTCTGACGAGACCCCCGGCGTCCCCTCCTCTGCCCAGCCGCTCACCTCAGTCGCATCGCGAAGCAGCCGCCCCGCCGGCCGCCCCCGCTAACCGAATCGGGGAGGGCCGCCTGGGCCGGGCTGCCGGGCCCGACCCGTCTCCGCCCCGCCGATGGCCGGCCCAGCCGGCCCGCCCCTGGCCACGCCCCCGGTTCCCGCACGCCGGTCGGTCGCTGCTCCGAGCCGCGGCGGAGGGAGCCCGGCGCGCTTCTGCTGGAGTCCGCTCCCGCTGAGCCGCGCAACTCTTTCGCCTCCCCCTCCCCTCCCCTCTGTTGGGGGCGCCGCTGGCCCCGGTTGCACAACTGAGCCGAGCCAAGCGCGAGCACACCTGGCGGGCGAGCTATAGGCCGGAAGGAAATTACGGCCGGGCCAGCGGTTTCAGCAACCTTTCCCGACAGCCCTGCCCAGCCACTGGGTTGCACTACAAACCCCATGCTCCTCAGCCCAGAGAGTGAGCGGGGAAATCCTCATAGCATTGTACACGTAACTCTGAAGGCTTTGTTGCTGAATCCCCCCCCCACCATCCGTCTCTCTCTGCAAAATCGCAAGGGGGGGGGAGAGAATAGGGGCGCTGCCTCCTCCCACCCGCTCCTGCGCATAAGCCAAGCCTGAGGGAAGGGGGGGGGGTGACAGGAGACAATCAACCCAGCAAAAGCCCATTTGGGCACCCAGGAAAGAGGGGCTCTCCCGAATTGGGCAGCCCAAGGGGAAACTGAGTTGGGGGCGTCTCCGGGGGGGGGCTGCTCGTGTGGTCACAACCCTGTGACCTCAGGGAATGGGGCTGTCCCCCCCTCCCCACAGCCATCCTGCCAGGCTTTTGTCCTTGCAAGCTAGCAGGGTTGCCATAGTGACTCCCCTTCCCCTGCCTCAGTGCACTGCCCTTCCGCCTTTGTTTTGGCAGCTGCAGGCAGCCACTGGGCCCTTCCCCGCCCTGCCCATGGACTGGAGCCATCCACAGCTGGCTCCTGGGAGGGGGAATCCAGCGGCTTGGAGGGGGCACTTGTGGGAGTGTCCACATGCTGAAGGGCGCCCTGAAATCGGAGACCCCTTTGGACACCAAGCAAACCCCTTATCAGATGCTCCCTTCCTCAGAGGCAAGCTGGCCTCTGGCAGGTTCTTACCCCCTTGGACACTTGACCCCCCTCCCCCCACTCACCCAGGCGCAGGATCAGGATGGGACTTAGCCCAGCTTGTGGGAGTTCATGGCACAGCTTGGGAATGGGAACAATGTCAAAGGACCCCCTGCGTCCAACCGCCCGTTGGAGTGGGGGTTGCTTACCCACCCAATGATGCAGGGTTCCCTGAATTCACCTGCTTGCCACCAACTGGTCAACCACATTTTCGACTGATTGTGCAAATTCAGCCGGGAAGAGTGCATAAAGTTTCGTCACTTGCATTTCCTCCACAGGCCAAGCTAACCGCCCTGCACTTCTACCGGGCCTCTTTGTCTCTCCTGTCTTGAAGTCCACCAGGGTCCAAAAGTCATGCACCCCCCTGCCTGCTGTGGCCATCTTGTTCCTTCCACCCCTTGGGGGGGAAATTGCCTGAAAGACTACACCAGTCCCCCCCCATACCTCTTACCAATCAAGGTGCCAGGCTAGGAGATGCCAAGGCCACCTTAACTTTTCAGTGGTGGGTAGGAGATAAACTTGTATTTAATTTTTCTTCACGGTTTCCTCTCAGATTCCCTATCTGCACAGAGTTCACCAGCAGCTTTTGGTGGGGCTCTAAGGCCACGTGGCCAGGATATAGTGACCAAGCCATTTTTCTTCCTTGTAAAGAAAGATGTATGTGTAGAGAGGTTACAGCTATGCCTGTCCCAGCTAATTATACCCCACTTGGCTGAAGGACAAGCCATACCAGAGCTGTTGCCTGTGTGCCACACCTCTGGACTCCTTCATATTTGCACGTAAGTTCTGTAGACACGCAAGTTCAAGAGTGTGTGTGTGCGTGTGCGCGTGTGTGTGTATGAGCGTGTGTGCAAATCCAGACTTCCCGTAGCAGAAGCCTGTAAAGGTTGCACAAAAGTGGTTTTAGTTTCTGGCATTTCAGAACAGAAGGCTGGGGAAGCCCCTTCTCTGGGCAGCTGCTGCCACTCGGCCTTCTCCTCTTCTGGATCCCTAGGACTTTGGCTCTCACCACCCCACAGCCTCTCGGTTGAGGCTGGGAGGCCAGTCCAGCCCTCTGACGGAGGACTATCGCTGCTTCCTTCAGACCCCTGCAGGCAAATATGCTTACCCAGATGGTCAGCAGCCTCTGGTGCCAGGGTCTGCCAGGTAAGGGGTGTTTGTGTGAGAAGAAGCTGCAACAATCTTTTCTTCCATGTGGAATGAGGACTCAGATGGGGGTGGGGGATGGGAACTCACAGGCTCTTTGGAACATCAAGAGCCCTCAGGGGAATACTGGGTTGGCAAAGGGGCTTTCTAGCCCTTCTACAACCTCCCCAGAGGCCCCCAATGTCAGCGCTGACTTTGTGCAGCAGAGCCAATGGCTCTCCCACAAGGCTGTTAAAAGGCCTCCAATTCAAGCCAGTTCCTCCCCCTCCCGACGGCCCCCCCCAATCCTGCTCAACTGGAAGGATGAGCAAAGGGATGGCAAGGAGGGAAGCCAGAAGGCAGCTGGTTGAGGAGTCCAAAGCTTCAGTGATCAGCTTGGGGGAGGGGGAGGAGAGGCTGGCTGCCCAACAACCTTGGACAAGCAAATTCCCTCCCCCACTTCTGCCTTTTTCAGGAGCCTCACAGACAGTCTTGGCACCAGGTGTTCCAAAATGGATGGCTCTAGCATTCCACCATCCTGCTGACCACCATGGCAAAGATGGTATGTCTCCCTGCAGAAAGAAGCTGGCTGAGCCTCCGGACCCCCACCAGCTCCGCTGGCATCTCCTCTGTCCAGCAGGGGAATGCTCTGGCCCCTCAGATACACCCTGGAAAGCCTTGCAGAGCAAATAGAGTGCCCGCATGGCCACCAACACTACCCCCTGGTGCTGACTCACTCAGGGGCCTATTCTCAGGCAGGCCAAGGAGCAGCTGGTGGGCAGGGCTTCCCCCACTCCCTGCCTGTCAGGGGATGCTCCCTAGCCCCACCTAAGGCAGGCAAATTCTGGCAGGGCAGCGCCTTGGCACTCTGAGCAGCTCCAGCAGACCTACTGGTGGAGGACATTGCGACTGGCAGCTTGTGCTGCCCCCTGCCCCCCCCCGCCACCATTTCTTTATATTGTATCTGAAGGGGCTCTCTCAAAGCCAGGCCAACTGAGCCCCCATTCCTCAACTGGCCTTGGGGGGGGGAGAAACCAAGTCAGATAGAGAAAGAAGCTCGGGGGCTTCCAGGGTTTCCTGGGCACAACATGGAAGCCGTTCTCTTGGGCTTCTTTCAGGCCTTCTTCGTGGGCCCGGCCGAGCCCCAATCAGGCCTCACTCAACAGGCTCAGATCAGCCCAGGTGGGAGAGTAACGCTGCCCTTCCCCCCCACCCGCAGGAGATGGTGAATTCCCTCCTCCCTCCCTGAATTTGCCCCCCTCCCGACCCTTGTCCGCCTTTTGCCTGCTCTGGGGCAGCCCCTCTTCCCTGGGGGTCGAGACCACCCCTTCCTTTGCTGTCCCCTCACTGACACACGCACACGCACACACACACACACACACACACACACACACACAGCCCGCCCCCCTCCTCCCAACCCTCAAAGCTCCTCGGGGGGCCCGAAGTGGCGGTGGAAGGAGGCACCTCCTGCCGGGAGCTGAGCAGGGCGAAAGGCGACCCGGGAGGAGGCCGCACCGCGCCCGGCCCGTGCAGGAGAAGATCGTCCCCGTCTGGAGGGGCCGCGGGGGAGACCGCGAGCAGCGGCGCCCGCGCCTTACCTGCAGGCCGGGCTTTCCGCCGCCACCGCCGCCGGCCGCGCCCTGCTCCGCGCCGGCCGGGAGAGGCTCCGGGGCGCTTCCCGTGGGGACTGAGGGGTCCGGCAGGCGCGGCGCCCCCTTTCCCCGAAGCGGCTTCCGGGCCCCGCGAGGCTCCGCCCTCCCCGGCGCGTATTGGCTCTCCGGGCGAGCCCCGGAGCCCCCGATGGCCAATGGGTGGGCGCGGCGGCGGTGGCCACGCCTTCTCCACGTGCAGGACCTTGGTGACAGCGGGGCGGGGGGGGAGAGGGGCGCGCCCGGGGTCGGACTGCTCCGCCAGGGATCCTGGGAATTGTAGTGCCCGCCTCCCCTCCGGACCGGCGAGGTGGGAGAAGCCGTCCTCCTGCTGGTTTCCCTCCTGCCTTGCCCGGCTCTTGGAGAGCGAGAGGGCCGGGGAGGCGCCGACCCTGGAAGCTGCAGGGAGCCGCGAGCTGTCCTTTCCAACTTCGGGCCTTGGGGTTTCCGGGTGGTCTCCCATCCAAGGATTAATGGACCAGGTTCTGCTTAGCTTCCCAGGGGTGGGAGCTGAGGTTTTCTGGGGAGCCAGAGCTGAATAGCAAGCTGGAAGCAAAAGAGGCAACCCACCTTCATGAATTTGCTTTCATCGGTCTAAGAGTCTCCAGTCCCTGTGGCTGGCAGAGGGTTTGGATACACCCCAGGCAAGATGGGGCAATGACCCCAGTAGCCAAGAGGCAACACAAACAAACACACACACACACAACAAATGAGTGCTCCCCCTTGCTTTTCCCAGTTATCTTTTCCCTCCTGGGCTCTCCAACAGCTGTGGGGGTCCAAAGCAGCCCCTTTAAATCAGAGCGGCCAGAAAGAACTTGGCCCTGTCCAGAGCTTTTGGAGCTGAAGCTTTTCCAGCTGCATATGTTGGGGAAAAAATCCCCCCCCCAGCAAGAACCTTCAGGGCAGGAAGAAGAGTAGACTCAGTTCAGGCAGGGGATCCAAGCCAAGGCACAGCCTTTGTAAAAAGTTAAGATGGCGGCCTCTACACTGCCATCAAAGCTACACCAGTTTTCTGGTATGCCTTGCCCATAAAACATAGGCAGAGCTTCGGTTGTATTGTTGTGGACTGTGCCTGCTGACATCCCTGCACAGAAGTCTGTTTTCCCCAGTTTAGCTTGCAAAGGATGCCTTTCTCAGATGGGGAGAAACGTTCAGTGGACATAAAAGCACAATAAACAAGACAAAATATAAGTTACCCTTTAGTGAGCAATTCCTGGCCTGCCAGGCACGAAAGACCAGGTCCACACATGAAGGTCCAGTTAAACTGATTTATTGCTAATTATGGCTATGTCCAGGAATCTTCTGGGGTGGAGGGGTGGAGGTGTTTTTACATGTGTGAACATGCAGACATGCGAATGGGGCCAGGCGCGCATAGGGCCGTGATTGTGCGTGTGACACAAATGGGGGCCACAAGTGCCCGTGTGATGCTCAGGCAATGCTAGCACCCACGTAGTGCCGCAATGCTAGCGCGAGTGGGGATGTTGCGCTTGCAGCAACAAAGCACCAGCACGATGCCACGATGCTAGCATGAGTGAGAGTGCGCTCATAGCAACGCTAGCGCCCATATGATGCTCATGACGCTAGTGGCCGTGTGATGTCATGACACTAGCATGAGTGGGGGTGTGCAAGTACGCAGGCATGCATGCACTCACCAGCCACTCACGAGGCCAGTGGCCAAGAGCCCACATCCTGTTAGTGGGCCGCAGACCACAGGTTGGTGACCCCTGTTCTAGACTGATCCCTCTTTTTATTCCGCCCCAGGCTCTGCCACTCCTTTCCCTATACTGCTACAACCTTGGGAGACCATGTGAAGAGTCCTTGCTCTCTTTTCATAAAAGCCCCTTAAAAGAACTAGTTGGGTCAGGTCTTTGGAAATGTCTGCTGCAATCTGTTGGTCTGGAAACCATCTTTATTTTATAAGAGCCTGAAGGCTGGACAAAGAAAGGAACTACCCCTGAATATGATCCATCTCCCTGACATAATAAGAAATTATAATTTCTGAGCACTTCCCAAAGAGAAAGGTTGGGCTTAACCAGAAAGAATTCTATGATCAACATTGAAAATTCAGGAAGGGAGCTGCTGCTCTCTTGTGGCCAATCACCAGAGTTTCTTCAAACAAAGCTTCCAGAGTAATACAATAAATAACAGCTGGTTTAATCGTGATTTCCTGAATAAATCACAAGGGCCTGAGTTAACAGAAAACTGTAACCTAAGTTACAGTTTAGCAACATCCCCCGCAGCAGAATTTGCAGAATTTGTGTGATAGTACGGACGCTACTTATTTTCATGTATGGTGGACTTGTAAAAAAATTAAGGCTTTTTGGATAAAAATATGGTGGATTCTTCAAAATATCTTGAAAAAACGTATTGAATTTTTACCACAGATGTTTTTGCTTGGTATTATAAAAGACTGTACCACCAGAGAGACAAACTTAATCTTGAATTTGATTACAGTAGCAAGATTGTTGGTGGGACAATATTGGAAGAAGCCAGAATTACCATCTATTGAAGAATGGATTTTGAAAGTAACAAATATGGCAGAAATGGCCAAAATCTCTGCATATTTGAAGGACCATTCAAATGAGAAATATATGATGGATTGGAAAAGATGGATAGACTATATACAAGGGAGATATCATTTTAAGAAATTGTATTTAGCATATAATTAAATATTTATCTGTTAGGTTGTAAAACATAGTATTTTTAATAGGTTTTAAATAATATTTTGGGGTAATTTAGTGGGTTTTCTTGTGTTCTTACCCTGTATTCACTCTGGGAAGTCGGGGGTGGTGGTTGGGGGGGGGTTTCATAATTTTATTATTTGTAATATCTAATATTTAATTGTGTTATATAAGTTTAGATATGGATTGTTTTAGCGGCACCTCAGAACCACATTTGAGGAGGAGGAGGAGTTTGAGGAGTGAAGGAGAAGGGAAGTAGGGAGTTGTAGGAGGAATGAGGAGAGTGAGGGTGGTAGAGAAAGTGGGGGGATAGAAGTTGAAAGGGAGGAGGTAGAGGGGGATGTGGTTGGTGAGGTGCCTTATGATATATGTATACTATACACAATTATATTGTAGTAATTATGTTTTGTTCTATTATAACTATAAAACTAATAAAAATATTATTAAAAAAAAATAAGAAAATTCAGGAAGGGAGCTGCTGCTCTCTTGTGGCCAATCACCAGAGTTTCTTCAAACAAAGCTTCCAGAGTAATACAATAAATAACAAGTAGAGATCTGTGACTCAGCTGGTTTAATCGTGATTTCCTGAATAAATCACAAGGGCCTGAGTTAACAGAAAACTGTAACCTAAGTTACAGTTTAGCAACATCCCCCGCAGCAGAATTTGCACAGCATGCCCAAGCAAAACCAAACCAACTGACTCAAGTGTAGAATGTTTAATCAGTTTTGGGCCACACATTTTAGGAAGGACATTGAGAAGCTGGAACATTTCCAGAGGAGGACAATCCAGATGATCTGAAAGGAAAAATGGATGGAAAGGGGTTAGAGCGAAGTGATGGGCAGGCTCCCCTTGCTTCTCAGAGCTTAAAGTTTCAGACTCCTTGCTGAAGGTGGGAGAGCTTCTCCAACCAGGAAGGCCAACCCAGACTACAACCAGCCATGTTGTTGCTGCAAGGCACACACACACATACACAAATACACACAAAGACAGTGGCTCTTCTGCCAGGGATAGCCTTCCTTCCTGGGCCAAAGTGTCTTTGCTTGCCGGAGGGTGAGAGAAGGACCTTGGGGAGAGCTCCTTTCACAGGCTGACCCCTAAGGCAAAGTGACAACTGACAGCACCCCCTCCCCTTCCTCTTGCCTAGTTTCTTTGAGAGCCTCTTGGGGCTGGCAGTCACTTGACCAGCCCAAACAACTTTCCAGCTCCTGCAGGAGACCTGAAATCGCGCTTCTTGTTCATTCAGGCACAGGAAAGACAGCCGGGGGCCTTGGCTGCCCTTCCAAGCCCCAAAGAGATGCTTCACGATGAAAACAGGCAGAGGAAAAGTCGTGGCAGGGAGGAAGTACCCCACTGCTTTGGCAGGTGCCTCAGCCTGATTGAGTCAGGCAGTCCTTTGGCTCAGATACTTCAAAGCCCTTCGGAAGCCCAGCGTTACCCTGATGTGGTGACACTTAGTGCCATGCTTCACGTGATTTTGCAAAAAACCTACTGGTTATAAACCCAATTTACGAACTGCAATAACTTTATTCACAATCCGCTGTACCCAAAACCATTGCCTTCTGATGCCCAGGCTGCAAGTTGGCATTTGCGGCACCGCAAAGTTTGAGAAGCACCTGCGATGTCTAGATAAAGTTGACTACTTGAAAGTGGATTTACTTATTTTTTTGCCCAACCCAAACACCCATGAAATCTTTAGTGCCATTTAAGGGGAAGTGGATGGATGGATTGTCTTAAAGAGCACAGAGCCTCTGCTCTCTTTCTTTTGGGGCTCTGCGTAGTGTGGCCCTTCTGTTTGTAACTGAGTTTATGGTTCAGCAAAAGGTGGGGAACCACTCTCCCCAAAAGACTGCTAGGTGAAGAGCAGTTTTAGGACGGATCTTCTCTAATGGATCCCATTTATGATCACAGCTTCCTGGAATCTTCTTCGAGAGGCTCTTAGGGGCCAGGTCAGAGAGTAGGATTGGGGCTACAGATGCTGGCTGTCTTGTCAACGCTTCAGCACCTGAGTCTGTTTGCTGTGACGCACCAAGGAAGCTGCCTTAATCCTTAGCTGAAGGATGGGCCGTTCCTCAGCACAAAGACGTTCACAGTCCACCATAAGACAAAATAGCAGGTGAAGTTAAGAGGAAACCCACGAGTAGTTTGATTTTAGGATTTTGTGGCCACCTGAGCTAGGTTTTACATAAAGCAGGGGTTCTCAACCTTGGCAACTTTAAGATTTGTGGACTTCAACTCCCAGAATTCCTCAGCCAGCTTTGCTGGCTGAGGAATTCTGGAAGTTGAAGTCCACAAGTCTTAAAGTTGCCAAGGTTGAGAACCCCTGACATAAAGGTTCTCAAATAAATACTCTGGAGTTGCAGAAATGATTATCACCCCCCCCCCACACACACACAAACAGCCCAAGAATAGGGGTCTCCAAACCTGGCAACTTTAGGACTTGTGGACAACTCCAAGAATTCCTCAGCCAGCATGAAGTCCGCAAATCCTAAAGTTGCCAGGTTTGGAGAACCCTGCCCTAAAATGAAAAGAGCCAGGCACTTGGGGGCTCCAGAGGGGAACCATTGCCAGTTTTGCACTCCCCTTGCAGTACTGACTGAGCTCAGCTCCTCCTGGCTCTAAACAATGGCCGTGCCACATGGGTCATCTTGCTGGCAGTCTGTGCCAGTGGCACCAGACATCAGGGCAGGGCAGGGCAGCCCAGGAGGCCCCTCCCGCGAGAATTCCCAGGGAGGAGGTTCCAGAGATTGTGGCCTTGGGCAGCCACGTGAAGGCAGCGAACCGGGCGCCCCCGAAGGCCTCGCTCCTTCCCTCCAGGCAGTGGGCCAGTTGCGGGGTTCCAGCCTTGAAAGCCCGGCTGAGCCGCCCCCCCCCGCCCCGGGCCCACATAACCCCTCCCGGGAACGGGCGGGCGGTGCCAGGGGGCGTGGCGGGAGGGCCGCTCGGGGCTCCTCCCCTCTTCCTCCACTGCCCCACCCCTGGTTGGCTCCTTGGGGCGTCCCCGCCGCCCGTCCTCCTGCCGGAGGGGACCCCTTCTTCGGCAGGGATTGCCTTCCAGCCGCTTTTCCCGTTGCCCTTCCTCCCAACCGGGGCGGCGCAGCCAACGGCCGGGGAGCAAACAGGGCGGTGCCCGAGGCGGCCACAGGGGCTGCTTGCCCCGCGGGTGCCGTCAGGCGGCTGCGGAGCGAACGAACCCAGCCGGCCCGCCAGAGGGTCCCTAGGGAGGGTCCCCAGAGCCGAAACACGCGGCTGTGGGCGGGGATATTCCGGCGCTGGAGCAGCAACGGGAACGAAAGAGTCCCTCTGGGCACACACAGAGAGCCGCCCGCTCAGGAGCCTCCGGCCGGCAAGCCCCGCCCCGCCTCAGGGGGCGTGTCCGGAGACGGCGGCCTCTCTGCCGGGCACCAATTGGCCGCGGCCACGCCCCGCCCAGACGGCCGCCGTGTCTCTGCCTCCCCCCCCCGCGCTCTGCCCGCGGCGTCGCCGGTAGCGACGGGGTCTCCCGCGCGGCGCCCGAAGGGTCGGCCCCGGCCTGGCCGGCGGCCGTGCGGAAGGCGGGCGCGGCCGGGAGGAAGCAGCGGCCCTCCTCGCCCCGCCGGGCGGCACCATGTCCCTGCTCTGCGTCCGCGGTGAGTCGGCGCGTCCGGCGAGGGGCCTCCGGGCGTGACGTGGGGTCCCGCGGGGCCCTCAGCGCCGTACTTCAGTGGGTCTCGCGGGGGGCGCCCGAGAAGCTCCGTCGCGGGCGCCCCTTTCCTCGGGAAGCTTCCCCGGGATTTCCCTCCCGCCGCCGGTGAAGCGGTACAGGGGGTGGAGCGCTGGCTGCTTTTCCTTCGCGTCTGTGGGCGGGGGGGGGCTGCGGCCCCGCCCTGGACGACCCTCCCGCCGGTAGAGGCATCCGGGTTCGCCCCTGGAGCAGACGCGCGGATGGCTAAACCTAATGGCGGGAGGTTGGGGAGGCGACGGATCCAGGAAGGAAAGATGGAGAGAAGGAGGGAGGGAGGGAGGGAGGGAGGGAGAGAGGGAAGGAGCGCTGCTACCGGTGGCTAAAAGGAGAAAAAGTGCCGGGAAGCGCAGGGCTGCCTTCCCCTAGGGAAGGCGTGGTGGGAGCCGCTCTCGGTGGGGCTACTGAAAAGCTGGGTGGGTGGGGGTGTTCGTCGCTTTTGCAGGGGCTGAGTGGGGGATGTTCGGCAGCAAACCAGCCCGGGGGATTAACCGGCAGGCACCTGCCTGTAGTGTTTGTGTGGCGGGAGGGGGAAATCTTTTATTTATTTATTTTATTATTTTATTTTTATATATTTATTTAATTAAATAAATAAATAAAATCTTCCTCGTCCTATCCGGACCCCCAGCCCTTAGGGCAGAGGAGCAACAGTTGCCCCCCCTGGAAGTTATGGGGCAGGGGGTCAAGGCCCAATGAAGACCAAAATCACCGCCTGAGATGGGCGATGTCCGCTTCTCCAACCCGCCCCGTAGAGCACCCGACCAAGGGAAAGGCAGCTTAGGTGATGCCCGGCTGCGGGCAGGCAGCCTCGGGTCAGCTGGGCCAGAGTTTGGTGGGCTGCCTTGGGGGTGGGGTGGGGGATCCTAAGTGTTGGGAAAGCCCCGGCTGAGAAGTTGATCCTGGGTGAGGGAGAAGGGAGGAGGTCCCGGCTCTGCCCTGCAAAAGGTTGCTCGAAGAACTAACTGGCTGTTTTGGCTGGTGAGAGCCAACATAATCTCCCTTGCATTATTAGACAGTAGTCAAATATCCTGGTGATTATTTGTTTGCGTTAAAAACTGGCAGCAGTTGAAAATGCCTGCTGCCTGCCTGAGCTGACAGCAGCTCCCATTCCTTCTCCATCTGGGCCTTCCCTTGGTTGCTCTGGCCAGGAATTTGTGTGACGGTCAGTCAGAAGGCGGTCCGGAGCCGTAACCGTCTGAGACAGGCACATCCAGAGTAACGGATGCAGCAGGCACACAATTTTGATTTTAACAGGTTTTAGTAATAGCCATGTATTAATTTAATTAATTTTTAAATATTTATTATTATTATCTGTTTTAATTGGGCTGTAAACCGCCCCAGTCCTATGGGAGAGGGGCGGTATAGAAATTTAAGAAATCAATCAATCAATCAATCAATCAATCTGGAGTTCAACCCATTGCGTGGGACCAAGGAAGCCTGGTGAATTTGAAGCCTGCCTGGTCTTTCGGAGGCTGGAAGGGAAATTCTGAAGCAGCAGAGACATTTCTCATTCTGGGGGTTTGGTTTTCTAGCAAAAAAACCCCCTGTCTTGGCCTAAGAAGTCTTCCGCCTGATTGCCTGTGGGGAGCTTCGGGGTTCCTGCTGCCAGGCTCCTATCAGGTTTCTCCTGGAAATGACCCCCCTCCCAAGAATCTTTGAGTTCAGCTCAGCCATTGGGAGAACTTTGAAACATCAATATGACCCCCCCCCCGGGAGGAGTTTGGGAGTCCTGTGGAAAGGAAGCCTTTAGGTGTTCATTTTTGAGCTTTATCCCTGCCTCAGTGCTTAAGGTAGAGGTCAAGAAGTGAGGTCCTTCCCCCCTCTTTTTTTTCTCATGTGCAGAGAGGGTGGCTTGTCTCTTGAGGAGAGGGAGGTGGTTTAGGAAATAGCTGCCAGCCCAGCTCCCTGGGCCCCTTCCTTCCCTCCTGGAAGGACTTACAGGGTCTTGCTAGGCAGTGGGGTCAAGGGGAGCAGCTGGCCTCATCTTCTCTCCTGCACGGGCAGAGGCGGCAGGCTGGAGCTCTCCTGGCGCTTGGGTCTCAGGATCAGCACCAAGGGGACGCTGACCCAGCTAGGAGCCTTTGGGCTTTGCAGTCTTCCAAGAGAGCCCTATGCCCAAGACCTGTCAGTGGGTCATGGGGAAGAAGGGCGGAACACCTGGTGGCTGGCGGTTTCATTTCTTTTACCTTTTTAAAAGCCTGTTTCTGGGAAACCAGCAGCCCCAAACTCTCCCCCCTCTCCCCATTGCCACCTTTTCCAGCTTGGAAGCTTCATTGGAGAAGCTGGCACTGGAGGTTCTAATCCAAGAGGGTCACTTGGGGGGACAGATTTTTCTGATAGGGAGACTGGCCTGTAGGGAGGTCTGCCCCTCCCTAGCGCCTCTGGATGGGAAGGCCTCTCCCACTGTGACCCTTGAGACCCTTTGGAGATGGCCAGGCCCCTATCTGACAGACAGGATTCCCTCCCACTGGCTGAGTTAAGCAGATCTCTTTATTACATCATATCTCTGAAATGAGCGCAGTGTCTTTTGAAATGTTAATAAAGTGTTCTTGGTAATCCTCTTTGAAGTGGGGTTCTGACCTTGTACCATTCCGACAGGCAGAGATTTTTTAAATGTAAAAGTAAAATTTCAGATAGAAGAAAGTTGGCCCCTGTGGAAACACCATCCCCCCCCCAAAACAATCCTTGGCCTTTGCAGGAGGCCACTCCTGAAATTGACACCCTCCCGCTCAGGAGAACAAAGAGTCCCTTGTACAGAGGGTGGCTCTCCTATCCCCAGGGTGAGAAGGCAGGGCAGGATCCTTCTGAAGAAGGGAGAAGCTCAGATTAGGAGAAAGCGGGTTTTCTTAGACTTTATCTATGGAGACTCAACCATACAGGGTCACTGTTCGCCCAAAGGTGCTTTTTCTAAAAGGCAACTGGACTTATTTGGTTTGTTCTTTGAAAATGTTCTGCTTCTCATCCAAGAAGCTTCTTCTGAGGAAGTTCAAAGAAAAAAAAACATAAGGGTTCTATTGGACTTCTCCCCCCCCTTTTTTTTTCATGGAAACAGCTGTTCAGCTGTGGAACAGGCTGCCTGAGAAGGGGGTGGCCTCTGGTCCCTGGAGAAGTTTTAAGTGGAGGCAGCAACCGTGGATCCCCACACTAAGCAGGAGGTTGGACAAGAATGATGGAGAGCCCTCCCAAGCCTTCTAAAGTTCCAGTGTTTCTCAACTGCGACCATTTTAAGGCATGTGGATTTCAACTCCCAGAATTCCACAGCCAGCAATGCTGGCTGTGGAATTCTGGGAGTTGAAGTCCACATGCCTTAAAATTGTCACGGTTGAGAAACACAGCAATAAACCATTAAACTCAGGGCCACTGATGATCTCTCCTGGAACAAATGCCTGAGTTAAATGGGCATCATTGCTTTGTAGATAGAATTGTGGATGTGGAACAAGGAACCTTAAGCCAGTCCTTTCCCCGAAAGTGAAAGAGCCCTCTTCTCCCTTGTCTGGATTCCTGGCTGCTGGATTGCTGCTGGGGGAGGGGGAGGAGGAAGGAGTGGGGGGAAACGAACGCTGGGCTTCCGCTTTACTCCCAGGTTTAACACAGAGCAGAGATTTCCAAACTTTTTCCAGTCAGAGTTGTTGGGAGTCAGGAGGCGTATACATTTGATAAATATTTTTTTTTATATTGTCCTTAGGCCAGACCTCTAAACCAGGGGTCCCCAACCCCCAGTCTGTGGACCAGTTCTGCCAGAAAACCGGGCCACGCAAACAAGCAAAGCCCCATCTGTGGGATGCAGGCAGTACATGAAACCACGCCCCCTCCAGTCCACGGGAAAACCTCTTTCCATGGAAAAAACCTCTTTCCACGGAACTGGTCCCTGGTGCCCAAAAGGTTGGGAACCTCTGCTCTAAACTCCAGGAGCCACCGTAGCTCCATGTTGGAGGCATAGTTGAAAAAAAGTAATCCAGGAGGAATTGAGCTCTGGTCTTGGGAGACAAGATGGAGGGGAAAGAGACTTTTGAAATTCTGTTATGCTATTCCATTATTCTGTAGTAAAGTAAAGCGCATTCCTCGATTCTTGTCCTACCCTCCCTCAAAGGGCTGGCCTCTATCTCCTGAATGCAGGATTTTTTGGAAGCTTCCTTTTTTGTTTAGCACTACCAATAGCCCTTATAGACTTTACAGCATTCTCTGGGCGGTTTACCATGTCAGCATCTTGCCCCCAACAATCTGGGTCCTCATTTAGTGAGGTCAGAAGGATGGAAGGCTGAGTCAACCAGTTAGGATCGAACTCCTGGCTGTGGGCAGAGTCACTCTGCAGTACTGTATTCTAACCACCTGTGCCACCAGGGCTCCTCCTATTTTTATACAATATAGGGTAACAGAGCTGGAAGGGATCTTGGAGATCTTCTAGTCCAGTGGTTCTCAACCTTTTTAATGCCATGACTCCCCAACCGGTCGTAAGTCGAGGACTACCCAACCGGTCGTAAGTCGAGGACTTCCCAACCGGTCGTAAGTCGAGGACTTCCCAACCAGTTGTAAGTTGAGGACTATTTCCCTGCCTGGGAGCGCCGCGCATGTGTGGTGCCTGCGCCAGCCGAGGCGTAGCTGGCAAGGGGCAGCGACGGCGCAGGGCGACCACCGGCTGGGCCACCAGCTGGCCCAGCCCAAGGGAGGTAAGGCAACCACCAGGCCCCACGCACGCCAGCAACCCTCCCTGCGCCCGCCGGTCTCCCACCTCCCACCCCTGGCCCTCTTTTACTTACATTTTTAGTAGTTGCTCAACAGGGAGGGGTGGAAACTTCTAGACAGCTCGCCTTCGCTGCAGACAACTTGCAGCACCGTTTGCAGACTGGGACTTTTGGCAGGCTCAGCAGGGCAGAGACTGCCTGGATAATTCCTATTGGCTTTTGAAAGCCAATAGAATTAGACTCTATTCAAGAGAGTCTATTCTATTGGCTTTCAAAAGCCAATAGAATAAGAGGGAGTAGCACAGCTAAGGAAAAGGGGGAAAAATGGCGGACTGCGTTGTTTGGCGACCCCCGTGAAATGGTCGTTCGACCCCAAATGGGGTCCGGACCCACAGGTTGAGAACCCCTGTTCTAGTCCAATCCCCTGCTCAAGCAGGAGAGCCTATACCATTTTAGGCAAATGGATAGCCAATCTCTTCTTAAGAACATCCAGGGATGGAGGACCCACAATTTCTGGAGGCAGGTCATTCCGTTGGTTAATTGTTCTCACTGACAGGAAATTTCTCCTTAATTCTAAGTTGCTTCTCTCTTTGGTTAGTTTCCATCCATTGTTTCTCTTCTTACCTTTTGGTGCTTTGGAGAATAGGTTGACCCCCCTCTTCTTTGTGGCAGCCCCTCAAATACTGGAACATTGCTATCATGTCACCCCAGTCCTTCTTTTCATTAAACTACTAGGCAAACCCAATTCCTGCAGCTGTTCTTTGCATGTTTTAGCCTCCAGCCTTCTAACCATCTTTGTTCACAGAATAGAATTAGAGTAGAGTAGAGTAGAGTAGAGAATAGAATAGAATAGAATAGAATAGAATAGAATAGAATAGAATAGAATAGAATAACAGGGTTAGAAGGGAACTTGTAGGTCATCCAGTCCAACCCCCTGCCGAAGCAGGAATCCCTACACCATTTCTGACAGATGGCAGTCCAGTCTTTTCTTGAAAGCTTCCCGTGATGAAGCTCCCACAACTTCTGAAGGCAAACTGTTCCTCTGGTTAAATGTCCTCACTGTCAGAAAAGTTCTCCTTATCTCTAGGTTGAATCTCTCCTTGATCAGCTTCCACCCATTATTCCTTGTCTGGCCTTCAGGTGCTTTGTAAACAGGTTGACTCCCCCTCCTCTCTGTGACAGCCCCTCAAATATTGGAACACTGCTATCATGTCACTCCTAAGTCCTTCTTTTCACTAGACTAGCCATGCCCAGTTCCTGCAACCATTCCTTACATGTTTTAGCCTCCTGTCCCCTAATCATCTTTGTTGCTCTTCTCTGCACTTTTTCTAGAATCTCAACATCTTTTTTATAGTGTGGAGACCAAAATTGGTTGCAGCATTCTAGGTTTAGTCTTACTAAGGCTTTACAGAGTAGTGTTAGTACCTCATGTGATCTTGATTGAATCCCTCTGTTAATGCAACTTAGGATTGCATTGGCTTTTTTGGCTGTTGGCTCATATTTAATTGATTGTCCACTAAGACTCCAAGATCCCTCTCACAGTTACTGCTATTAAGCCTGGTTTCACTCATTTTTTTTGAGACTCTAGAAAGAATGCAGAGAGCAGCAAAGATTGTTCTCCTCCTCCTGACCAGCAGTTTATTTCTTCTATATATTTAGAAATTACCTATCTCCCTCTCAGAGAGTTTCATTTCTGCAAATTCAGGTGTGTTTGTCCATCTTCCCATAATTGTGATAGTTGTGGAATAATATGAGGAATACCAGACTCTCTTTTATTTTAAAAGTCACAGACTGCAGCAAAATGTAATTATCAGGAAAAAGCTTTTTCCCTCAGCATCAGAACACGCCATGATAAGAATTTCAAATCTTGCTTCACTAACAGCATTTTATATCGAATCCCCATTCTGAAGCCCTGTTCATTTCTGAAATTGCTTTTCATTCTGCTTTGGAAAAAGTGCAAAGAGCAATTAAGATGATTTAAAGGGCCTGGAGACTAAAACAAAGAATGGTTGCAGGAACTGGATATGGCCAGTCTGGGGAAAAAAAGGACTAGGAGGGATATGATAGAGTCTTCCAATATTAGAGGGGCTGCTATAAAGAAGAGGGGTTCAACCTATTCTCCAAAGCACCTGAAGGCAGGACAAGAAGCAACGAATGGAAACTAATCAAAGAGACAAGCAACCTAGAACTAAGGAGAAATTTCTTGTCAGTGAGAACAATCAATCAGTGGAACAACCTGCCTCCAGCAGTTGTGGGTGCTTCATCACTGCAGGTTTTTAAGAAGAGATTGGACAGCTCTTTGTCTGAAATGGTATAGGGCAGGGGTAAGCAACTTTGGCTCTTTTATGACTTGTGGACTTCAACTCCCACAATTCCTGAGCCAGCCATGCTGAGGGAAAAAGGAGAGGTTTCCAAGCTGAGCCATGCTGGCTGAGGAATTCTGGGAGTTGAAGTCCACGAGTCATAAAAGAGCCAAGGTTGCCTACCCCTGGCCTAGTCTATTAAGCCTGACAGGAGTAGATGGTAGGCCTAGTCCATGGGTAGGCAGCCTTGGCTCTTTTATGACTCGTGGACTTCAATTCCCAGAATTCCTGAGCCAGCCATGCTGAGGGAAAAAGGAGAGGTTTCCAAGCTGAGCCATGCTGGCTCAAGAATTCTGGGAGTTGAAGTCCACGAGTCATAAAAGAGCCAAGGTTGCCTACCCCTGGTATAGGGTTTCCTGCCTGAGCAGGGGGTTGACTAGAAGATCTCCATGGTCCCTTCCAGCTCTATTCTGATTGATTCATTGCTGAGTTTTAAATAATTGAGTAAATTGTGTAGTGATTTAATACTGCTGAGGGCAGAATGATTAAATTGTAATACTAATTCCAGTTCTGGGTTCTCCTCTTCTGAGCCCAAAGTCTTCTTCCCCCTGTGTCTCGCGTACTTCCCCAGGCAGTATCGGTCGTTATTGATTTTTTGGGGTGGGGTGTAAACCATTGGGAGATTCATCAGCATACATATTTATTTTATTTTTTATTTTATTCGGATTTGTATGCCGCTCCTCTCCGAAGACTCGGAGCGGGAGTCATTTACTGTAGTCCTTAAGAAAATTATATGCCCCCACTTCCTTAAGAGCTCTGCCTGGCTTATAAAGATATTGTAAAAAAATACCCATAAAAGCAGCGTTACCATGGAAAAGAAAACAGGAACACCCAAACATTTTATAAGGCCTGAGCAGATAGTTCTTAAACTTCAAACTGCATGGAGGGGGCAGGTCTGCTTCAATACCGCTGCAAGTTAGTCCAGGGTCCATTGTAGTAGCAGCCAAATGTGGGTCCGTACTGAAGTGGTCTGTGGTGGGGCCTGCAAGTTGCCCCCTTGAAGGGCAATCCGGAGAGGAAGCAGCAGGCCTCAGGGGAACTGGGGTCCCTGCCTGTGGGGGCCCAGGATGGTCGCAGGAGGGCTGAGCAGCAGAGGTTTTCCAGGGTGGCCCGGAGGGGCCCAGCAGGGGCCCCAACCTAGGCAGCTGCCTTAGAGTTGCTGTAGGTCACTCCTGCCAGGATGTGAAGTGACAGAGAAAGGGGTCTTTTCCCAGAAGAGGAAGGGTCTGAACGGCTGTGATGGAATTGTGCAGATAGGATGGGGTGTGAGCAGGACCCTTCGTGGCAGCTGGTCCAGGAAATGCTCTCCCCTTTCCTAAAGCCCCTGTGCTTAATCTGAATTAAATACAAGAACAAGCCAGGATAAGCAAGAGCTGGAAGAGAATCTAAGGCTATTACAGGTAGTCCTTGACCAGGGGTAGGCAGCCTTGGCTCTTTTATGACTCGTGGACTTCAACTCCCAGAATTCCTGAGGCAGCCATGCTGAGGGGAAAGGGAGAGGTTTCCAAACTGAGCCAGGCTGGCTCAGGAATTCTGGGAGTTGAAGTCCACGAGTCATAAAAGAGCCAAGGTTGCCTACCCCTGCCCTGGGCGTTTCTGTGCCGGTTCCAAGATGAGCTGCTCTTTTGGATCTGGGGGCTATAAGGGAGTCCTCGACTTACAACGGTTCATTTAATGACCGTTCAAAGTTAACAACGGCACTGGAAAAAGAGTCTTATGACCAGTTTTCACACCTATGACCATTGCAGCGTCCCCACGGTCATGTGATCAAAAATCCAGACGCTTGGCAACTGGTTCATATTTAAGATGGTCGTAGTGTCCCCGGGTCACGTGATCCCCTTTTGCAACCTTCTGGCAAGCAGAGTCAATGGGGAAAGCCGGATTCACTTAACAACCATGTTATTAAGTTAACAACTGCAGTGGTTTCACTTAGCACCTGGGGCAAGAAAGGGGCAATATTCACTTAACAACTGTCCCACTTAGCCACAGAAATTTTGGGCTCCATTGTGGTCGTAAGTCAAGGACTACCGATAATCGTCCCTGTTTGATAGCAGCAGGATGGTGGCTGGCACAGTTGCGGGGGGGGGGAGGGAAGACTGTGGCGCAGGGGCTAGAGATTAGTCGAAGCAAGCTTACCTGTAAGGAGCCTGGATCCCGATCAGTGTAAGATCAGTTTCAGCTGAGCACGCTTGATCTTTAATCTAGTCAACTTCCAATCTGGATCTAAATAGATCTGGCTTGCAGGATTTGTCTAGGAACCTGGCCAGCTGGAGTGTTCCTGTGTGTCAGTTGGTTCTGAAGGAGGGGAGAGAGAGAGAATCCGGAGTCCCCCCCCAGATGCACCCCCTCCCCATGGCTGGACCTCTCCATGAGAGCAAAGCAGCTCTTCTGCCCCCCCCTTCAGTGGAATTTCTGTCCCCTGCAAGGTGGGAGAAGCAGCTCAGGTGGGCAAGGCTGAGGCAGGCTGCATACCCATTAGCAGTCCTGAAGGGCTCTTGGGGGGGAGGGAAGCATGCTTGGAATGCCCACCTGGTGAATCTCAGGTGTGATGCAAACACTAGGTTGCCTAGTGACTGTTCAAAGTTGTAGCTTCCCTGGAAAAAGGGAGTTAAGATGTTCCAAATTCTGATAGTTCCCCCCCCTCACCTGGCCACAGTCAGGTGCATTTGCAGCCACTTCCAGTTTCTGCAGCCACAGACTGCATTTTGTAGTTGTTTTGCCGAAAACCAGATGTACTGTGTTTTTCAGCAAAATCACTCTGTAGCAATCAATGGGTTCATTGACCAGCCACTTAATTGTAAAAAGCTCAATGAATGGGTGACTTTTACGCTTGTATGCAACCCCCCCCCCCAAGAGTGAGGAACCTTCTGGAGAAGCCGCCGCCGAAGGAGGGGCAGAGAGTGGCAAGATATTTGAGCAGGGGTGTCCAAACTTGGCAACTTCAGGAGCTGTGGACCTCAACTGCCAGAATTAAGTTTCAAGTTTCAAGTTTAATCAAATTTATATGCCGCCCTTCTCCGAAGACCCAGGGCGGCTCACAACAACAATACAATAAAAATACAATAAAAATTTAAAAATTGGTTTCATACACACCACATGCAAACACAATCAGCTAACAGTCATTGATGGTGGGACACTCATAGGGCCCAGGGGCAGAGCACAGCTCACACGCCCCAAGCCTGTCGGAATGGAGCTGGAAGGGACCTTGGAGGTCTTCTAGTCCAACCCCCTACTCAAGCAGGATTACCCTATACCACGGGTAGGCAACCTTGGTTCTTTTATGACTCTTGGACTTCAACTCCCAGAATTCCTGAGCCAGCCATGCTGAGGGGAAAAGGGAGAGGTTTCCAAGCTGAGCCATGCTGGCTCAGGAATTCTGGGAGTTGAAGTCCACGAGTCATAAAAGAGCCAAGGTGGCCTACCCCTGGCCTATACCATTTCAGACAAATGGCTATCCAGTCTCTTTTTAACAACTTCCAGTGTTGGAGCACCCACAGCTTCTGATGGCAAGCAGGTAATTGTCCTCGCTGTCAGGAAGTTTCTCCTTAATTCCAGATTGTTTCTCTCCTTGATTGGTTTCCATCCATTGCTTCTTGTCCTGCCTTCAGGGGCTTTGGAGAACCGGTTGAGCCCCTCCTCTTGGTGGCAGCTCCTCAAATATTGAAAGACTGCTATCATGTCCCGCTAGTTAGTCCTTCTTTTCTCTAGACTAGCTATACCCAATTGCTGCAACCATTCTTCATATGTTTTAGTCTCCAGACTTTTAATCATCTTAGTTGCTCTTCTCTGCACTTTTTCCAAAGTCTCAACATCTGGGGGATTTTTTTTTTGTATAGATTTTATTAGTTTTTATAGGGTTGGGAATAAGGTGGGGTCGGGGTTGGGATTTGGGTTAGGGTTAGGGTTAGGATTAAGGTTAGGGTTGGGGTTTTTCCAAATTACATTCTCAATATTTAGCAAACAGCATAATGTCTGGGTTCATGTGTTTAACAAACAATAATAGATAATAGTTAATTATCGTAATATGTTAATTAATCACTCAATAGCCTTTTTCTTGCTAATATATATTCAAAATTACATATTCTCTCTCATTTTTTCTAGCCATTGATATTTATTTGTTTGTTTGTTTATTTGTTTGTTTCGATTTCTAGGCCGCCCTACTCCGAAAACTCAGGGTAGCTTGCAACATAATCAGTAGCATATAGAAATCAAATACATTATAAAACCCCTAAATTAAAACCAATCATCCGAAACAAACTCACAACAAACATACACTGGCTGGGGCAAGGTGTCAACTGGAAATTATCCCATGTTCTAAAGTACAAAGTCTCAACATCTTTTTTGTAATGTGACCAAAACTGCATGCAATATTCCAAGTGTGGTCTTACTAAGGTTTAATAAAGTGGTGCTAATACTTGACGTGATTTTGATTCTGTGCCCCTGTTTATCCAAGGATTGTATTAGCAATTCTTGTGGACTTCAACTCCCAGAATTCCCACCCAGTGTTGCTGGGGTACCCTCCAGAAGTCCCTTCTAGTTTCCCTATCCCGTCTGCGCTGTCTTCCTGGTGCTTGTCCAAGAAGACGCGGGCTGTTTGCTCAAGGGCTTGCAAACAATGTCTTTGCCTGCGTCATCCTTGGCTCAGTTGCACGAATGCAAACAAACAGGGATTTGCAGCAGATGGGAGCCGTCCGACTTGCTGCGTGGCATCTCTCCAGCCGGGTGGGCAGGTGGACTCCCTGGGCGTGAATGGCCGGCCCTCCGTCCATCCTGGGAGGCCGAGCGTGACATTAATGGGCTCTCCTCCCGCTTTTGAATGCCTGGGCACCAAGAGGGGGCTTTGCCTCCCCCCCCAAAGGATAAAGAATACTTAACCACCTTCAGAAAGCTCTGATTTCTTTGAGAAATACAAGTGCTAGAAATCTTGATAGCTAGACTTCCTCCTGCAGGTAGCCCTCGTGACTGCAATTCAGACTAAGATGTCTGTTGCTAAGACAGGCGATTGTTAAATGAGTCACAACTGATTTTAACAAACTTTTTCACCAGGCTCGTTAAGAAATGACCACCCTTATTAAGTAAATCTCATGGGTTTTTTTCCAAAATTGCATTTAAAATAGTGACAAAAGGAAAAAAAGATAAACATAAGAAACAAGGCAGGAAAAAAAAATACAGTAATCCTCGACTTACGACCACAATTGAGCCCACTGTTGTTAAGCGAAACATTTGTTTTGCCCCATTTTATGACCTAACCTTGTCACAGTTCTTAAGTGAATCATTGCAGTTGTTAAGGCTGCTGGAATTGGGTATGTCTAGTTCAGGGGTTCTCAACCTTGGCAACTTTAAGACTTGTGGACTTCAACTCCCAGAATTCCTCAGCCAGCTTTGCTGGCTGAGGAATTCTGGGAGTTGAAGTCCACAAGTCTTAAAGTTGCCAAGGTTGAGAACCCCTGAACTAGTTTAATGAAGAGAAGGACGAGGGGGGACATGACAGCAGTGTTCCAATATCTCAGGGGCTGCCCCAAAGAAGAGGGAGTCAGTCAAGCTATTTTCCAAGGCGCCTGAAGGCAGGACAAGAAGCAACCGATGGAAACTAATCAAGGAGAGAAGCAACCTAGAACTAAGGAGAAACTTCCTGACAGTTAGAACAATTGACCAGTGGAACCACCTGCCTCCAGAAGTGGTGAATGCTCCAACACTGGAAGTTTTTAAGAAGAGACTGGACAGCCATTTGTCTGAAATGTATAGGGTTTCCTGCCTGAGCAGGGGGTTGGACTAGATGACCTCCAAGGTCCCTTCCAACATTATTATTATTATTATTATTATTATTATTATTATTATTATTATTATTATTATTATTATTATTATAGTAACAGACAATGGTTCTGTCTTACCAAGAATCCAAAAAGAGCCAAGAAGTTGTGGGTGCTCCATCACGGGAGGCTTTCAAAAATATTGGACCGGGATAGTACAAGGTCTCCTGCCTTGGTCAGAGGGCTGGACTAGTCCAGGGGTCCCCAACCCCCGGTCCATTGACCAATCCTGGGCCATGGCATGCCAGCAATGGGTCCACACAAGCAAAGCCCCATCTGCGGGATGCAGGCAGCACACAAAACCATGTCCCCTCCGGTCTGCGGAAAAACCTCTCTCCACGTTTCCGGTCCCTGGTGCCCAAACGGTTGTGGACTTCTGGACTAGAAGACCTTCCAGGTCTCTTCCGGCACTAGGATTCTGTGTTCTACATGTATAGTGTTGGCTTCTAGGATTTAATTCTTGACAATCAATAACCTTGATGTGGCTCCAGAATCCTTCCTCATTAATTGGTAATGGCATTTTTACAGAAATATTCTTGGAATCGAGAAACTCCATAGACATTTTCTAAACAAAGATTTTATTTTCTGAAAATACTTCCCGGACATTGGAAAGTGAATCTTATGTTCTTTAAACGAACCCAGCTTCCCTCGTTGGCTTTGCCTGTTGGAGGGTGGGCCGCAGGTGGCGAAAACATGACCCTGGGATGCTGCAACTGTTGGAAACTTGGGTTTTTTTCTCTTAACAAGTTTTGCTTCTCATCCAAGAAGCTTCTTTAGTTCTGAAGAAGCTTCATCTGTCAGAACTGAAGAAGCTTCTTGGTTGAGAAGGGAAAGGTCTTCGAGAAAAAAACCAAGAAAGTCCAGTTGCCTCTTGAAAAAGCCCGTTTGGGACAACATGGTTTGAGCATCTCCATAGACATTGTAAACAAATTCGGGTTGCCAAATTCTTGAATTTTAATCATGTGATCACAGGGATGTTACAATGGTCATAAGTATGAGGACCAGTCATAAGAATCAGGACGGAGTATTTTTAAACATTTTCGCTAATCTTACTGGTGTCATATGCCGTCTGTAAAACATTTTATACAAATTTTCTTTATATGAGACTTCTTGGGCGCTTCTGTCCACCTCTCGAGTCCTTCCCAAGGACCCAGGAGAGGCCGGTGTGGGTGCTGATGGCGTGTCAGGCCTTGTTACAGGATGCCAGGTGTTCCCGGTGAAGCTGCTCTTTGCAATTGACCGAGGCTGGTTTTGTCCATTGTTACGGTTGGTGGCACAGCCAGCCAGGTGTTTGGCACAAGCACCCAGCCGTGAGCAGGAGCCGTATGACAAACTCTGCTAGAGAAAAAGCATCTTGGGTTATGACAGACACTGGTTTAGTAGATCAGGGGAATGGCACACGCGTCATGCGCCTTGACTTCAGCAAAGCTTTTGACGAAGTCTCTTCCTCATATAATGATAAGATCTGGGCTCCGTGAGTGAGACCGCTGCCCTCACCGTGGTCCAAATGGCCTCACACAAAATCCTGCTCTGTAGTGGCTGCTCATCAGCATAGGCTAAAGGGGAGGGCCAGGGGGCTGCCTGGGTGCGTTGAGGGACCCCAAAACCTTTGCCGCGGAGACTGGGCTGGGGCGATGGCAGCCAGCAAGTGAGCTGGGAGGGCAGCTCTTACTTTAGGGCAATAAGATATGTGGGGCGGGTTTCGCTTAGTGGGCCCAAATGAAGGGGAAGAAGGTCACTTTCTGGATGTTTTTCTGGAGGAAACATGTATCTCGGGTCGGGGAGAGCAGGGTAGGCAATGGGGCCCCTGAAAGGATCTGGGAGCCCTTGTAGATCCCACGTTAAAAAAGCCAGCAGTGTGATCTTAATGCTATGTTCTCTTGGGGTGCATCAATGGGAGCCTAATTCCAGCTCAGTGGAGGCGATTGTCCCCTTTGGCATGCAGTCTATGAATACTGGCTCGACGCCAGGGAAAGCCAGCCTTTTCCTCCTCCTCCTCCTCCTCCTCCTCCTCCTCCTCCTCCTCCTCCTCCTCCGGCAAGATGGGACGCTGTGCAGGACAGCATTGTGGACTCTGGCTTGGGTCCTCCAGCAGCTGGGCTGAGCCAGAAGCTGGCTGAGGAGGACGCTGGACTGCTAGGCAGTTGATCTGGAAAGGCGGCTAGTGCTGAGGAGAAGCAAACTCTCAGGACGGAGGGATTGGCTGTAATGTCCACCCCAATCCAGAGAGTTCTCTCCGGAGGGAGGGAGTTCCTAATGCCCAGTTCGGAATGGGGCCGAGGGGTTGAGGAAGAATGGGGCAATGGGCCCTCTGAGCAGAGACTGCCCTGGCTGGGCTACGGGAGAAACGAATCACTTTTGTTTTCCCCACGCGCAATCCTGTCTTGAGACTGAATTCAATTGAAGACTTTATTTATTTTATTATTATTTATTTTATTTATCAAATTTGTATGCCGCCCCTCTCCCGAGACTCGGGGCGGCTCACAACAACAATATGGGTACACATAAAAAATTTATAATAACAATAACAACATACAAACCAAGGATCCATACATACCGGTACTTATGGATTATCCACTATCCTGGTGCTACTTGACCTCTCAGCGGCTTTCGATACCATTGACCATGGTATCCTTCTGCACCGACTGGAGGGGTTGGGGGTTGGAGGCACTGTTTTGCGGTGGTTCACCTCCTACCTCACTGGTCGGTCACAGTCGGTGTTGGCAGGGGGTCAGAGGTCAACCCCTAGGTTCCTCCCTTGTGGGGTCCCTCAGGGATCGGTCCTCTCCCCTCTGCTGTTTAATATCTACATGAAACCACTGAGCGAGATCATCCGACAACACGGGGTGAGATATCATCAGTATGCTGATGATACCCAGCTTTACATCTCCACCCCGTGTCATTTCAGTGAAGCAGCGGAAGTGATGTGCCGATGTCTGGAGGCTGTTAGGGTTTGGATGGGTGCCAACAGGCTCAAACTCAACCCCGACAAGACGGAGTGGCTATGGGTTCTGCCTCCCAAGGATATTTCAATCTATCCGTCCATTAGCCTGGGGGGGGAGCTTTTGACCCCCTCGGAGAAGGTCCGCAACTTGGGCGTCCTCCTCGATCCACAGCTAAATTTGGAACATCATCTTTTGGCTGTGGCGAGGAGGACATTTGCCCAGGTTCGCCTGGTGCACCAGTTGCGGCCCTATTTGGACCGGGAGTCTCTTCTCACAGTCACTCATGCCCTTATCACCTCGAGGTTCGACTACTGCAATGCTCTCTACATGGGGCTACCTTTGAAAAATGTTCGGAGACTTCAGGTAATGCAGAATGCAGCCGCGCGAGCAGTGTTGGGCTTGCCTAGAAATGCCCACATTTCGGCATCACTCCGCGAGCTGCGTTGGCTGCCAATTGGTCTCCGAACCCAATTCAAAGTGTTGGTTATGACCTATAAAGCCCTACATGGCATTGGACCAGGTTATTTACGGGACCGTCTGCTGCCCCATGAATCCCAGCGGCCGGTTAGGGCCCACAGAGTGGGCCTTCTCCAGGTCCCGTCAGCCAGACAGTGTCGCCTGGCGGGGCCTAGGGGAAGGGCCTTCTCTGTTGCGGCCCCGGCCCTCTGGAACCAACTTCCCCCGGAGATCCGTGTCGCCCCCACCCTCTTCGCCTTTCGTAGATTGCTTAAAACATACTTTTGCCGGCAGGCCTGGGGCAGCTAACACCTTGCCCCTAGCCAGTGTATGTTTCTGTGTATGTTTGTGGAGTGATTGGTTTCTTTTAGCTCAAGGGTTTTTTATAGATATGTGTTTATTGTAATTTCTATCATGCTGTGAGCCGCCCTGAGTTCTTTGGAATAGGGCGGCATAGAAATTAAATAAATAATAATAATAATAATAATACAACATTCAAACACACAATCAAGGATGGAAGCACATTCCTCGGCCCGGGGGTAGAACACAGTTCATACCCCCCAAGCCTGCCGGCACAAATGGGTCTTCAAAAGTTTCCGGAAAGCTAGGAGGGAGGAGGCAGTACGAACCTCCGAGGGGAGCTGGTTCCAGAGGGCTGGGGCAGCAACGGAGAAGACCCTTGTCCTAGGACCCGTCAGATGACACTGTCTGATGGACGGGACCCGTAGGAGGCCAACCCTATGTGCCCTAACCGGTCGCTGGGATGCATGAGGCTGAAGACGGTCCTGCAAGTAACCTGGTCCATTGCCATAAAGGGCTTTATAGGTCATAACCAACACTTTGAATTGTGTTCGGAGACCAATTGGCAGCCAGTACAGCTCATGAAGGGCTGGAGTGATATGAGCATGTCTTGGAAGACCCAAGACAGCTCGCGCGGCTGCATTCTGGACAACCTGCAGTCTCCGGACATTCTTCAAGGGTTGCCCCATGTAGAGAGCATTACAGTATTTAGTCAAGTGCGATTAGTCACACAAAAGAATTTGTCTCCGGTGCAGAAGCTCTCAGGGTACATGCACAGCAACACAACAACAACAAAAATAATACCAATAAAAGGGGGAGTAAAGAAGATAACATAAGAAGGATAAATAATAATAATAATACCACAGCCACAGCACGCGGGTTAATAGATGCAGACATTAGACAGCACTGAGAGTTGAATGAAGAGTTGGCTTCAATGGGAATTCTGCCCCCTCCTCTTTTGGGTTGGTTTTTTTTTGGATTTTGTTTGGGGAAGCTGCCACTTGGAAGAGTTACCCCTTTGCCACTTTCCGGCCTGCGTCAGAAGGATTAACTTCCTGTAATCTCCGTGATGGAACTGGGGATGGCACCGCTACCCTGGCCCTCTGCTGAGACCGGCAGCTGGGCAGGATCTGGGTCAGTTCTTGGGTGGGAAGTTAGCCTGTCTCAGGGACAGCCTCTGATTGGCTCCTTCCATCAGAGGACCACATCTGTCTGTCAGCAGACTGATGGCACCCAACCTGCTTTTGAAGCAAGCAGATGTTTTTCTGCAGGATCCAACCTGGGTTGGTCACTGGGAGAAGAGGTTTGCTCATCCTGTAGCCCATACTCATGGACCTTTTCTCTCTCCTGTGTCATACATTCTGGTGGAAGAGACATTCCCTGAGGATGGGCTCAGCACGAGTCTGAAAGCTCGGACTCTGGTCCCGGTGACCGACCCGGATTGGATCCTGCAACCTTATCCTGGGACACGTAGATTTGCCTTCATTTCTAAGCAGGCAGGCATAGAAATTTAATAAATAATAAATAAATAATAAAGAGCCACTGTTTTCACAGATTCCCTCACCTCATTGCTGCCTTTTCATTGGTGCCATCTAGCAAAATGATGAATGAGGTTTGGAACAATTTTCATAGAATCGTAGAGTTGGAGGGGACCTCCTGGGTCATCGAGTCCAACCCCCTGCTCGAGGCAGGATTCCCTAAACCATCCCAGACAGATGGCCGTCCAGTCTCTGCTTGAAGACCTCCATCGAAGGGGAGCTCACCACCTCCTGTGGCAACCTGTTCCACTGGTCGATCACCCTTACTGTTAGTAATTTTTTTCTAACATCTAATCTGAATCTTTTCCCCTGCAGTTTCATCCCATTGTTTCTAGTCCTTCCTTGGGCAAGTGAGAACAGGGCTGATCCCTCTGCACTGTGACAGCCCTTCAGGTATTTGTAGACAGCTATCGTGTCTCCTCTCAGTCTTCTTTTCTGTAGACTAAACATTCCTAATTCCTTTAACCGTTCCTCATAGGACATGGTTTGTAGACCATTTACCATCTTGGTAGCTCTCCTTTGAACCTGCTCCAGTTTGTCAGTGTCTTCCTTGAACTGGGGTGACCAGAACTGGACACAGTACTCCAGGTGAGGTCGGACCAAGGTAGAGTAGAGGGGAATAATAACTTCACGTGATCTGGACTCTATGCTTCTCTTGATACACCCCAGGATTGTGTTTGCAATCCCAGTTAATTTTCCCAGTTAATTCTGAATCTTCTGCTACCTGGATTCCCTGGAGGATCAAACGCTTACTTTCTGGCACACCTTTCAGCCTTTTAATTCATAAGTGAACTTAGACATTCAGTTCCTTATTTACATTCTACCCTATTTCACAAAATCCGACCATCCTAATTCAGCCCCGCTTCCCTTTTCTCTATAGATTTTCCAGCATCTGTGCTTTCTTCCCCTTCTGCTTCATTTCCAAATTCCTGCTCGTTGGCCTTCCAAGTTCCAAACTGACCTATCCCCAGTCACGGGAGGGCCTGGAGACATTGCCTCCTGCCACTCATCCGCCAACTTGGAGGCGTGCACACTAGGTGGACCCTGTTCAAATGTTGGCTCCCTCTTTTTTTTATAAAATATTTTATTAGTTTTATAATTATAAATATAAGCAAAAAAAAATCAAGTTAGATAGAACTCAACTGAATACAATCGTTAGCAACTTTTTCCAACACAAAACAAAGCATAAAAAATTACATGGGATAATTAAAATAAATATAAGTATTGCTCGGCAGCACCCCCTCCACCACATCCCCCTCTTCCATCCTCCCTACCTCCTACTTCTATCCCCCCACCCTCTCTCCCTCCGCTCTCTCCACCCTCCTCCTACAACCTTCCTACTTCCCTCCAATCCTTCACTCCTCACTCTCCACCCCCTCCAGATGTGGTTCAGAGGTACTGCCCGAGCAACCCCTCTTTTATCAAAAAGTATATCATTCTATGTGTAGTACCAATATTACAGTTGAGTGCATTATAACACCCCCCCAACCCATCCACCCATCCCGACTTCCCAAAGTGAATACAGGGTAAAACACAAGAAAACCCACCAAACTAAACCAAATTATTATATAAATCCTAGTAAAAATTTAACTATATTTTTCAATCCAACATATGAAAATTTAACTATATGCTAAGTACAATTTCTTAGATTGATATTTCCCTTGTATATACTCCATCCATTTTGTCCAATGTTGTTGTTGGCTCCCTCTTGATGGCGCTCTGTGTTCTTCCTTCAGGGATCTCAGCGTCAACCTTTTCATCGTGAGAGCTGCTTTGTTCTGATCCTGGGTCTACACGGTGACCTAAGAACAAAATTTATAAATGGCCCAATTATGGCATGTGAGCAGTCAATTGTTTCTTCCAGAAAAAATGTATTTGTTTATTGAATTTATTAAATAAAGACTCTGGGCAGCTTATATATGATCAACACAAAGACAACTGAAACCATTTGAGTGCCCAACTAACACAGCCATCCCCACCCTTCAGCATAGACTGGGCTCCCCCAGGCACCCTAACTCTGGCAAATTATTGCTGAAATCTAAAGTGTCATAGTTGAATGCCTTTGAAATTGCTTCTTGTCCTGCCCTCAGGTGCTTTGGAGAATAGGTTGACCCCCTCTTCTTTGTGGTAGCCCCTCAGATATGGAAGATGGCTATTGTGTCACTCGTGGTCCTTCTTTTATCTAGGCTAGCCAAACCCAAATCCTGCAACCGATCTTCATATGTTTTAACCTCCAGTCCCTCAAATCATCATTGTTGCTCTTCTCTGCACTCTTTCTAGAGCAGCGGTTCTCAACCTGTGGGTCGCGACCCCATTTGGGGTCGAATGACCATTTCACGGGGGTCACCAAACACCGCAGTCCACTATTTTTTCCCCTTTTCCCCTCGGTCGGCGCAGGGGGCAGCACCGCACATGTGCGGGGTAGCACCGCGCATGCGTGATGCGGGCCGTTGCGTTGTGCCGCACATGCGCGATTCGGGCCGTTGCGCCATACACGCGTGATTCGGGCCATCGCACGCTGTGCGTGCGCGATTCGGGCTGTTGTGCCACGCACGCGTGATTCGGGCTGTCGCGTGCGCGCCGCGTATGCACAATTCGGGCCGTCGCGCCGCGCATGCGCGATTCGGGCCGTTGCGCGTGCGCTGTGTGTGCGCGATTCGGGCCGTCGTGCCGTGCACCCGTGATTCGGGTCGTCGTGCGCGTGCCGCGCATGCACGATTTGGGCTGTCGCACCACGCATGCGCGATTCGGGCCGTTGCGCGCACACCGTGCATGCACGATTTGGGCTGTCGCGCCGCGCACGCACCGTGCATGCGCGGTTTGGGCTGTCGCGCCGCGCATGCACGGTGCAGGTCGGGGTCTCAGCCTGAAAAAGGTTGAGAACCGCTGTTCTAGAGTCTCCACATCTTATCTATATCCTGGCGTACGTGTGGTCTCACCAAGGCCTGATAAAGTGGTACTGACACTTCATATGATCTTGATTCTATCCCTGCATTAACGCAGTCTAGAACCGTGCTGGCTTTTTTGGCAGCTGCCGCACGCTGCTGGCTCATATTTAAGTGAGGTCCCTCCAAGGTTCCTCTCACAGTTACTGCTGTTGAGCCAGGTACGCCACAGGTGTGCAAGAGAAACTGGCTCTGACTTCATACGGGTAAAGTGCTGGATGGTTGAAGCAAGGGCCAACGTGGTGAAAGAGGAGAAAGGAAGATCATGGGAGCTGCAGACCAAACAGTTGGACACTGAAATCTGAGAAAATTCTGTCGTCCCCCTCCCCCAATATGGCAGATCTGGATTTTGTTTGGCCTGAGACAGAGGGACAGAGAGAAGCTCTGAGAGGCTTTCAAGGTTGATGGCGGCCCTCCATAGGTAGACCGGGCAAAGGAACGAACACCGCACAATTGGCTCTTGAGGGTAGAATACCTGGTCCCGCATCCGTTGTGGCAGCTGGCCCAGTCTGGCAGCTAGGTTGGAGCTGCTGAGAACCTGGCTCGGAGGCCACCAGGGACATCGCAGGCCTGTGGGTTGGACCGGGGCCTTGAACCCTCCTCCATCCCAAACACAGGCAGTGGCAGAACACCTCCAGATGGCTGCCCCAGTTCTCCCCACTCCCCATGAAAATGCCTCCAGGAGCCGAGCTTGCTTTGAACTAGGCCTGACTTAACTGTCACCTCCAAACAAGGATAGGTTGGCATGTTCCTCTTAACTGCCACTTCAGACCTGAGACGTGGGCACCCAGCATGGCATCCGAGCTTCTGAGGGGAGGAGAGCCTCTTGCTGTGCAGGCAGGATCCCCTGGGAGCTTCTTTGGGCCACTCCGGCTGCTGGACTCGATGGGCAGGGCTCTGGGCTCCCGCAGGGCACAGCTTAGGTGCTGAGGTTTCTGGGCTTACCCTTTGCCAGGCACAGCTTCCCTGGAATTGGTGAAAAGCAGCCCAGAGGGAAGTTTGGCCCTGGAATCGTCAACTGCCAGTCCAGATATTTTGCCGACATGGCCAGTGCTGGGGGAGGAGGCTGTGTGACCCTGTTCTCTAGGCCGAATTGCACTAATGGTTGCCCTCCAACCCGCCACTGCAGGAGCTCCCCAGGAGTCTGGCAAGGCTTCTCCAGGTAGAAGGAAATGGGCAGAACCTCCCAAGCAGGCTCTGCAAATCAAGGCCAGGTTTAGGATGCCGTGGTTGACCATCTGCTCCTTCCTTCCTTTTCCTTCCTTCCTTCCTTCCTTCCTTCCTTCCTTCCTTCCTTCCTTCCTTCCTTCCTTCCTTCCTTCCTTCCTTCCTTCCTTCCTTCCTTCCTTCCTTCCTTCCTTCCTTCCTTGTAGTTGCATCCACTGTCTTTCGTCAAGCAGAGATGGAAAGGAGCTGGAGGCAGCACACACGGGCCAGACTGGATGCCCAGCGGCCCCTCCATCTCACTGTCCTTGCTCCCCCCCCCCGCTTCCTGGAGAATGGGGCAAAACAGCAGCTGTGGGGTGGAGAATGTGACGGGTCAGGTCTGGTGGTGGCACTGAGGGGCCCAGAGGGTTCAGGCTGCAGCACGCTCTGCCCTGGTGCCTTTCCTCCCAGCACAAAATGTTGGCATGAGCCATCTTGTGTTGTCAGGCCTTCTGTTACTGCCTCCCCAAGCTGGTACTCTCCGAACATGCCAGACTGCACAGTTGCCACGAGGGTTCCCTGGCAGGCCCTTTTCCTGAATCCTTCCTTGGTGCTTTGCAGCTCACAGGCTCTGTCTGGAGAGTCTTGCCTCCGGCAGCCTTGTGGCACCCTGGCGCACAGTGCCAGGCACACCCGCTGCCCTTCCTCCCCCCCCTCAGGGCGCCTGCTACTCTTCTCCCCTCCTTCCTGGTGGCTCTGCCAAGCTGGCCTCGGAGGCCACAGCCTGCCTTCTTCCCTCCCTCCCTGACTCTCCGCCGTGCCCCCCCCTGGGGGAATTGATCCTGCCAGCCTACCTGAAATGACACCAGGTGCAGCAGCGCCCTTGTCTGCCACCTGATGCCCTCCTGAAGCCTGCCAGCTCCTCCCTGTTTGTGTCTGTCTCTCTGTGTGTGTCTTGTGTGTGTGTGTGTGTGTGTGCGCAGCAGGAGGCTGGGGATTAGATTGCTCTCGGTTAAGCTGATCAAAAAAACCTTGTCACTGGCTGGAGGGTGCTGGGAACACGCACATCTGGAGCTGTGCTCTCTTGAGAGTCTGACTCTCTTCCAGACTCCCTCCCCTCCCGCCTCTCCCACTGGCCTAAATGTGAAGAAAGTGCCCAGGGCCAGCAGGGGGTGGGGCGCAATTCCACCCCAGTGCAAGGGGTGATCCCTGTTGTTTCCTTCCAGAGAAACGTGGCTTTTTAATCAAGGAAATGGGAAGGTTGCTCACAGGAAGCTTCCTGGCCTCTTAGATGGCTGGCCTGGAGGAGGGCGAGCCCTGGAGCCCTGGTCAGTGGGCCCTCTGCCTCCTGCCCTTTCCCACTGCCTGCTAGAGAAGGCATTGGGGTGGGAGCAGATTGCTTCCCCTCCCTCACCCCTCCTGCTGGACCAGAGTTGCCCTTTGGGGGCTTCTGGGGCTGGGAGGGGGGCACCAGAGTAGCCCCTCTGGCTTGCCTGGTGATAATGGTGGAAATGGCTGTTCTTCACCAGGAGGGGAGATGCACCTCTCCATGCCAGAAACCACAGAGCGATGGCAGTCATGTGCTGTGTGTGTGTGTGTGAGAGAGAGAGGGAGGGAGAGAGAGAGGGAGGGAGGGAGAGAGGGAGGGGAGGGAGGGAGAGGGAGGGAGGGAGAGAGGAAGAGAGAGGGAGGGGAAGGGAGAGGGAGAGCAGGAGGGAGGAGAGAGGGAAAGATGAAGGGGGAGGGAGGGAGAGAGGGAGGGGGAGGGAGAGAGGGAGGGGGAGGGAGGGAGGGAGGAAGAGAGAGGGAGGGGAAGGGAGAGGGAGAGAGCGGGAGGGAGGGAGGAGAGAGGGAAAGATGAAGGAGGAGGGAGAGAGAGGGAGAGAGGGAGAGAGATATACGGTATATTTGTATTTTCCACAGAGGAAAAACAATACAAATTTTAAGTTAAAGGTAAGAGAAAGAGAAAAATTAATAGAAAAAGTGAAAAAGAAAAAGAGATAGAAAAGAAGGAACAATAAAGAAGTGGCTTCCGATCTGCTTAACAGCCATTATAAGTCTTATTTATATTTTCCCTCCCCTCCCCCCTTCCAAGGTTACCCTAAAGTTCCCTTCTCTCCAAATCTGCCACTGCCCCACTTTTTCTGGAGGGAGTCGGGGAAGAGGTGAAAGAGGATCTTGTGCCAGAGATGAGGCCGGAGGACAGCTTGGGGGCGGCGGGGGTGTGTGTGTTCTTCCTCCTTTCTCCTTCCAATGGTGGACACCCGAAGAGGAAACGTGTTCTCGAATGGACTGATGAACTTGTGCTCTCTTTTCCTTTCCACAGTGAAGAAAGCAAAGCTCCAGGGACCCCCAGGTAGGTGCACGTTGGCTTTGGGGGGGCCGCTCACGTGGGGTTTACCTTCTCTCCCTGTCTCGAGGAGGCGTCTTCTGGCATGGGCTCCCTGCACCCTCAGACAGGTGGGGTAGAAGATGCCCAGGTAGAGCCTGGTGCTCTTCCTGCCTCCCCTTTAGGGCCCTCCTGGAGCAGCCTCCCTCTGGAAGTGGGACCGGCCTCTGTGGGGCTGCCCACGGGAAGCTTCCTCCCAGCAGGCTTTTGAGGGATCGGATTTGTGATCTGCTCTGTATTGTTTACTCTTGCTGGTTAACTGCCCCGTGTGGTTTTTTTCGTGCTGTGCTGTTACGCTTGTGCATCTGAAGATCTGGCAGCAAACAGGTTTAGCAAATAAAGTGCAGAACCTAAGCTTGGCCCCTGGAAAGCTTCCAAAGGCTGAATTCTCAGGCATTCTTCAAGCTAGTGTAAGTGGCCCTCAGGCCTTCACTCGGTGGAAGTTCCTAGCAGGGGCGTCTTCCACGTCTGCCTGTCTGCTGGCCTCTCGGCGAGGAGAGATGGGGGGGGAGGATATTGGTGCCAACCTCTTGGGCAAAGAGAAGACTCAAGAGAACTCCAGTCCATGGAAGAGAGGTCTGGCCTTGCTTGTGTTTTCAAAACCTACCTGGGCATTGAGGAGAAAGGTCTCATCTTAGACCAGTGGTTCTCAACCTGTGGGTCGCGACCCCATTTGGGGTCGAACGACCATTTCACGGGGGTCGCCCAGCACCGCAGTCCGCCATTTTTTTTTTTTTTGGTCATCCATTTTATATTTTTGGTCGTCCATTTTTTTCCCCTATTGCAATGCGGGCCGTCGCGCTGCGCATGCGCGATGCGCCCTGTCACAATGCGCATGCGCGCTGCGCCCCGTCGAGCTGCGCATGCACGATGCGCCCCATCGTGTTGTGCATGCGCGATGCGCCCCGTTGTGCCGCGCATGCGGGATGCGCACCGTCGTGCCGCGCATGCGCGATGCAGGCCGGGGTCGAGCCCCGGAAAAGGTTGAGAACCGCTGTCTTAGACATACCCGGCTGGGCTGTATGTGTGACTATCAGCCGTGGACCTAGAGCAGACATGTCAAACACAAGGCCCAGGGACCGGATGCAGCCCGTGAAGTGGTTTCATGTGGCCCGCGAAGCCATCCTGGAAACAGTGAGGGAACAGCCCCCTCTTCCTTGGCCCTGGCCCAGGCCGGCCGGGAGCCAATGTACAATTTTGTGGTGGCCATCTATGCTGAAACCATTCAGTCTTAGCTCCACAAGGCTGTCTGGAAACAGCGAGGAACTAGGAGAACCTTGAACAGCAGCCTTGAGGAAATGGGGCTGGGCTTGGTGCCACGGGTGCTCAAAGGCCAGGCTGGGCATTTGACCTCTGCTGCCCAGGGCTCCGGGCAGCCCGCACCACCATCCAGCCCCCCCCCTGCATGGCCTGAGAGGAACAGTGAGGCTCCTCCAGTGGACCATGCCTTGGCGCTTGCCCCGGTCCCACCGCCCTCTGCCAGAGACCTTCAGATCTGTCCCACTCCTGCCCAGGCCCCCACAGGCACCCTTGACGCGAACGATGTAGAGCTGGCCACGCCCACCCAGTAGGCCACACCCACTCCATCCACACCCACCCAGTGCATGTGGTGAAGGGGGTGATGTCCGAGCAACACCTATAGTCAAGTGTAGGTATTTGTTTTATTTTCAAGCATTGTATATATGAATTTAAAAGAATGTATGTTAATTTTTGTTTCGTGTGGGTAAGGGCAACAGAAAGATGAACAAGAATGTATTAAGTTGAGTTGTATAAGTATGTTTTTATTCTGGAATTTTTTTTTTGTTTATCTAACCATTAAACATTCATTGTTAAAATTATAAAATTAATAAAATATATTAAAAAAAAAAAGATCTGTCCCACTCCTGCCCAGGCCCCCACAGGCACCCTTGACGCGAACGATGTAGAGCTGGCCACACCCACCTGGTAGGCCACACCCACTCCATCCACACCTACCCAGCAGGCCACACCCACCCTGGCCACACCCACCCGGCCCCCTGAGGGCAACCACAATGCTGATGCGGCCCTCAATGAAATTGAGTTTGACACCCCTGACCTAGAGCCAGAGGTGGGGTATCATTCACAAGACCCTGATGGCCTCCAGGATGGCGGTTCTGCAGATCCCATTGAGGAAGTTGGCCTTCAGGGAGGAGAGGGGGCTGCTGCTGATATACCAACCCTCCCTGAGCATGGGAGCCCCCAGCCTGAGCTAGCCAAGTGGTTGGTGGGCCTTTTTGTGCTTACGGCATCCGTGCACTTCAGCCTGCCTTCCTTGGGTGCGGATTTGAAGGCAGCCATTAGGACAACCATTAGATCTGGTTGTAATCCCAGACAGTGACGTGATCTGGAATTGTGAGGTGCTGACCTCTCCTCTAGTGGGGGCTATTCTTTAAGCTCTGCTCCCTGCCACACGAAGACAGGATCTGTTTGGTCACTCTGCTGGCAGAATGGGACAACTCTGCGCGGGACAATTTAATAATTCAATTTCATTATTTAACGTAAATAAAACGTATTTTATGTTTTGCCATCATCCACATTTCATTCTGTCCCTTCTTTTGCCTTCTTTCTTTAAAGCAGTGTTTCTCAACCGTGACCATTTTAAGGCACGTGGACTTCAACTCCCAGAATTCCACAGCCAGCAGTGCTGGCTGTGGAATTCTGGGAGTTGAAGTCCACGTGCCTTAAAATGGTCACGGTTGAGAAACACTGCTTTAAAGATTCCATTCCATATGAGCGTAACTCTTCTCCTGCAGAGAGTTTGTCCTAGAGCCGCTGGCTGGGCCCTGTGGAGAGTCTGGGGTGGCTCTGGGTCAGAGTTCGATTGAGGCCTTGCTACTGCTTGGCCGTGAATCGCCAGAGACCCCCTTGTTCCTGGGGCAGCTCTGGGTGATGAAGTGGCCTAAGGGAGGCTGAGGGCCCCACGGGAGGAAAACGAAGAGGGAGGGAAGAGCCTTTTGTTATGGCCTACCAGCAGCAATCAGGGCAAGAAAGCATGGCTGCCTTTCCTGCCCTTTGCATCCGGAGAACGCTGGCCAGCCCTACTTCAGGTGGCCCCATTCCCTCTGAGGTGACTTTAGTGACTATGGTGAGGGTGAGGTTCTAAGTCTCACCATCACGTGATGTGCCGCTTAGTGGTGCCAGTGGTGGTCATTAAGCGAGGACTTCCTGCAGATGTTGAATAGGACCCTGCAAAACAGAGGTCTTGGGTTGGCTCTCCCCTCCTCCACCAGCAGCTGGGACCAGCCCTGGGGAAGAGCAGAGCCCCTGCAACTTTCCCTCTGCTCCCAGTCCCTGAGCCCTCCCAGAAGGGTAACCTGGTTGTTGGTATTAGAAGCTGCTGAGGAAGCCGGAGGAGAGGAGAGCCAGAGCGAACGTGTACGCACACGTGCACACACATACGCACACAGACCACTCTGAAGTGTGACTGATTTCCTCTCCGTACTATAACCGGGCCTCAAAGTTGACTGAAAGAGGTCTAGGCCAGTGCTGTCCAGCCGTGGCAACTTTAAGACCTGTGGACTTCAACTCCCAGAATTTCCCAGCCAGCAGAGCTCTTTTATGACTCGTGGACTTCAACTCCCAGAATTTCTGAGCCAGCATGGCTCAGCTTGGAAACCTCTCCCTTTCCCCTCAGCATGGCTGGCTCAGGAATTCTGGGAGTTGAAGTCCACGAGTCATAAAAGAGCCAAGGTGGCCTACCCCTGGCCTAGCCTATTAAGCCTGATAGGAGTAGATTATCAGAAACTGGTAGGCCTAGTCCACGGGTAGGCAGACTTGGCTCTTTTATGACTCGTGGACTTCAACTCCCAGAATTCCTGAGCCAGCCACGCTGAGGGGAAAGGGAGAGGTTTCCAAGCTGAGCCATGCTGGCTCAGGAATTCTGGGAGTTGAAGTCCACGAGTCATAAAAGAGCTCTGCTGGCTGGGGAATTCTGGGAGTTGAAGTCCACAGGTCTTAAAGTTGCCACGGCTGGACAGCCCTGGTTTAAATGATCGGTTTCCTGCAGATCACCTACCAAAAGGGAAGTTTGGAGACTTAAATTTATATAGTTTGAATTTATTAAATTAATAATCAATTTATTAAATATATATAATTCTCATGGATCCGGCGGTTGCCTCCTCTCAGGACTTTCTCAGCCTTCCCTAATCCACACAAGCCCTTTTCTGATAATTGAGGTCGAAGTGGAAAAAAGCTTTTGGCAATTTTAACCAGAGGTGTTCTTCTGATTCTGAAGGGTCGTTTGTCAATTTTTTCCCCCCCTGGGCTGGTGGTGGTGTCAGTTTTCTGTTTTGTGTTGGTAAACAGTTAACCAATACTGGCCTCATTTAAAAAAAAATCTTTCTCTGTCCAGATAAATTCAACACCTACGTAACCCTGAAGGTCCAAAATGTCAAGAGCACCACAGTTGCCGTTCGTGGGGCCCAGCCGTGTTGGGAGCAGGACTTTCTCTTGTAAGTGAAGCACTGGGGGACCAGTTTCTCCCCCCTGACACACACACACACACACACACACACACACACACACACACACGGGTCTTTCATGCACCCAGGCCTTTCCTGGCAGTGGATCTGTTCAGGTGGATTCCTGCCCATCCTGCACCGAGAAACCTGGATCTGGACACCTTTGGAAGCAGAATCGGACTTTCCCCAAGTATCTCTCAACAACAGGCTAGGCCAGGGGTAGGCAACCTTTGGCTCTTTTATGACTCGTGGACTTCAACTCCCAGAATTCCTGAGCCAGCATGGCTCAGCTTGGAAACCTCCCCCTTTCCCCTCAGAGTGGCTGGCTCAGGAATTCTGGGAGTTGAAGTCCACGAGTCATAAAAGAGCTAAGGTTGCCTATCCCTGGACTAGGCCTACCAATTTCTGATAATCTACTCCTGTCAGGCTTAATAGAGTAGGCCAGGGGTAGGCCACCTTGGCTCTTTTATGACTCGTGGACTTCAACTCCCAGAATTCCTGAGCCAGCATGGCTCCGCTTGGAAACCTCTCCCTTTCCCCTCAGCGTGGCTGGCTCAGGAATTCTGGGAGTTGAAGTCCACGAGTCTTAAGAGAGCCAAGGTTGCCTACCCCTGGGCTAGGCAAATCTTGTGTCTGGATCTGAATTTGTTCCATTTTATATAATTAACTGAGTTGCAACTCAGTTCTAGTGCAGCAAACGGGTGGGTTCTAAAACGAACGGCCTTAAATTGATGTGATTGTTTTTGGCTAGTGCTGGCTAAGGAATTCTGGGTGTTGAGGTCCACAAGTCTTAAAGTTGCCAAGGTTGGGAACCCCTGGGCTAGAGAGTCAAAACCAAGAGCTGTTTTGCCTTTCTAGAAACGCTGACAATTTCCCCTGGAGAATGGTTGTCATCAGCCTTGCCTAGGAAGCCTTGGATTGCTGGATGTAGAGCGGCCTCTAGTGGCCAAGGAGCATCAGCGCAGGGCCGGGTCTTCCCTTTCCTTGGGCCTAGCCAGGGTTTGTTTCCCAAAGAGGCATGTCCGGAGTTGACCTTTGCCTGCAGGGAGGGCCCCCATGGTCCAGATGGGCATTTTGGGGGAGACTCCCAGGTGAGGAGTTCATTCCACCCCACCCCCCCAGATTGCTGACATCTCTCTTCTCTCTCCCTTCCTACCCCCCTCCCGGCCTTTGCAGCGAGATCAGCCGCCTAGACCTGGGCCTGATTGTGGAAGTGTGGAACAAAGGGCTGATCTGGGACACCATGGTGGGCACGGCCTGGATCGCCCTGGAGACAGTCCGGCAGTCAGATGAGGTCAGTCGCTCTCCCAGCCCAATTCCTTTGAGCCAGTCTCCTCTCTTCCGAGTCCAGGGTTTATCGTTCTCTTCTACAAGTAGCCCAGCAACTGTTCGCAATCCCTCACAGCCCCACAACTTCTCCATGAGGCTTGTGAGCCGCTCTCACCCACCCTCCTTGAGCCTCTCCAGACCTCCCTTGTACCCTTGCACACCCCTTGCACAGCCTGGCATCTCCCTTGCACCCCCACACATCCTCCCTGACCTCCCTCACGCCCTTGTGCCCCCATGCTTGCTTCCCGTGCCTCCCGCACAAAATTCTACCCCTTGCCATGCCTCCCTGGCACCCTCCCATGCCCCCAGGCAGCCTCGCAGCCTCCCCCTAAGCTTTACTGTACCTCTTTTGCAGCCCCATGTTAGCTTCCCCACGCCTCCCATGGACCTTGCACATCGCCTCCCCCCCCCAGCTTCACTGCGCCTCCCTCAGCGCACCTCTCCCACTTTGCAGCACTGTGCCCCCACACCCCCCCCATCCCACCCCAAGCAGGAGCCACCTACCTGCTTGCTGCCCTGGGATTTGCAACTTCCTGCCAGCTTTCTCCCCACTGACTTGGTTGTGGGGAGCCAGCAGGAAATTGCCTCGCTTAATGTCCATGGGAACAACGGAAATTCCTGCCCCAGTTGCTGCCCTAAATTGAGGACTCTCTGTATCCAAATTCATTTTGATGGTAAAAATAAGGCAGTTATTCCCCAGCTATTAAGACAAAGACTACATATACTGTAGTATTTTTTTTGGAAGGGGGAGAGGGAATAGCACTACTATAGCCAGAGCCATTAGACCATAGGTGTCAAACTCAATTTCTTTGAGGGCCGCATCAGTATTGGGGTTGCACTCGGGGTGTGTGTGTGTGTGTGGCCAGGGTGGGTGTGGCCTACTGGGTGGTTGTGGATAGAGTGGGTGTGGTCTACTGGGTGGGCACAGCCAGCTCTACATCCTTCGTGTCAAGGGTGCCTATGGGGGCCTGGGCAGAAGTGGGACAGATCTGAGGGTCTCTGGCAGAAGGGGGGTGGGACCGGGGCAAGTGCCAAGGCATGGTCCACTGGAGGAGCCTGCTGAAACCCCTCCCCCAGAGTCCATCAAGCGGGATATGTGAAATAGGCGAGGGCCATTTGCTGGCCACTTCCAGGCGATGGTGCATTTCTTCATTCCTCACAAAGGGGGACACCTCCCCAGCATGCACCCAGGGGGCGGGGCGGACGTGGCAGGGGCTGGTTCCTCGCTGTTTCCAGACAGCCTTGTGAAGCTAAGACTGAATGTGTTTCAGCATAGATGGCCACCACAAAATTGTACATGGGCTCTCGGCTGGCCAGGGCCAAGGCAGCGGGAGCCGTTCCCTCCCTTTTTCCAGGATGGCTTCGCGGGCCACATGAAACCACTTCGCGGGCTGCATCCGGACCCCAGGCCTTGTGTTTGACATGTCTGCCTTAGACTTATATACCGCTTCATACTGCTGTACAGCCCTCTCTAAGCGGTTTGTTTACTCAGCCTACAGGCGAGGATTACCTGTATTTCACTGAAACAGCCCCCCTTCCTTTCCCTCTCCAGATTCGATTAAATCTGGTCTCTCCCGGCCGCTCCAGGTTTGAGTCATTTAAGATACGTGCAGTTCTGACTCCTTGCAAGCTCTTTTCTTGTGGGTTCCCCTCCTGAGTGAAGGGGAGCAGGGGAGGGAGGTGCTGGGAAGGGCACCCCTTTCTCAACCCTTTTTCACATGGGTTGGTCAGGGGTCCCAAAGATAACTGTACTTTCTCCCCCCCCCTTTAGAAACGTTTCGCTTCTCATCCAAGAAGCTTCTTCAGTTCTAACTGACTGGTGGAGGACGGAAGGAGTCAGTTCAGTTCTTCCATTCATTTCTTGAATGAAAAGTGAAACGTTTTCCAAGGAGAAACCCCGCCCCCCCCCAGAAAATCCAGTTGCTTTTTTGGGGAAAAAACCCCACATCTTTGGGACAACCATGATCTGGATCATAGACGTTGGTCAGGTAGTTTTTCCCACAGATTAAACATAGTGAATTCTAATGGCCCTCCAAGGATGGAGAAGATCTCCATGGCCTGGGGAAGATGTCTCGTTCCAGCCTTGGAGTGGGAGAGGACATCCGGACAGCAGCTGGCAGGGTACCGAACGGCCGGCCAATCCGAGGGGCTTCCCTGGTCCCCTCCGTTCTCTCACGAGACCGGCTTTCTCCGGGCCTTTGGTGCCTGCTGGCTTCTGGCCTTTCGAGTATGTTGAAGGAGTGTCTCTCATGCCAGCCTTTTCCTCACTCCAGGAAGGTCCCGGCGAGTGGTCCACCCTGGAGGCAGAGGTTCTGATGAATGGCCAGGAGGTCTGCGGCACCAAAAACCCAACGCAGCATCAGATTTTGCTGGACACAAGATTCGAGTTGCCTTTTGGTGAGTGTGGCTTGAGTTTTTCTCTTCCTGGGGTCCTCCTCCACCGTCAGGGTGGGCATTTAGTGGCAGGTTCCTTTCTAGGACTAAACTCCAGTGAAAGAGCCATAAAGGGCAGAGGTCCGCAGGAGCTTCCCAATCCCTACAGATCCTTCTCTTCGGCTGCTTTCAGCAACTCATCCAAGAACAGGCAAGAGCTAGAAAAATCCTCAAGAGAGGTTTCACTTTCCCAAAGGTTGAAGAAAGGAGAGGAATTGGCTCTTCTTGGTCTGGTCTTAAGTGAGAGGGGCTGGTTGAAAAAAATAAAAGCTGCGGGAACGTTGGAAAGACAGAACTAAGTTACGTTGAGGTTTAAATGTCTATGCAGATTCTCAGTCACCCAGGTCAGAACGCTGAGGATGAAACTGGAAGTTTTAAAGAAGAGACTGGACAGCCATTTTTCGGAAATGGTACAGGGTTTCCTGCCTGAGCAGGGGGTTGGACTAGATGACCTCCAAGGTCCCTTCCAACTTTATTATTATTATTATTACTACTACTACTACTACTACTACTACTACTACTACTACTACTACTACTACTACTACAAAAATATAAATCCTTCCACTCCCTCCCAGTCAGTTGGAACTGAAGAAGCTTCTTGCATGAGAAGCGAAAGGTTTTCAGAGGAAAAAAAAATCAAGAAAGTCCAGTTGCCTTTTGGAAAAAAAAAAAACCATCTTTGGGTTATCTTGAGGTTCAGAAAATTACGGAATAAGAGATTGAACCAAAATCATGTGCGTGCACACACACACACACACAAGGTTTCAGGAGAGCCACTTTCAGCAAATTTAGCCAGATCCCTTGGGTAGAAATTCTCCAGGTGAAGGATGTCTGGGAGAGCCCGAAACCTCTCAGGAATAAGATGCTGGAACTGCCCCCTTGTGAGAAGAAAGTGGGGAGGGTGGCTTAGTAAAATCTCGGTGAAGGGTGCATAGGAAATGAAGATAAGGAGGTGCAGCAGCAAATGGGAAATATTTGTAGAAAGAAGAAGGGAGAGGCTGAGGCACAACTGGAGCAGATGCTCACGAGGGAAGATACAAGCAAGGGAAAAAGGATATTTTGGCTGGATCAGTAGTCCAAGGTAGAAAAGGTTTTTCTTGTTATTTTATTATTTTACTTGTATTGTGTATAGATTTTGTAATATTTTATCTTTTACTAATGTAAACCGCACAGTTACCTTTTGGTAAAATGGGTGGTCGGTAAATTAAATAAACAAATAAAGAAAGAAGGAATGAAGGAAGGAAAGAGGAAGGAAGGAAAGAGGAAGGAAGGAAGGAAGGAAGGAAGGAAGGAAGGAAGGAAGGAGGCAGGGAGGGAGAGGGAGGGAAGGAGGGAGGAAAGGAAGGAAGGAAGGAAGGAAGGAAGGAAGGAAGGAAGGAAGGAAGGAAGGAAGGAAGGAAGGAAGGAAGTGGATCTGCTGCCAGGAGGACCCGGTTGGAAAGGAACAAGGAAGGAGCAAAGAGCAAAGCTGCTGCTTCCCTGGGTCTTTTCCCCCAAGAGTCCAGATGGAGCTGGGCAGAATCACCAGGAGGGACCCTGAAACAAGAGAGTTAGGAGCCCCTGGATGGCTTGAAGGAGATGAAGCCTCCAAGCCAGGTTGTCCAGGAGTCTTGAAGGAGCTCGTGGGGGCCATCGCGAAGCCCCCTCCACGTTTGTAGAATGCAGGAGGGTTTTTTTGGGGGGGGGACACTGTTTTTATTGTCAACAGCAAGGAGCCAGGCAAAACTGCTGAATGGATCATGAAGCCATTGATTTGTGAGAATCCAGGGAAGAAGCCAGCACGGGGTTAACCAAGCTGGCCTCCTGCTCCAGCTGGTGACAGGAAGGCAGAGGGCAGGGTGGATCTTAACTTTAGCAAAACGTCCAGTAAATCCTGATAGAAAAGATCACCACCTGGGCTGCCCTGCCATTGCGTGGATACATTGCCAGTTGAACAGCCTGGAGGCCTCGGGAGATAAACTCTGGCTGTGCGTTCCGGACCTTGGGTTGCCCAGTGCATGTTTGAATGGGGGCCGCGTAGCTGATAAATCTGTTCAGATTCACTGAGGGCTGTACCTGTATGAATTGTACTCTGCCCCTGGGCCTAGGAATGTGCCTCCATCAGTGACTGTCTGTTGATTGTGATTGTGTGTTGTATGAATGTGTTTTCGGATTGAATGAATGTGTTTTAGATCGGATGGTTGATTGTTGCTGGTAAATTAAATTTTATTGTATTATTCTTGTAAGCCGCCTTGGGTCTCAGGAGAAGGGCGGCATAGAAATTTAAATAAAGTAAAGTAAAGTAAAGTACCAGAATTCAGGAGGATCTTGACCAGCTGGAAAAACGGGTGGGAGTCAGCAGGCTGACTTAGGTGAACCAGCCATGCCAAATCCTACCACCAATCAATCAGAATAGAGCTGGAAGGGACCTTGGAGGTCTTCTAGTCCAGCCCGCGGCTCAAGCAGGGGACCCTATACCATTTCAGACAGGTGGCTGTCCAGTCTCTTCTTGAAAGTCTCCAGCGATGGAGGACCCATGATTTCCGGAGGCAAGCTGTTCCACTGGTTAATTGTTCTCACCGTTAGGAAGTTTCTCCTTAGTTCCAGATTGCTTCTCTCCTTGATTAGCTTCCGTCCATTGTTTCGTGTCTTGCCTTCAGGCGCTTTGGAGAATAACTCGACCCCCTCTTCTTTGTGGCAGCCTTTCAGATGTTGGCAAGTTGCTATCGTGTCCCCTGTAGTCCCTCTTTTCTCTAGACTGGCCATACCCAGTACCTTTGGGTAGGAAAAGTCGGAAGGTGCGCCCGGCAGCAGCGCCTGCAAACAGGATCCGTGTTTTAGTGGATCACAGGCTGAGTCGGAGCCACGAGTTTGATGCAGCTGTTAAAAAAAGCATAACTCACCCTATATTACATCAACAGTTATGTAATAGCGAGAGCAAGAGTAGCCATCACTCCTTCACCCTGCATTGGGGAGGCCACGTGTGGATCTTTGCCCCAGTTTGGGCACTGCCTTTGGGGCAGGACGTTGGCCAATTGGGGCCTGTCCAGAGAAAAGCAGCCCAGAGAGGACGGGGGAAGGAAAAGCTTGAGAGGAACAAGAGTGATTGATTGACCAATGAATTTACTTACTTTTGTCCATAAGGGTCAGGGCTATCTGTTGGAGTGGACGTAGGTGGCTTACAATATATGAAACTAAAAATCAGCCACGAAAATCACAATACAAACCACAGTAACCATTTAAACATTGTGAATAAATCATTAAATTAAAAAAAGTATTTTGTATCTGTTGGGTAGGTTGAGCCCAGAGAAGACTTCATAATTGCTGTGGAGCATCCCAAAGGGCTGTTTTGTCCAGGGTGGGCAGGGTTCAGGGTTCAAATTACAAGAAGGCTGATTTTGGTGGGGTGTTCATGCCAATTTCCCCGCAGTAAGAGTTGTTCAGCAGTGGAATGGACTCTCCCTCGTTAAATGTGTTTAAATAAAGGCTGGGTGGCCACTTGCTAGGAGGCTGCAGCAACGGATTCCTTCACCAGGCGGGGGGTTAGACTAGATGATCTGCAGTATCGTTTCCAGTCTATGGTTCTGTGCTCTGCCAAATTTTTTACTAGGAAACTTACTGAATAGGCAAGTTGTTAGCAGGAAAGAAGAGGCCTCTGAATCTGGGGTTTGTCTGCCCTGGAGTGCTGTGCTTTGCCTTGCTGTTTCTATTTCTGTTCTTTACCCCAGTAAAAAGTGTGGAGTTGCTGGTTTTGGAGTTCCACCTTCACTGCAGCGATTCCAATGTCCGTTCCTGTTACGAACACATCAAGCAAATAATTGCAGCTGTCACTGTCGCTGACGGCCGCCTCTGTCCGGAGGCAGCCCCTGGCCAGCCCTGATCCTGCCCGGAGCCTGTGCTTGGGGGGGGGGCTTTCATTCCTTCGGATCCTTGGCCTAAATGGAAGAGGAAGAGGGAGCCTTTGTTAAGGCCAGGCTAGTGTGTCTGTGTGTGATGCCCAGGGCTCGCGGAGAAGGGAAGCGGCTGCTAATGGGGAGATTGACAAGGGGCTGCCCAACATTTGGGGTGCCAAGAAATCTGCCCTTTGGGCCACAGAACCCCATGTCTGTGCCTGTGTGTGTGTGTGTATGAGAGAGAGAATGCTCTATGCTGCTTATCTATTTACATCTGTTAGCTTCTCAAAATGCGGTTCCCAAGGCAACACGGAAGACTTTTACTTAAAATGTAAAATGCAACAACGCAGCCCAGTTTCCCATCACGGGCCAGATGAACCTGAAGGAAAAGGTGCTGCTAACCAGAGACAGTCATTTAATCGGAAAAGCAGAAGGAAAGCAACTCCATAAGCCCCAAAATAAAAGATGCTGGCAAACGCTGAATGTGACCTTAAGAGGCCGAGGCGAATTCTGGCGCCAGAAAAGCCTCAGTGGAGATGAAAGGGAGGCTTCTCTGCCATGGAAGACACCAAACCCTTCACCCCACCCCACGACCAGGTTCCCACCGTCCGTCTGTGGGGACAGGCGCCAGGCCTCGGAAGAGGCCTTGAAATCCTTCACCCATTTGCTCCAGCCGGGCATCCTTTCCGAGGGCCGGCCTTTGCCAAGACCCAGATGCCAAGGCCGATCAGATGTAGGCTTGGCTGTGGGGTGGGAATCTCCGGCAAGGGCTGGGCACCTGCCTGGTGGACCTGCCCTCCATTCAAGGTTGGTGCCTCTTTGCTCCTCTGCAGACATTCCCGAGGAAGAAGCCAAATACTGGACCAAGAAGCTGAAGCAGATGAACTCTCTGGAGGAAGAGGAAGAGGTGGGTCTCTTTCCGAGCTTCCTGGAAGTCCTCTAATGTTGGGGGCTAAACTGGCTAGCCAGACTCCTATTAGAGGACTTGCCGCTGGGCCAGGGGTGCACTCCCTGCTGGAGTTTGCCTGGGGGCACAGTGGTTAAAGTGCAGTGTTGCAGGCAAACTCTGCCGACTGCCAGCAGTTCAATCCTGACGGTGCTTAAGGTTGACTCAGCCTTCCATCCTTTCCAGGTCAGTAAAATGAGGATCCAGATTGTTGCGGGTGACAGGCTGACTCTGTAAACCTCCTGGTGTGGGGAGGGGGGAGAGTGCTGTAAAACACTGGAGCTGTATATAAGCCTAAGTGATATAGCTGTTCCCCAGGAGACCTCAGGAAGGTGCTGACGTGATGATAGCCCAAGTGAATTAAACCCTGGAAGTTGGGTGGGAGTCGTCGGCCTTGTGTGCTTTCCCCTGGGGCAGAGTGGACCCCCTGGGCCAGCTCGCCCTCCCAGGGTTGGAGAGTCTAAGCATGGGGCAGAATGACGAAAAGGCTTTGCTGACAGGCAGCCCCCTGGCCCTGGTGGTGGGGCTGGAATGCCGACCTTCGCAAGGTCAGGCCCGAGCCCATCCGCGCATGGTGCAAAAGAGGGCTTCCCTTTTTCAAAATATGCGCGAGGAGGCACTTTTTGCAAGAATGTAGGTCATATTCAGGAGCCTATGATTACATTGCAACGATCACATGAGTAATTCGAAAAACCGTTTTGGTATATACCGTAACCGCTGAGCAAAAGATATGGAACTCGGCTAAGTCTCAAGACAGACTGCAGTTAATAGAGTTAATTTGCCTTTTGTGGTTTGTTGATCTTTGTATAACAGTGCAAACTTTCTCTATGATGAGCGGGGGGGGGGGTTTCCCCTCCGTTGTGCTGTTCTATAATTTTGGCCATTTAACCACGTCCTTTTTGAGAAAGAATACAAAAGAAATGCCGATCCGAGAAGACCGAACCTTGCGGTGCAGCTCCTGGGTGATTGGCCAGGGGGTTTGGGTGAGGGTAGGGGGGGGCTTATTTTGTGGGGGAAGGCTGCCAAGTTGGGGGTGTTTGTGGGTGTCCATGGCAGATGCTGGCTCAGTGGATGGCCCTGTAGCAGGGGTGGCCACCTGTGGGGTGCCAGGGCTGCTTGTGGTGCTCCTGCAGGGGTGAAACGGGCAGGGCTGGGCACGCCCAGGTGTAAAGATCCTGCCCTTTTCCTTACATATACAGCCATTCATTTAGTGACCGTTCAAAGTAACAACAGCACCAGTAAAGAGGGACTTAAGACCGCTTTTCACACCCGTTGCGGCATCCCCACAGTCACGCGATCACAATTTCGGACACTTGACGGCCGACTCATATTTATGAGAGTCGCAGGGTCTTGAGGCGGCGTGATCCCCTTTTGCGACAGTGGGGAAGTCAGATTCCATTTAGCAACCATATCACTAACTGAACAATTGCAGCAGTTCTACACGTAAGAACTGTGGAAAGAAAGGTCATAGAAAGGGATAAAGTTCAGTTAACAATTGCCTTGCTTAGCGACAGAAAGTTTGGGCCCAATTGTGGTCCTGAGTCAAGGACTACCTGTACTTTAGGCCAAAAAAATGCACAATAATTTTTTTTTTGAAGATGTTAGAGGACTTTTTGGGTGCCTGGAGAGAGGGAGGGGCTGGAGGTCTCCCATAATATTATTTATCAAAAACAGGTGGCTGCCATACTAAGAACAGCCCAGGACAGTGTTACAAGGAAAAGAACAAGGCTCCCCTGGAGGAGAATAAAACCTTTTTTTCCCCACCACCACCGTAGGTCTGGTACTGTAGGGGGCTTGGCCCGGCCGGTGGGCAGCCAGGCTCTAAAGACCCTTGAAGGAAGGAAGGACAGGGGAGGCTGTTCCTGGGGGAGGCATTGCTCCCCGAGTTTCAGCAGGTGACATGGCATCGGCTTCAGCTGGTCCCTGGAGGCTGACCCTGGCCTAAATGGGGGGCTAGGGCTCCATAGAAAGATAGGAAGCAGCTTTTAAGATGCTCTCTCTCTCTCTCTCTCTCTCTCTCTCTCTCTCTCTCTCTCTCTCTCTCTCTCTCTCTCTCTCTCTCTCTCTCTCTCTCTCTCTCTCTCTCTTTCTTTCTCCCTCTCTCCCTCTCTCCCTCTCTCTCCCCCTCTCTCTCCCTCCCTCTCTCCCTCTCTCCCTTCCCTTTCTCTCTCTCCCTCTCTCTCTCCCCCTCTCTCTCCCTCTCTCCCTCTCTCTCCCCCCCTCTCTCTCCCTCTCTCTCTCTCTCTCCCTCTCCCCCCTCTCTCTCCCTCTCTCGCTCTCCCCTCCCCTCTCTCTCCCTCCCTCTCTCCCTCTCCTTCCTTCCTTCCTTCCTTCCTTTCTTTCTTTCTTTCTTTCTTTCTTTTCTTTCTTTCTTTCTTTCTTTCTTTCTTTCTTTCTTTCTTTCTTTCTTTCTTTCTTTCTTCTTTTATGCTGCCCATCTGTTCTATAAAGTAGCTCTGGACAGTTTACAAGGATGCCACATAACCCTGGCTTTGCTATTTTGGGCTTCCGGGGAGCAGGCTCCATGGTGCAAAGGGAGAGCATTGCTCAGCCAGCTGGAGGGAGACTTCCTGGACCAAGTGTGGTGCTTCTCCCCATAGGTGGGAGGTGGCATTGGCAGGTGCTGTCGCTTCTGTAGCTCTGGCAGCCCCCCCCCGAAGGTGGTTCTGTGGCGGGTGGTTGAAGTGCCAGAGCCAGACCCTGAAGAGCTTCCTCTGTCCTTACATTCTCCCTCCCTCCCTCTCCCTCTCTCTCTCTCTCTCTCTCTCAGCCGTCTCCCACCGAAGATGACCAGAAGCAGCTGATGCCCCCTGCAGCCTCCCAGTGTTGTAAGTGAGGATCCTGTTTTTTTTCCTATTATTTACGACATTTTAATTTAACTTGGCTCCCAGCGACTTTGGGGGGGGGCTAACAAGGAAAACATAAAAAGCCAGAAACGATGCAGTGAGAAGCCAAATGAAAGAATAAAAGATGACAAGAACAAAAGGAAAGGAAGAAGGCCACCTCATCTGTAGGGTGCTCCTGTCACCCTCCTCTGTGGCCTGGACAGAGACGGGCCTTCAAGGTCCTTTGAAGCACCAGCAGTAGGGGGTGGAGGTGGGTAAGGGTGGGGGCATCTTTTGAATGCTGGGGAACCCCATTCCAGAGGGCAGAGAGGGCGCCCTTCTGGGGTTCCAATAGGTGACCTTATTTAATTGAGGGGACCTGGAGCCGGCCTCTCCTGCTGGATCTAACAGGGTGTATCGATGCAAATGGGGGGGGGAAGACCTCCGTTGAATATCTGGGCCCCGTGAAGGCCTCTGCAGGTAGGGGCCAGCACCCGGGAGCAAGTGGCACAGTGCAGCTTGCGAAGCAAAGGGGTTGCCTGGGCATACCAGGGCATGCCCAGATTCATGGCAGGTGGGTGATTCATGCTGCTGACTTTACAGCATCTGGGAAAATCCTGGAAAAAGTCTTTGAGCTGGGTCCTTTTTTGGGGGAGGGGGCATCATGCTCAGTAACTGCCTGAAGCAGAGAAGGGGGCGGTCTTTGGGTGGGTGGAGCTGCGGTTTATTTATTTATTATTAAATTTCTATACCGCCCCTCTCCCAAAGGACTCGGGGCGGTGTACAGCCTTAAAATTAAAAAACATATAAATGTATAAAATTAAAATATTTAAAAATAAATTAAACAAATTAGGCCATAAAATCCCATATAAAACCCAATAGGTGTGAATCCTAAAATCCTAAAAATTACACAATCCCCCTAAAACATTTTCACCCGGTTGGAGCCGGAGCTTCTATGCCAGGCCGGCTTGTTGAAAAAGGAAAGTTTTCAGTTCCCGACGGAAGGTGTGTAAGTCCGTCATCGTACGGAGTTGGGGGGGGGGGACCTCGTTCCATAGCGTGGGAGCTCCCACAGAGAAGGTTTGCTGTGTTGACCTGCAGGAGGTGGAACAGGGCGCCCTCTGGTGGGGATGCTGGAATCAAGATGCAACCCTAGGGGGTCTGGCCTACTCTTAGGGCAGCGGTAGGCAACTTTGGCTCTTTTATGACTCGTGGACTTCAACTCCCAGAATTCCAGAGCCGCTATGGCTCCGCTTGGAAACCTCTCCCTTTCCCCTCAGCATGGCTGGCTCAGGAATTCTGGGCGTTGAAATCCACGAGTCATAAAAGAGCCAAGGTTGCCTACTCATCTGAACGGAGATTTGGGGAGAGCAACTGCTCCCATTTCCTCTCTTCTCCTGAAGAAAATTAGCCTGAAGTTGCACCCTGAAATTCACTGTAGCAAAGTGGGGATATTTGCAGGTGGAAAGGGGGTGCTTTGCCTCTGGCAGGTCTCCCACGTGCCTTTTTGTCCTTCTTTGAGAGCAAATACCTCAAATTTGCAACATGGAAAACTGGCCATCTTGGGGCTGGGATGGCCAGGATCCACGGCCCGTGGGTTGGCCATCCCTATCCTAAAGCTTTCAAGGGGCTGAAGAGAGCCATGCTTGTATGTAGCAGGAGGAGCGGGGGGGGGGGCGGAGAGCTCCTGCTTAGCCAGAAAACAGGCAGACCTTGGTTGTAAAGAAAATGGGCAGAGCTGGAATTGGCCCAGCCAAGGGAGGTGACCAACGGACGCTGGACTCTTCTGCTGGACGGCTGGAGCCTGGGCCATTTCGACGGCTCCTTCTTCTTCTCGCAGGTTGTTAATCCACTAAGCCAATTAGGGGCTCTTTCAGAGGTTCACGCTAGGGACTTTTAATTACCGTCAGAGGGGATAGGCAGGCCAGTTATCCAGAAGCTTAATCACTTTCCCTTCAATAGGCCCAAAGTGTTTCTCACGAAAGAGCTGCAGGGAAGCAGCTTCTTCCATCCGATTTCCTTGAGTCCTTCTTGGACAGGGCTGGGCAGTTGTGGCCCCTTTAGGGCCAGCCCCAATGGCCAATCTCAGTTCTCCTCTTGCAAGGAAATTCAGCCAAGTGCCGGGTCCAGGCACTGCTCGGACGTCTGGTCATGCGGAAGACCCAGAAAGAAGCAGGCTGGAAAAACTGGATTGGTCCTGATCACCCAGAACCCCGGAGAGGTTCTCCCAAGCCTGAGAAGGCCCAGCAGGACCCCCAATTCTTCCGTAGATTTCCTCCATCTGTGAAGGGCAAAGGCCGGAAGGGCTCCCTAGATGGAGAGGCTGAACAAAGAAGCAGTTCAGAAGGGCTGCAGGTACTGAGAAAGAGAAAGAAAACGGGAGGGTGGGGGGCTGTTGATGCATGAAGTTTTCTGAAGTGCAAGGAACAAAAAGGCAGGTTAAAAAAAAAAGGCAAGCGAGGCAGGGAACCGAAGCAGAGTACCAAGAGGTAGCCTGATTGAGGGGGAAGGGGTCAGGAAGGCCAAGGCTCAGGCTGAGCTGAGGCTTTCAAGAGACCCCACAAAAAAATAACAAGAAAGGCAGGCTTTGTGAAGGTGTCCTGAAAGTTGTTAAGCAGTAGGCAGCCTCCATCTTGGCGACCTCGAAGGCCCCCTCCCAGCAGGGACCCCATGCTTACTCCCTTCCCCCAGGCCTGGCAGTGAGATGAAAAGAAGGACCAGGGGTGACAGGATAGCAGTCTTCCAATATCTGAGGGGCTGCACAAAGAAGAGGCGGTCAACCAAGAATCCTGGTGGCTCAAGATGCAGCGTGGCAGGCAATCTCTGCCCACAACCAGGAGTTTGGTCCATCCTTCTGAGGTCAGTTAAAACGAGGACCCAGATTGTTGGGGGCAAGATGGTGACTCTGTAAGCTGCTTAGAAAGGGCTGGAAAGCACCATGAAGCGGTATATAAGTCTTAAGTGCGATTGTATTCTCCAAAGCATCTGAAGGCAGGTAGAAGAAGTGCCGGATGGAAACTAATAAGGAGAGAAGCAACCTGGAATTAAGGAGAAATTTCTTGACGATTGGAAAAATTAACCAGCGGAAAGGCTTGTCTTCAGAAGTTGTGGGTGCTCCATCACGGGAGGCTTTTAAGAAGAGACGGGACAGCCACTTGTCTGGCATGCTAGAGCAGCGGTTCTCAACCTGTGTGTTGCGATCCCATTTGGGGTCGAACGACCATTTCACGGGGGTCGCCAAACAACGCAGTCCGCCATTTTTTCCCCCTTTTCCCCTCGGCCGGCGCAGGGGGCAGCACCGCGCATGCGCGGGGTAGCACCGCGCATGCGCGATGCGGGCCGTCGCGCCGCGCATGCGCGATGCGGGCCGTCGCGCCGCGCATGCGTGGTGCAGGTCGGGGTCGCAGCCTGAAAAAAGTTGAGAACCGCTGTGCTAGAAGGTCTGCTTGAGCTGGACTAGAAGATCTCCCAGGTCCCTTCCAACTCTTATTCTCCTCAGGGGCTACAGAGAAGGGCCTTTCTGCCTGGCTCTCCGTGCTGTGATACTTGTAGGAGAAGGAGTTGCCTTCTCTTCCCCCTTTCTGGCTCTGTTTTTCATCTCCGTTGGAGCATTAACCAATGAGGAGATCTTTGTAAACCCCCCCCACGCACACACATACACACTCCTTCCCTTTTCCCGTCAAAGCCGTTTTGAGGAATGGCTCCGATTGCTTGCTGCCTGCGTTGTCCGCATGGGGACCGGCTGGGCTGGCGTCTGTTTGCATTTGACGCTCAGTTTGAGCAAATCTGCAGCTTCGCCTTTGAAGGAAGCCTCTTCCTCATTTGGAAGGCTGGGGTTTCCTCTTCAGACTTATTCCCCAGCTTCTGTTAACGATCCCTGGTGACTCATTCTCCTCACGAAAGGCTGTCTTCTTGAATTACTCCTTCCCAAGGCAGGAGGAAGATGCTTTGCCTTAGCAGAACCTCCTGAGACCCCAGCAGGAGTTGGGCCAAAATTAGGGAGACGGGGTGGGGAATTGTCGCTCATTAATCTCTTGGGTGTGGTGTCCTCCTGGGATATCCCCAAAGCTCTCCGCGCAGCCTTCCTGGCCCAGTCAGATGGAGGAGGAAGCGGCATTGTTTTCAGGAACAAAATGTCCCACCTCTCGCGTTGGGATATGATATTAGTAGAAGATTCCCAAATGACTCTGCAGGAGGGGGTCCCAAATGAATCTCTCTGGCCCTGCAGTCTGGCAAAGCGATGCTAAATGATTTGGATAAAGGAGGCCAAGAGGAGAGCCTTGGTGGAGCCCCAGAGTACAGGGCTGCCCTTCCCTTGCTGAAGCAGCCATCCAGGTCATCTGACCCGACAGTCACCTAGCCTCTCCTTGGGACGCCCCAGGGAAGAGCACCCACTGCCATCACATGTCCAGCTGCCATTCTTTTTAGGATATTTTTTTTTCCAATTTGAATCTGCCTTCCTGTACTTTAACATCCATTGTTCTGGGTCCTGCACAATGGAACTGGTGAGGGCCAGCCTCAGTCTTCTGGCTTATATCAGTTTCCTCTTTTGAAGTCTGAATCTTCCCAGGCCCCTCCGTCTAGCCCCATAATCGACCCTTTTCTGAGCTTGTCCATGTATCCAAGCCCTTCTTCTTTTTTTGTGTGTAAATATTTTATTAGTTTTATAATTATAAACAAAAAATCAAATTAAATACAACTCAACTTAATACAATCATTTTCAACTTTCTCTCACACAAAACAAAACATACATTCCTTTAAAAACTTACATAAAATAGAATAACTATGGGTGTTGCTCGGCAGCACCCCCTCCACCACATCCCCCTCTTCCTTCCTCCCTATCTCCTACTTCCCTCCCCCTCCCTCTCTCCCTCCCTCACTCTCCACCCTCCTCTCCTACAACCTTCCTACTTCACTCCTTCACTCCTCACTCTCCACCCTCTCCAGATGTGGTCCAGAGGTACTGCCCGAGCAACCCCTCTTATATCAATAAATATATCATTCTTATATCTTGCAAGTATTAATGTATTGTATCCAAGCCCTTCTTAAAGGGGGCTGCACTGAAGAACAGAAGACTCCAGGAGAGCTCTGTTCCAAGCAGAACGAAATGGAACAACTGTTGGCCACAACGTGGAGAATGTATCTGTTTTGCTGATAATTTGCAGCACTAACACAGGCAATCCTCATTTAGCAACCATAATAGAGTCCGGCAACCTGGTTGTTAACCAAATCAGTCTGTAAGTGAAACTGGACAGTGCTTCTGATCTGACTTCAGCTCTTCCTTTGCTGTGCAGATCTGAGAAAACCACACATGTGAGGATTGGTCGCCAAGTTAGCTTTTTATTACCACTCTTAACTGCAAACGGTTACTGCAAGTGACCGTTGCTAAATGACAAATGGTTTTATAATTCGTTCCAAGTTCATTAAGCCACAGTTTATGCCAGACGTTCTCAGTTCTAGAACATAAGAACATAAGAAGGGCCATGCTGAATCAGGCCAAAGCCCATCGAGTCCAGCATTCTGTGTCCCACAGTGGCCCACCAATTGTACATGGGGATCTTGAGCAGAAAGAGAAGGCAAAACCCTCCCTTTCCCTTGACCCCCAACAAATGGTACCCAAGGGAATCCTGCCTGCCTCAACCAGCATAGAGGCGGCACATGGACATCCGTTTTAATAACCAACCAAGTTCTCTATCTGCACAGCTGAGCTTTGACTGCTATGTGAAGCACTTTGCATTTTTCCTGTTAAATCTCATTTTATTACTTTTATCCTACTTCTCTAACCTATCCAGATCATTTTGATTTTTTTTTGTCTTCTACGGTATTAGTTACTCCTCCCAATTTCTGTTGTCTGCTAATGTGATAATGACTCCATCTATCTCTTTCTCCGGGTCATTAATAGTTAAAGAGAAGAGAACCCAGGATGGATCTGCTGGGGGGTCCATTTGAGATGTCCCTTCAGATGAGGGGAGCCCTCCGTGGACACTCCTAAAGAAGAACTTTAGTTCCAGCTATCTACCCAATTAATTGTGATGTCATCCAGCCCACACTCAACCTAGCTTGCTAATTAGTCTATCTTGAGGCACTTTATCAAATACTTTGCTGAAATTAAGATACATCACTTCTAGAGCATTCGGTCAATCTACTAAGAACCCCCTGGAATTAAAGTTAGTCTTGCCCCAATCCCTGTTGACTTCAGTTAATGGCCTCGTTCTTTTCCAGATGTTTCCAGGTTCTGCCCCAGGATTTTCTCAAGTCTTGATGTCCAGCTGATTGGTCTGCAGCTCCCTGGATCTTCCTTTCTCCTCTTTCAGGACAGGGACCACGTTGGCCCTTGCTCTAGCCATCCAGGACTTTACCTGTATGGAGTCAGAGCCAGTTTCTTTCTGTTGCACACCTGTAGCGTATCTGGGTCAATAGCAGCAACTGTGAGAGGGACCTTGGAGTCCTAGTGGACAATCACTTCAATATGAGCCAGCAGTGTGCGGCAGCTGCCAAAAAAAGCCAACACAGTTCTAGGCTGCATTCATAGAGGGAGAGAATCAAGGTCATGTGAAGTGTTAATAGCACTTTATAATGCCTTGCTAATGCCACACTTAGACCGCATCTAATTTTCGTCGCCACGATATAAAAAAGATGTTGAAACTCTGGAAACAGTGCAGAGAAGAGCAACAAAGATGATCAGGGGACTGGAGGCTAAAATATACGAAGAACGGTTGCAGGATTTGGGTACCTCTAGAGAAAAGAAGGACTAGGAGAGACATGATAGCAGTCTTCCAATATTTGACGGTCTCCAACAAGGAAGAGGGGGTGAAACTATTCTCCAGAGCACCTGGAGGCAGGACAGGAAGCAATGGATGGAAACTAATCAAGGAGAGAAATAACCTAAAACTGAGAAATCTTCTGACAGAACAATTAATGAGTGGAACAGCTTCCCTCCAGAAGTTGCTCCATCCCTGGAGGTTTTCAAGAAGAGATTGGACAACCATTTGTCTGAAATGGTATGGGCTCTGCTGCTTGGGTAGGGGGATGGACTAGAACAGGGCTTTTCAACCTTTTCACCCATTGTATCACTTTTAGGATATGGCAGTATCTGAGTACCACCAGTCGCCTAGCACAACTTGATGACCAAGAAAAAAGGAAAAAGTGATAAAGTGCAGGTAGTCCTTGACTTACAACAGTTCGCTTAGTGACTGTTCGAAGTTACAATGACACTGAAAAAAGTGCCCCCCAAGCCACAGCCGAGCAAGACGCCTGCCCGCCCGGCCGCTCTCTTCCTCCTGTCCGAGGTTTTCATTGTGAGCATTTCTGTTGAGGATTGGCAGCAGGAGTGGGGTGGGAGGGTGTTTGGTTTTTATTCCCCCCATCTGCTGGGTGGTTGCAGCAAGTTTTGGTCACTTCACATGACCCTGGGACACTGTGACCGTCATAAATATGAATCCGTTGCCAAGCATCTGAATGTAAATCACAAGACCCTGGAGATGCTGCAACATTCCAGCTGATCGGCGCTTCTTCTGGGCTCAGCAGAAGCGCCAGGATCAGCGCTGAGCTCCAGCTGGAGCCTGGCACTGATCCTGGTGCTTCCACTGAGCCCTGACAGTCCCGAAGAAGCGCTGATCCTGGCGCTTCTGCTGAGCCCTGACAACCCTGCAGCTCCAGCCATCTCTCGCTCAGGCTTGTGCGGTGCTGCCACTGGTTCAGCTCATTCCCCTCCCCCACTACCACTTTTCTGGGATGGTCGCGTACCCCCTGCCAGGTGCCAATGTACCACAGATGGTACCCATACCACTGGTTGAAAAGCCCTGGACTAGAAGACCTCCAAGGTCCCTTTGAATTTTGTTGTTCTGTTATTGTGGGTGCAAGTGTGGCAACTTCTGCCTCTGAAACCAAAGTCAGGGTCCTGCCCCTTTTCTGTTGATGGTTGCCTCATTCCTTCAGCGGCTACTGAGGAGAAAGCTCTACTTGGCTCCTGTTGGGGGAGAGGACAGGAAGCGCCTGGCAGGTTTGGATTTATGGGCTGCTATGTTGGCAGCGAAGATGCTATTGGGCACCCCAGGAGCCTGGCCGGGAAATGCCTTCAGTAAGATCAGACCTGCTGCACAGAAAGAGAAGTAGCTGTGTCGGTCTTTTTAATTGGGGTTTCCAGCTTGATAAGGGAGATTGTTCCTGGCATGCCATGAGAGAGATGAAGCCCTCTGGGGCAGTCTTTGGAGTATGACATTGATGTTGCTCCGTTTGGAGAAGACACGCAGCGCCTGCCTCACATGGACCCTTTTCTTGCTGATGGGCCCAGACGCTGATCATCCAACATGGCTCTTCCCGAAAGACAAGAACCAGGGTTGAAAGGGCAGTTGGGGCGCCCCTGCTAGGTAAATGGTGGGGGATGGAGCAAAGTCTGTTTGGGTCTACTAAGAATCCTCCCTCGCTTCCTCTCTGCCTGTCTCCATTTTCAGTGAACCCACACAAAAGGACCCCATGAGTTCTGCGGCCTCTTTCTTAGCTGCAGAATGCTTGAACTGAGCCCAGCTGCCTCTTTTCCTGGCTGTCACAGCTAACGAATCAGCTTCCATTTAATCTGTGAAGTTATTTTTTTTTTTTCTGGGAGTTCCGGTCTCTAATCCAACTTCCATCAACACGTTGGGTGAAGGTTGGGGGAGAGCAAAATCCTTCCAAAAATTAATGATGCAGAGCTTCCCTCTCTGCCCCATCCCAGGTTCCCCAAGTCTTGGTCCAGCACCCTGGGATGACCTGGTCAGTCCTCAAAGCACCCCGCTTTCTGGCGAGTCCTCAGGAAGTTGATGGCCTGGCTTAGCCCATAAAAGATCCGTCTTGAGTTTCTGGTTACCTTCCTACTGGTTAAAAATGAATTACAGTTGATCCTTCAAATGTGGCCAGTGGTTGAGGGCTCCTCCAGCTCAACTTGGTATCCTCTGACGAGGGTTGAAGCCAAAGATGGGGATTATGCAATTCAGACAAAACAAGTCACAATTGCTTTCAGTGAAACCACTTTGATGCCGGGGTCTCTATTTTTAAAATAAACCTAACCATTGTTAGGCTGACAATCCATCTTCTCTTCCCAATGCATCTTCTTCGCCTCCTTTCTTGCACGTTAACTGCTCTGATGAGGGGAGTTAATAATAATCGTGCCACCAAGCTGTTCTCCTCACTTTTTCTTTTTTTTTATTTCTGGAGTGTATTTTAAACAAACAAATGCAGACAACCCTGTTTGCCAGCTAGGAAGAGAAAAACCAAACAAAAAATAATAGCGGAGCAACGACGGGGATAGGCTCCCTCCTCCAATGTTTGCCTGTAATAAGTCTCACATGGAGTGGGGCATGACCCCCCAAGTGAGTGCCGGTGGCTGAAGGTGGACTGGACTGAATCCCAGCCCAGCACCTCATCCTGCTGGTTGCCTTAAGGTGGACCTCAGGGTCCAGGGGGCGGAACGACTGCCCCGTCTAGCTCTCTGTCCATCTATCTTTGTTCTTGGCTTTCAAAAAAGGGAGCTGTTTGCTACCTTCCCTTCTTTGCCACCCCTTGTAATTTCAGAAAGTTTATAGGCTGATATCAAAATAAAAGAGTTGGAAGGGACCTTGGAGATCTTCTAGTCCAATTCCCTACTCAAGCAGGAGACCCTATACCATTTCACAAGTGGCTGTCCCGTCTCTTCTTGAAAACCCCCAGAGATGGAGCCACCCACAACTTCTGAAGGCAAGACATTCCACTGGGTAATTGTCCCCATGGTTAGGAAATTTCTCCTTAATTCTAGGTTGCTTCTCTCCTTGATTAGTTTCCATCTTGTTGCTTATTGTCCTCCCCTTAACTGCTTTGGAGCAGGGGTCCTCAATCACCGGTCCGTAGACCTGAACCGGGCCCCAGCATGCCAGCAACCGGTCTGCACAAACAAGCAAAATCCCGTCCACGAGATGCAGGCAGCACACAAAACCACACACCCTCTGGTCCACAGAAAAACGTCTCTCCGCAGAACCGGTCCCTGGTGCCCCAAAAGTTGGGAAACTCTGCTTTGGAGAACAGCTTGGCCTCCTCTTCTCTGTGACAGCCCCTCAGATCTTGGAACCCTGCTGTGATGTCACCCCTAATACTTCATTTTATTAAACTAGACATACCCAGTTTCTGCAGTCATTCTTAATATCATCTTGATGCTATCCCTCTGTTGACCCAGCTTAGGAGTGCGTTGGTTTTTTTGGCACCTGCAGACCACGTCTGGCTCATACTTAAGTGATTGTCCATGATGTGCACATCGCCTTGGTCAGGAGTAAGCAACCTTGGCTCTTTTATGACTCATGGACTTCAACTCCCAGAATTCCTGAGCCAGCCATGCTGAGGGAAAAGGGAGTGGTTTCCAAGCTGAGCCATGCTGGCTCAGGAATTCTGGGAGTTGAAGTCCACGAGTCATAAAAGAGCCAAGGTTGCCTACCTCCGGGCTAAGTCCTCCTGTTCTAAGCGGTGAGCTTCCTAGACCAGGGGTAGGTAACCTTGGCTCTTTTATGACTCGTGGACTTCAACTCCCAGAATTCCTGAGCCAGCATGGCTCAGCTTGGAAACCTCTCCCTTTTCCCTCAGCGAAAAGGAATTCTGGGAGTTGAAGTCCACAGTCATGAAGGGGCCATAGTTCCCTCATGCTGGCTCAGGAATTCTGGGAGTTGAAGTCCACGAGACATAAAAGAGCCAAGGTTGCCTACCCCTGGCCTTGGTCATCTTAATATTCAAGATTTTCCCAGATATATCTCTTTGGGTTGTCCTTGCTTTCAGCTGAGAAAGTAGGATCCTGCGTATTTCCCATTGTCAGCATTTTGACTTGCTGTATTGATGCCGGCCCTGCCATTCCTACATTAACTTATCTAGCAAACAAGTTAAGCAGATACCCGCAACCCTTAAGCAGGGGGCTCTTTCACAAGACCATTTTTCTATTTCCCGGGTGAGCTGAAAAGTCGCTGACCTACTTTGCGTGCTCGGTCGCTCCTTTCTGCTGAATCTGTCAAGAGTTAAGCCACTGATTTTTCAGAAAGCCTTTTTTTACCCCCCCACCCCCCCTGGGTTGCTCATCTCAGTTAGCAGGTGGGGTGTATTGGGTAGAACATCTGCCTATTTTCTTCTGCAGCTGCTCAAAAGCTGTCCTGGCCGTCCTTGGCACGTTCCCATCTTGCTTTTCTTCTTTGAAATGTTCAAAAATCCCATTATACGTGTTTTGTAAGCTGGAAGCTCATCTTGGGAAAAGCAGCAATGGGAACTCCAGAGAAGAGGAAATAGTAACCATTTGGGGGGGGGAGGAGGAAAAGCAGATGTGGACTTGTTGCTGCTGACATGGAAGCAGAAGGGGAGGGGGCTGCGAGGGTCAGCCTGGCTGCCGGACTGTCTCAGCTGATGAAATCCCCACTCATGAAAGGGGGGGGTGAGGAGGGGTTTGACTTGATGGGGTACATTTTCTGCCCCGCTGGCAGGGTTGCTTTGATTGGGGTTCCTGCAAAGGCATCCAGGCCTCTTCTGGCTCAAGGAAGGGACCCCAAAGCAAAAAAAAAAAACCAAAACACCCCACCATCCTATTTCCTTGGCTTGAAATCATTTAGAAACGAGTCACAGCTGCCCCCCCCCCTGCTTGGACAAACTCACTAAAAACCAAGCACAAACATTGCAAGTGAAATCTCAGAAGGTGCTTGTAAAACTGTTGCTTAATTGCAAGGATGGTAATTAGGGGCCTGGGGGCTCACTTTGGGAAGTTCCACCACCAGATGTGGTGGGGGGATTAGATCGCTTTTGAAGGCGCTCCAGCCCCGAGGCGGTTTTCAGGAGCTGCAGGGATGAAGGGGGGGGAAAGGGAGGGAGGGGGGCCAGCACCCTCTGGGACCACCCGTCTCTTTGAAGATGAAAGAGAAGCTGGGCCAGGAAAGGGGGTGGGTGTTTGCTCTGATCCAGAGGAGGATGTGGCTCCGTGGACCGGCTATGTCAAAACTTCACACTCCTGGCTGGCTGGGTCCTCACTAGCTGCCAAGCCAAAGCCCAGAATTGGCCCAGAGGCTGGCCCTGACCTATGGCCCATTCACACGTCTTGTACTTACCGGCTGAGCAAATGAGAACCAGGGGAACAGACAAAAGTGTGCCTAAAGGGCAATCTTAACAGACTAACAAGAGCTGGAAGGGACCTTGGAGGTCTTTTAGTCCAGCCCCCTGCTCAGGCAGGAAACCCTATACCGATTCAGACAAAGGGCCCTCCAGTCTCTTCTTAAAAACTTCCAGTGTTGGGGCACCCACAACTTTTGGGGGCATGTCGGCATTTGACTGTTATTGCCAGGCTTCAGTTATCTAAGAAGGTTGCTGAAAAAAGCCTCACTGTTAAACATGGAATTAAAAATGTTTATTTCTTTGTTTTAATTTTATCCAGTGACTGTATTTAATTAAGTGCCCTTCTCATTGCTTTTCTTTTTCTGTACTCCCCCCCCCCGTTTCTGTTTTTGCTTCCCTGTGTTGCCTGCAGGCACCTGGAGCTATTTCAGCTGGGGAGATCAGAGTATGTAACGGCTCCCTTCCTTCCTTCCTTCCTTCCTTCCTTCCTTCCTTCCTTCCTTCCTTCCTTCCTTCCTTCCTTCCTTCCTTCCTTCCTTCCTTCCTTCCTCCCTCCCTCCCTTCCCTCCCTCCCTCCCTCCCTCCCTCCCTCTTGCTGGCCCTGTGGCTGCCCAGGATCCAGGCTGGGGATGTGTGGCAGATTCATGCACGGGGGGGGGAAGAGGGGCCAGAACTGATCAGCACTCAATATCTGGGCTTTGTTAATTTCACACTGGGGTCAGGATGCCCATGGAAGGGCAGAGGAGGAGCTGCCTCTCCCTGTTACCATCTTGGGTATCTTTGTTCCTAGAAATGCAAGCCTTGGCCCTCCCGAGTGAACCGGACAGGAAACACGACTAGACGGGCTAAATTTACTTTATTGTAAGGCTACAATACCAGAGTCCTACCACCAGTTTTAACTGCCTGAACCACCTCTGGTAGTTCCCTCATCCCCCCCCCAGGCCATCCATCTTGCCAGGTGGAGCCACTGCTCTCTCCCACCTCCCCCTGGTCCTCTGCCATGCCTGAGTTTTCCCCTGGGGAATCCCCAGGTGGGTGGGGGCCGATACTGGTCTGGAGAGGAGGAACAAGGCAAGATCAGTTACATGGCAAGATGCCACAAGGTGCTTTAGACCTTGTTGGCTGGTTTATAATTTGCCTGCTAGAAGGAAGACTTCAAAAGTGACTCCGGCTTGATTTAAAATGTCCTAGTGTTGGTGTTGTCTTGAGAGCGGTGCAGTTTCTGTGCAGCTGGACGACTCCTTCACCTCTCCTGTTTAGGAGGGGTGAAAATGCCAAAGGGAGGCAGATGGTATTTTTAATAAATCTGAGGAGGGGGGGAAGAGGGGCTTGGGGGCTCCTGTGACCCAGTCAGATCTTTCTGTTTTTTTTAATTATTATAATATTTTTTTATTATTAGATATCCGTTTGTACATGTAAACAATGAAAAAGTTCAAGTTAAAGCCATTCAACTTAATACAATCATTTTAAATTTGTAGACCTTCTTCACTCCGTGTGTCCAAGTTTAACTATCTTTTCAGATCAATCCATTGGACATCAAACAAACAAGTCTTCTTATTAAAATTAATATTTTTCATGTCAATATACCCATCCCTTCAACAAGTACATTCTTAGTCTATTTAATATATATCTTCCATTAATCGATAGATATATATTTGTACATGTAAACCAGGGGGAAAATCAAGTTAACTGCTATCCAACTTAATACAATCGATTTAAATTTGTAAACATTCTTCACTCCGTATGTCCAGATTTAACTATAAGCCAGATACATTTTCTTTGATTGGTGTTTCTCTTGTATGTAGTCTATCCAATGTTTCCAGTCTATCATATATTGTTCATTTGAGCGATCCTTCAAATATGCCGATATTTTAGCCATTTCTGCCAAATTTATTACTTTCAAAGTCCATTCTTCAATAGGTGGTATTTCTGGCTTCTTCCAGTATTGTCCCACCAACAGTCTTGCTGCTGTGATCAAGTTCAGAATTAAGTTCGTCTCTGTGGTAGTACAGTCTTTTATGATCCCTAACAAAAGCAACTGAGGTAGAAATTCAATACGCTTTTTCAGTATGGTTTGGAGTGTCCACCATATTTTTCTCCAGAAGGCTTTAATTTTTCTACATGTCCACCATACATGAAAATATGTAGCCTCCATACTACCACACCTCCAACATTTAGGTTGGTGTTTGTAGAGGCTCTCCCCATGGCATGGAGCAATAGGTTGCTATTGGTTTATGTTTTTTATTAAAAGAGTTTTTAGATAAATAAAAGACAAATGCAGAAATATTTAACGAAAACAGAAAAGAAATAGTGCAGAAAACAATACAGAGAAAAAGAAAGAAAGGGAGGGAGGGAGGGAGGGAAGGAAGGAAAGAAAGAAAGGAAGGAAGAAAGGAAGAGAAAGAAAGGAAGAAAGAGGAAGGAAGGAAGGAAGGAAAAGAGAAAGAAGCATCTTCTGGCTTTATAGCAATTAGAAGCTCGTTCATTATCCTTCCTCTTAGCATTACAGTAATCCCTTCAGTTCTTTTTCAGTCATCGAAGGCAGAAATCACTCTTGCACTTTTCAGCAAAAAGTCCATCAGTGGTTTCCAATCTTTTACAAATACATCACTGTTTTATCCCTGACCAAAGACGTCAGTTTTGCCATTTCTGCTAAAATCACAGTCCTTTCCTCCTCTGTGGGTGTTCTGATATTTCACCATCTCTGTGCAGGTAATAATCTTGCTGCAGTTACCATACATAAAATCAGTCTTCCATAAGTCTTTTCTTATTGGCTGCCCATAAATCTCAATAAGAAAAAAAAAAGTCTGGTTTCAGTCTGGCAATCCAAGGATATGTTGCCTGCAGAGTGGTGGTATGACAAGGGGAACTGAGTGCAGATTGTGTTTTACGTTGTGGTTTTTAAATGCTTTTTAATTATTTTTGTGGATATCTTTTTGGTTATTTTGTTGTGCTGTTTTCTGTGTGGGGTTCCTGGTGCTCTCCGAGCTTGGTGGTTTTCTTGCAGACGTTTCATTACCCAATGAGGTAACATCATCAGCGTTAAAGGGAGAGGGGTTTGCTCTCTTTTTTATGTTTTTAACTTTCTACATCGTTCAGCCACAGGTGAGATGGCCAGCTATATAAATGTAACAAACAAAGAACATCTAAAGCAGTGTTTCTCAACCTTGACAATTTTAAGGCATGTGGACTTCAACTCCCAGAATTCCACAGCCAGCGTTGCTGGCTGTGGAATTCTGGGAGTTGAAGTCCACATGCCTTAAAATTGTCAAGGTGAAGAAACACTGATCTAAAGCCCTTTGATGGAAGTGGGATAATTCCAAAACTTATAACATCTTTCTCACTGAAAAAAAGGAAGAACTTAGGGAGGTAGTGGCCTTTGCTGTCTCCGAGGTCAGGAAATATATAAATTTGAGGGCCTGGTTTAGGAAGGCAAATATAATCTCATAACAAAAAGAGGCCTGGGGTTCCCATGAGTGGAGGTAACACTGCAGTTACCTGAAAAGAAATGGCGGGAAAGAGAGGGTGCCTTGTGTGTTAGAATCACCTGCAGCTGCTCAAAAGTCTAAGCCAGGGGTCTCCAGACCTGACAAGGTGAAGTCTGGTGGGTTTCAGCTCCCAGAATTCCCCAGCCAGCAGGGCAGTTGAAGTCCACAGGTCTTAAAAGTTGCCAGGTTTGGCAACCCCTGGTCTAAGGGGACGACCTTAGCCGTTTGGTATAAAGCAACTGCCCTGAAATAAATGTAGGGGTGACTCCACAAGCAGTCCTGTCCTGCTCTTCCCCGCCCACCCAATCAAGGAGAAGCGGGTAGTGTTTCCAACAACAAATTGCAGGTCTTTAAAGTCCTCCATCGTCACTCCATCATTCCTCTTTGAAAGAGCTGCAGTTGTTATCCCCAGCACCTGCTATAAAATTATGTATTGATGATATTTGCCTCTGGATCAGCGGTTCTCAACCTGTGGGTCGCGACCCCATTTGGGGTCGAACGACCATTTCACGGGGGTCGCCAAACACCGCAGTCCGCCATATTTTTTTTTGGTCGGCCATTTTTTTTGGGTCGGCCATTTTTTTCCCCTTTGCGATGCGGGCTGTCGCGCCGCGCATGCGCGATGCACCCCGTCGTGCCGTGCATGCGCGATGCACCCCATTGCGCCACGCATGCGCGATGCGGCGCAGGCCGGGGTCGAGCCCCGGAAAAGGTTGAGAACTGCTGCTCTGGATAAATTGTCAAAAATGTATTAATGGCATTTCAAATATTTGTTGGCAATGCAATTAAATTGAGGGTACATATTTTAATCTTCGATGGGCATGTAGGAAAACTAGAAAATATTAAGATCAAATATTATTTCGATTCACAAGCTCTTAAAGATAAATCTCAACTGGTTTTTCTTCTGATATTAATGGACAAGCATGTCTGTGGAGATTCTCTGTCATCCAGGTCCTGGTTGTCCTGAAGGTGCTTTTGTGAAGAGGCAACTGGACTTTCTTGTTTTTCTTTGAAGACGTTTCGCTTCTCATCCAAGAAGCTTCTTCAGTTCTGACTGGATGGTGGGGAATGGAAGGATTTATACTCCCTGCAGAGAGCTGGTCATTTGCCTTCTTTTGGAGAGTCCACAATGTCCAGCTGTCTGCATGGAGTATAAATCCTTCCATTCCCCACCATCCAGTCAGAGCTGAGGAAGCTTCTTGGATGAGAAGCGAAACATCTTCAAAGTAAAACAAAAAGTCCAATTGCCCCTTGAAAAAGCACCTTCAGGTCTGCCAAGCATGGGCTTTCCAGGATAATTCAGGACTTCTACTAATTCTTCTTATTCAGAGGATGGAGGAAGGAACAACGTCATCAGCTACCAAGGAAGACTTAGTTGACACAGTAGAAGTAAATGAAAGTAAACATCCAGTAATTGCAGGAGCTGGGGATATCTCGCCTAACAAAGAGAAGGACTAGGGGTGACACCTATTCTCCAAAGCACCTGAAGGCAGAGCAAGAAGCAAAGGGTGGAAACTAATCAAGGAGAGAAACAATCTAGAACAGGGGTTCTCAACCTTGGCAACTTTAAGACTTGTGGACTTCAACTCCCAGAATTCCTCAGCCAGCAAAGCTGGCTGAGGAATTCTGGGAGTTGAAGTCCACAAGTCTTAAAGTTGCCAAGGTTGAGAACCCCTGATCTAGCACTAAGGAGAAACTTCCTGAGAGTAAGAACAATTAATCCATGAAACGGCTTCCTTCCAGAAGTTGTGGGTGCTGTAACCTTGGAGGTTTTAAAAAAGAGACTGGACAGCCACTTATCTGAAATAGTAGAGGGCAGGGGGTTGGACTGGAAGACCTCCCAAGGTCCCTTCCAACTTTATTATTCTGGTAATGCTAGAATTCTTGATTTTAAGGGAACAGAATTTCAGAAAAACGGGGTGAGTGGGGGTGGTGTTAAAAAAGAGCAATTATTCTACAGTAGGGAAAACAAATTAAAAAAGGATCACAGAAGGAGTAGGAGTTCCTAAAATAAGATGATATTGAAAAAAACAGTTCCAGTGGGGGGAAAAACTGTAGGCAGAAAAATCAGTTAATCAGGCTTCACAAAAAAGGTTTGGAAAAGTAAAAAAAAAAAAAAAAGACATAGGAGATGAAAACGGGCAGCTCAGAAATGTAGAAAGCTAAAGCTCAAAATATGATGAGTTTTAGAATTAAAAAAGAATTAAGGAAACCTTGAAGAACCAGAAAAATGTTCTTGTCCTTAAAAAGAGGGAGAAGGAGAATCTCTAGTACAACCAATTTGATTTCAAGCCCAAAGAAAATTCCAGAAATGGTAATAAAGAGGTCACTCTGCAACCACCTTGAAAAATTAATCAGAAGTCAACATGGATTTGTGAAAGAACAGGTGTTGCTAAACTAATTTAGACTATTCTTTTTTTAATCAGGTAGCTTCCTTTTTAGATTGAAGGTATGTTGTGGATATAATTCATCTTGATTGCGATGACGCACCGAATAAAAGACCTCACCATGTTTTGATTAACAGCTGAGGCAGCCCAAGAGGGTTAAGAAAGCATAGCAGAGCTGGCTTGAAAATAATAATTATCAACATCCCAGGCTTATCCACCACCTTTCATCAGGCTAAAGTGAAGCTCTGCATGGGGTGCCACAGGATTCAGGTCCAGGGGCCTCGTTTTTCTATATTTTTATTAATGATTTGGATGAAGAGGCAAAGGAGATGCTTACCAGCCTCCCAGATGACACAGATTTGAGTGGGTTAATCAATCCCCTGCATCTCGTATAATAGAACGAGACAGAATCATAGAGCTGGAAGGGACCTCGGAGGTCTTCTAGTCCAACCCCTTGCTCAAGCAGGAGATCCTATACCAGGGGTAGGCAACCTTGGCTCTTTTATGACTCGTGGACTTCAACTCCCAGAAGTCCTGAGCCAGCATGGCTCAGCTTGGAAACCTTTCCCTTTCCCCTCAGCATGGCTGGCTCAGGAATTCTGGGAGTTGAAGTCCACAAGTCATAAAAGAGCCAAGGTTGCCTACCCCTGGCCTATACCGTTCCAGACAAATGGCTGTCCAATCTCTTCTTAAAAGCCTCCAACGATGGAGCACCCACAACTTCTGGAGACGAGCTATTCATTGATTAATTGTTCTCAATGTCAGAAAATTTCTCCTTAATTCCAGGTTGCTTCTCTCCTTGATGAGTTTCCATCCGTTGCTTCTGGTCCTGCCTTCAAGTGCTTTGGAGAATAGGTGGACCCCATCTTTGGGGCAGCCCCTCAAATACTGGAAGGCTGCTAACATGTCTCGCCTAGTCCTTCCTTTTCACTGACTAGGTATACCCAATTCTTGCAACCATTCGTCCTATATATTAGTCCCCTAATCATCTTTGTTGTTCTTCTCTGCACTTTCCAGGGTCTGAACTCTTAGATGAGTCTCTAAATCAGTGATGGCGAACCTTTTAGAGCAGCGGTTCTCAACCTTTTTCAGGCCGAGACCCCGACCTGCGCCGCGCATGCACAGCGTGACGGCCTGCATCGCGCATGCGCAGCGTGCGCAGCGGTCTGAACCGCGCATGCGCGGCACGACGGCCCGAACTGTGCATGCACGGCACGTGCGCAACGGCCCGAACCGCGCATGCGCGGCGCAACGGCCCGAACCGCGCATGCGCGGCGCACGCGCAATGGCCCGAATCGCACATGTGCAGCACGACGGGCCGAATCACGCATGCATGGCACAACGGGCCGAATTGCGCATGCACGCGCGTGCGCGACGGCCAAGGGGAAATGGGGAAAAAATGGCGGACTGAGGTGTTTGGCGACCCCCGTGAAACGGTCGTTTGACCCCAAATGGGATCGCGACCCACAGGTTGAGAACCACTGTTTTAGAGACCGAGTGCCCAAACTGCAACCCAAAACCCACTTATGCATTGTTGGGTGCCAGGTGGGTGTGGCCATCAGGTGGGCGTGGCTGCAGTGATAACAGTAGACTGGGTGGGACTAAAAAGTTCAATCAAACAATTGCAACTTTGTAAGATCCTTTTTTTTCCGCGAGAAGTTGAAATTGATTGATTGAACCTTTTTTTTTTTTTGTACATGTGGCCGAGGCCTATAGCGAAAAAGTTTTATAAAACCTAGCTGAAGGCCTAGGACTGGGGCGACGGCGCGCGTGCCCACAGAGAGGGTCTGAGTGCCGCCTCTGGCACCTGTGTGCCATAGGTTCGCCACCACTGCTTTAAATGATCTTGAGTGAATAAGCAGGGGTTCTCAACTTTGGCAACTTTAAGACTTGTGGACTTCAACTCCCAGAATTCCTCAGCCAGCAAAGCAAAGCTGGCTGAGGAATTCTGGGAGTTGAAGTCCACAAGTCTTAAAGTTGCCAAGGTTGAGAACCCCTGGAATAGAGAAATGAACTGAAAAAGGCAATATGAAATTTTAAAACAGACAAGCTCAAAGCATTTTACTTAGGGGAAAAAAGAAATGTATAGATAAAGAGGGGAATATCAAGATTATTGATACTAGATGGGGAAAAAAATGTATTAGGAATTCACTGCAGATTGAACCAGGAGCCAGCAATATGATGCTGTGGCACAAAGTGCAATTCTTGGTTAAACCAAGACCCAATTTCTAAATCATAGAAAATAATAGCAAGGCTTTCTCCTGCTTTGGTCAAACTCTACTTTAAGTGTTGTGTGCAGCTTTCAAACCCTGACTGTGGGATTCAGACAGAGGCTTCAGAGAAGGGCAGGCCGTATTATTTATTTGACTAAATAAATAATAACGATGCAGGAAGTTTATTTCCTTTGAAGGGAGAGTGAAGGAACTGGAAAGTTTTCATCCGTAGAGAAGGAGTGGGGAACGATGGCTCTTTTAAGACCTGTGTACTTCAACTCCCAGAATTCCCTAGCTAGCATAGCTAACAGGCATAGCTGGCTGGGGAATTCTGGGAGTTGAAGTACACAGGTCTTAAAATTGCCAAGGTTGGACACCCTGATCTACAGGAAATGCCCAGGAGGAAATAGGATAACATGTTTCAAATATCTTGAAGGATATCGTAGGAAAGGACAGAGTGGACCTTTTCTGCAACATACCTGAGTGGGGTCATAAAATAATGCCTTTAAGGTGCAGGAAGCAAATTTGAGGGAATGTTGAGAAAATCACTCTAACCCAAGAGCATTTTGCCAATAGAATGCCCAGCCTGGAAAGATGGTGGGCTTCCATTCGCTGTGGCTAGAGCAGCGGTTCTCAACCTATGGGTCGTGACCCCATTTGGGGTTGAACGACCGTTTCGCGGGGGTCACCGGACACCGCGGTCCGCCATTTTGTTTTTTGTTCTTTTTGGTTTGTTTTTTTGTCGTGCGTACGCCGCGCATGCACGGTTTGGGCCGTCGCGCGCGCCGTGCATGTGCGGATCGGCCCGTCGCGGTCCGCCATTTTGGTTTTGTTTTTTTTTTTGTTTTTTTTTTTAAAAAATTTTTGTCGCGCGCGCGCTGCGCATGCGCACTTCAGGCCACCGCGCATGTGCAGATCGGCCTGTCGCGGTCCGCCATTTTTATTTTGGGGGGTTTTTGTCGCGCACGCCGCGCTTGTGCGGTTCGGGCCGTCACGCGCGTGCCGTGCATGCGCGGATCGGCCTGTCGCGGTCCGCCATTTTGTTTTTTTTTGTTTGTTTTCGTCGCACACGCGCTGCGCATGCGCGGATCGGCCCGTCGCGCGCGCCTGGGTCAGGGTCGCGGCGCGCATGGGTGGCCCAAGTGGGGTCTCAACCTGAAAAAGGTTGAGAGCCACTGGGCTAGAGGGACAGCCCTCATTAAGAGAGTTTCCCAAACTGAGCAGAAGGTGGTCTAGATGGCCCTTTAGTGGCCTTCTCTGAAGTGGTGGGACATTCTCTGGGACCCGGCTCGTTCGCCATCAACCTGATAAAAGAAATGCTGCATTTTGAGTGTGTGTGGGGGGGAGAGTCCTGAATGTCACGGAGGTGATCTCAATTTTAAATTTCTCGAATCAGATCCGCTCAGCGGCTCTTCATTCACACATTTGAAGAGTTTGCATTTGGGGAGGGCGGCCCGTTCGATGTAAAAATATTCATGCAATAATGATATTCTTGCTGGAAGGAGCTGCCTTTGTGTAAATCTGGAAATTTCCAGGCAGTGAAATTGGCCCCTCCTGTGGGGAGCTCATTAAAAGCGCTCCGTTCCAGGCTGCTCCCCTCCTTAGTGTGGACAATCAAATTACTTCAAGGGGCTCCTTTGAAGTCAGCCGCCTCCCCCTCCCCCGCCTGCCTTTGAATCCCATATAAGGACGCCTCTCTTACCTGGGGAAGCCAAGAAGCGGTTCTTCTCCTTCTTTCCGTAGAATTAAATCAGTCAAGGGAGACCGGAACATGCTAGGAATCTCGCTTCTCTTGGAATATAATGAACTTTTACCCAAACATTGTTTTAACCTGCTTAAGACCAAAGGGGCAGAAGGGAGGGGGGGAAGGAGGGAGGGGGCTGACCCCAGCATGCAAGATGGAGGGGAAGGGGCCAAATGCTTCACACCCCAAAGTCTCCCCTGAGCTGGCCAGGTGGCTCTGGACCTCTCCCATCCTGGACCTGAACTGATCTGAAATGTATGGCTGTTCCTTCCTTGCTAAGAGGAGAGGCTGGAGTCATTTTGATTTCTTCTCCAGCCTCCTCCTCCCCCCCAGCAGTGGGACTGCCTGAAGTGTCCCTGTTTAGCTACCCCCCTCCCCATGGAGGAGCAGGCAGACCCTCCAACCCACCCAACCCGCCACCTGCCTGTCTGGCCAGAGCTCCCCTCAGCTGGGGCTGGTGGGCCATCTTAGCCCCGAGGGCTGAGGGGCAGCCATGGAGCAAGGGGGCTTGACAGTGCTGAAAAACTTCAGAGACGAAGTGGAGATTCTCAGTTATCCAGGTCAAGGTTGTCCCAAAGGTGCTTTTTCAAGAGGAAGTTCCGCACCGTCCAGTCAGAGCTGAAGAAGCTTCTTGGATGAGAAGGGAAACAACTTCAAAGAAAAACAGGGAAGTCCAGTTGCCTCATGAAAGAAAGCACCTTTGGGACACCCAGAGAGGCAGGAAGCCAGTCAAACACCCTGCCCACTCATGCTTCTCCTTCTGTACAGGAGCCAGCCCAGCAACCCCTCCCCTCTGCCGTACCCCACTTTTTGGTCAGAATAAAGCCAACCCTGCCTTTGCCAAGGATCCCACTCGATATAATCAAGGTGTGGAATTGGCAGCAAATTCTGCAGCACAGAGAAGGCCCCGAGGGCGCCATCTTAGCCCCTCCAACTTCCCAGATAAAGAGTGCCTATGCTTCACTCTGAAACTGTTTGGGGTGCGTGCACGTGTGTGTCCCATTTTGAGTTGGACCCAAGGCCCTGGCTGTGACCCAACATCTTGTGTCTCGCAGCTTCGGAAGGCCACGAGAGTGCCGTGGACGACCGGGACAGCGACTACCGCAGCGAGACCAGCGCCAGCCTCCCCCCTGCCTATTGCACCACCTCCCAGCCCAACATTTCGGCACACCAGTTCCGAGGGGCTTCCCGTCTGCAGCAGCAGGGAGTCTGCGTGGAGCCCCTCCGTGGCTACGCCTCGGACTGCTACGAGCGGACAGGCATAAGGTGGGTGCCCTTTGGGACCGGTCTCCGAAGCAGCCATGGAGCCCTTCCTAATATTCTGGCTCAAGTGATCCAGCAGAAGAAGGATGTTTTGTGGGTGAGGACCAGACACTAAGGATGTTTTTGGAGTTAAAGTTTTCTGCCCTGCCCACCCTCCTGCCCTTTGCAGGCTGCCTGAGTGCCCTTCGAGTGGCGTCAGCAAACCGAGGTTGGGAGGGGGGTCTTTTCCTTTCCTTTCACAGTGGGTGGATCCCCTCCTCTTATTGCAGAAGCCTCAAGAGAGGCAGCTCATATTGTTCAGGAGCCCCATAACTCTTATCCTTTGGGGGCCTGGAGGATGAAGAAGGTAGAAAATTCTCCCTCTGTCAACTTCCAAATATCTTGTTAGGGCAGTTCCCATTTCAGTAACATGCAAGTGTCCAGTTAGAGAGAATTATGAAATAATGTTCACACTTAGTGTAGAGAGTGGAAAGGTCCAAGTGGACCTGAGAAGCTTCACACAATAGCACCCTCTGGATGTGACTCTCAACGGGGAAAGGAGCAAGCGAGCGAGCCATCGTTCCACACCCCAAGACCTGTTGCCCCTCACGGCCCCAGTCTGTAAGATGGGTCTGGTCCCCAATTGGCCTCGGGGTCTGGTGGGCGCCATCAGGGCCCCGCTCTGCAGCTGGTCTGCCCTGCAGTTAACGTCCACGTCCTGTGGTGCAGCCCCTGAGCGCTCTCAATGTTTTTCGCTGCTTTCTGTGCTTCCTGTCCCCATGTCGGCTTGGCCTTCTGAAGAAGATACGGCAGCATAGACTCGACTGGGAGTGGCCGGACCGACCTAGAATCCGGATCGCATTCCAGCCAAGTGACCAGTCGCCAGCTGTCCCTAGAAAGCCGGCACTCCTTAGAGTTGTCGGATAGGTGGGTGGTGCTGCCGCAGCCGCAGCTTCCATGTCGTGTGTGCTGTGGCATGGCTGTGCTTGGTGGGGCGGGACGGTGGTGGTCATGAGCTGTCCTTGTGGTTGCATGGCCTCGTTGTTCTGTTGAAAGGCTGCTAGTGTAACAGTGCTGCTCCTGCAGGATTTCTTCTTTGGGGTTCTGCCTTGGGGGTCCAAGTGTTGTCTACAACAACTCACCACAGTACAACTTGGCACGGGACAAGAGTTACACTAATATCAAAGAAATAGAATAGAATAATTAAAGAAAGGATGCTGAAGGAGGAACAAAATGAAATGTGAATGCCAAAAATTAAAATAATCTTTAACTAATTTAAATAATTAAATTGAATTATTGAATTGTCCCGCGATGAGCTGGCCGTGGCGAGTTGTGCCATTCCTGATCCAAGTGGCCAAACATTGAATGACCCCTTCAAATAGCGGCCTTAATTCAGCACAGATGGTTTATTCATCTTAGGCTTAGTTTAATAAATTAAATAGTGTGCTTTACTATTAAAGTATCTTAAGTAGTGCATTACAGATACTGAATTGTGGTAGTCTGAAGGCTACTGCAATTGGACTAATGATTTTTGTGGATAGCTTGAGAGGTCTCGCTGCTCATCCAAGCAGCTTCATCAGTCAGAGCAAGCCAGTTGGGCAGAAAGTTGTTGGAATGTACCAACTCCTGCTATGATTTGTGATAGGTTGTTTTTTTTATAGACACTTTTAATATGCCACTGTATTTAATAAATGCTTCTAAGTAATATATCACCGTGGTTATCCTGTTGAATTGCTGTACAGGTAGTCCTGGAGTTACAACTGTAGTTGGCCTTGCTCATTGCAGTCATAATTCTTGGTGGCTACAAAACGGGGCAGCTACCTGACCAACCCAATGATACCACCACCTGTGTCGTAGCGGTCATTAAGCGAATCAGTTCTTTGCCACAGGGCAGAAACAACTGCTCCGTTTGTGAGGTGTGTGTGGGATGCTGCAAAGGTCTGTAAATGTGGCCTGGTTGTCAAGTGACCGAAGGGGGAGGGGGCGACAACTGTCAGAACTTCAAATCCAGTTCGTAAGCAGCCTCCAGGTAGGTCTGTCGGAAGTTCCAGCCATCACTGAGCGACCCGCCATAAGTCAGGGACTTCCCATAACATGCCTGGCTCAGTCACTCCATTGAGCCCCCCAGCCTGGTCGTAATAAAGTGGATGCTTTCTAAACATGAAACAAGGTTAGAATTGAAAGTACATGTTTTAAGTATTTCGTATTTGTTTATTTTTCATTCCTAAAAGTTCACGTGTTTATATGTTAAAGATTTTTTCCATCTTTCTTGCCTTTTCTTTCTCCCTCCTCTCTTTCCCCTCCCCTTTTTTTGCATAACCAGTCAAGGATCTTTGATTAGCAGTGGGAAAGTCAGGATTATTCCTTTTGACCACGGTCTTGACCAAGAAGAATGTGTTGAGGACTATGACGAATTAGGCAAACAGTTAATAGAAGATTTTTTAGAAAAAAGGGCTAGAAATTGGCAGGAGATAAGGAGGCCTCGGTTCTCCAAACAGGGGCACGGTAGCCATCTGAAAAACTCCAGGTCCTCACACAAGGTTTGCGTGGAATTAGAACGTCCCAGTGCTCTCTCCTATCCAGCGGCATACGATACCATAGACAGGAGAAGAAAAAAGAAACGGAGAGACAGTGAAGAGTGTGAGTGGAGAAGGCCTCAAATCAATGGGAGGCTGAGACTTCCCCACGAAACTGTCATTTCTGCAAGCACCATGAAAACAAGAACCCAACGTGATGCAGGTTACGATGACGCTGATCTGTATAACAGCAGCCCCCTTGAAGTTGGGGCACAGCAGCCTGGGTGTTGGGATTTGCTCCCCTCTGAAAACATCTTCCTGGTCCAAAGCAGCTGGTTCTCGGACGGCCGAGAGAGAAGTCACGACCCTCAGCCAGGCCATTTTGCGGGCGAAGATCCGCTGCACCCAGAAGAGGCAGACGGTTGTTTTCAGCTGTCCGGAGATCTTGAGGAACTGGAAGGCAGCAGCTGGTCTGAAGGTCTTCGGGGCTCTCCTGCTTCAGACGAGGAAGGGAAGGAGGAAATGGCCCAAGACTGGTATGAGCCCATGTGTGGCTCTCTCAAGGAACATGGGGCCTTCTTGCCTGTCCAAGCACCATCAGAGGGAGACCTCAGTGCGGTGAACGAGCTGCAGTGCTTGGTGGAGACAGTGTCCGAATACCTGGCCGAAAAGGAGGAAGAGATTAGCAGTTGGGAAGCCCTTCCAAAGCAGGAAAGCAGGAATCAGGTTCTCCCTGTCCTGGTGGCAGAGGAGACGGCTCAGGCAGAGCAGGCCAAGGCAGCCCTTGCTGCGGAGGAGAAGAGCGACAGCCGAGGAGAGGTGTTATCGGACTTTCTCGGGGTGAAAGACACAGCCCAGTCCTTCTTCAGCTTCCTTGTGGGGAAAGTGAGCTCTGGGAAGACGCTCCTCACGTCCTCCGTGGAGAAGTTCGTATCTTCAGCGGCTGAGACGGCAGATACCCCTGCGAGGGACTCCTCAAACCAACCTCATCCGGATGTGACGGTGGAAAGCAGGCATGATCTCGGCTTGCCTGAAGAAGGGCCAGCTTCCCTCCCCAAGCAGAGTTGTGGAAAAGTTGCTGGTCCTCCCAGTGTGAGTCTCCCAGAAACCTCTGACGGGGATGACAAGGCCTCTCCGGCTCCCCCAGTCCTGGATTGTCCTGCAGATGACGCCGAGAGCCAGTCGGCCTTTCAGAAGACGAGTGCGGCTGTGAATTCTCTCTTCGGCATGTTTGGCTCTTTAAAAATATTGGCAGAAAAGAAGGAGTCAAAGAGAGAGACCAGGAAAGAAGGAACGACCGTAGGGGCTGAACCGTTGGCTGCAAGTGGAGCTGAGGCCGGAGAGAAGCCTGGCGAAGAGGGCACAAAGCCCAGAGGTTACTCCCTGGAAACAAGGAAGGAGGAACAAGCAGCTGACCCCACGGGGGGCCTGGTACCCCCCATCTCCAGCTCCTCTGCTGACATTAGCCTGAATGCGGGTTTTGATGGCACAGCTGTTCCCATGGGGCCAGTGGAGTCTCCCAAAGTCCCCTGCCCCTCATCACAGCCTGATAAGACAGATCAGGGAATCCCTCCGGAGCCTTTAGCCATTCAGCCTCCTCAGGACAAGCCGCAGGAAGGGCTGAAGGAGGCCGTCACTCAGCCTTCAGAACAAAGAGAATCTCCCATCAATTTTTTTAGTCCTCTTAAAAAATGCTTCAGCCTGTTTCCACTTTCTGCTCCTGCTGACCTCCCAGCCAAAGAGGCGTCCTTGGGTGTGGGGAAACAGTGCAAGTCCGAAGACGATGTCAGAAAAGCGAGTCCCAGCAGCAGCAGAGCTCCCTTCCCGTTCCCTGAGAAGCTGCAGGTTTCCTTCTTGAGCAGCTGCAACTTATCTGACAAACCGCAGGAAAATAAGGAAAAACCAGGATTCTTCTCTTCGTTCTTGAACATTGCTTCGGCTGAAAATGCAGAAGCTGCCAAAGAGGGACATTTGGGGAGCAATTCAGAGGGTCTCCAGGCTTCTTCCTCAAAGTCTCCACCAGAGAATAAAGAGGAGCTGAAGGGGGAACTGGAAACTGGTCCTTTGGGACCAGAAAGTGGCCGTCAGGACAAGGTGGTGGCTGCAGGCACTTCGGAAAGTGCGGAGGGCAGACGTGGCCACAGTGACCCAAGCAATCATGATCTAAAGGGTGTCCCAGGCAGAGAAGGGGCAGCAGCAGCAGCCACAGCCGCCTCCCAAGGTGGATCTGGCCTGCATCCGGTAGGAGAAAAATCAGAGGCTGCTAGTGGAGTCGGCAGGGTCAAGATTCTGGATGATGCTCAGGAGGGTTTCCTTTCGGGACTTTTCCGCTCTTCTCTGGCTAGCAGTTTATCTTCCAAGGAAGGACAAAATGCTTCAGACAGCACAGACAGCCAGAAGGACCGTCCACCTGGTTTGCTTTCTGGATTATTCAGATTTGGTTCAGGTGAAAACACCCCTCCGGGTAAGGTGGACAAGCCAAATCTGAGATTTCTGGGTGGTTTGGGGCAGATCTTTGAAAAGACTATGGAGGAGACTAATATCAAAGTGGGGGATTCTCAAGTAGCACCCCAAACTCAAGAAGGCACCAGGGACCAAGAGGGTGCAGGCAGCTTCCTAATAAACTTCTTACACCAGGCAAAAGAGAAGGTTGAAGAGAGAGTGGCCCAAACTCCCAAGATGAAGGCCGGTTTGCCTAGCACAAGCAAGGAATCCATTGCGCTCCACGAAGGATCCCTCTCTCTGAATAATTCCCAGAAGAAGACAGATTTATCAACAAAACCAGTTCTTTCTCGAAAAAATACAGAATCGCACATTCATCCAGGGCTTCCCCATGAAAAGTTGGATGGACTTCTCAGATATTCCTCACAGAATGCCAGCTTGCTCAGCTGGTCAGGAGAACCTCCCGCTTCAAAGGAGATCAGGATAGGCTCCACCTTGGATGGTGATTATGACCCCAGGGGTTATCCAGCAAAGATGGTTCAGACTTCTGTGCCTCTTTATTACATCTTAAAACAGAATCCCGTCTCTTTGGATGAGGTTCTGACCTGGTCAGACTCTGGCAACAAAGTAATGAATTTGTGTAAAGGAGATGAGAATACCAATCCAATCGATTGGAGATCAAGTGAGAATTTTGATCCACCAGTGACCAATTTTAATGCTGTGTCATGTAGATCACCTGATTTTTGTCTGGGGGAAAATGAAATGTGGGCAACTCATTATTTGAATGGAAGTCTTTCTCCACACACGTTCAACTGCATTCTGGAAGATGGGCCAATAGATTTAAGTTATTCATCTGCTTATGACGCTAATATGTGGACCATAATTGATCAGGAGCCCATGAATATGGATGATCCATGGCTGTGCCACTGTCAGGAGTACCTGGATTGGCTGATGCCACTGCTGCAGGGAGTGTGGTGGCCGTCAGAAGATGGTGATTATGGTTATTACATATATACCGATGGTCAGTATGTTTATTCTCTACTCACTGATTCTACAGGGCAGTATATTTACTTCTGCACTCCTGACCTTTATGCCCATCCGGACAGCTGGGACTATGAACTCAAGTCCTCTTTGCAAAGGGTTGTGATGGAAGGGGACATGGTTTCCGTTTGTGGCTTCAAAGTGCCTCTTGAAGATGACTTATTCTGGTCTGCCGAAGAGGAAGAGTTGGATGATTATTTTGTAAACAAACCTCTTGATTTGTCTGTAGCTTTTCAAAGAAGGGACAAGTTTATGAACGTAGAGACCTTTTCTCAAATGTTTGAGGAATCTGCTTACTACCAGAAAGAGAAGCCTTTAGATTTCTCAGGCTACAGGCTTCTGAAACCTAATAAGGTGGGCTTTAGGCCTGAGGAGAAGAGGGAAGGGTCTGTAGTAGATGCACCCTTTGACCTCCGGGCACATTTCAGGATGGCCTCTGGTGGGGGGCTAAAGGAGGAATTCCAACCCAAGTTGCTGGATGTGGCCCCTAGGACTTCTGTTTCAGAAAGTGGGCAGACCAGACCATCTGGCCTTCAAATCTTTAAAGCTGCTACCAGATCTGATCTCTCACCAGTGTCTCTTGCCAAAGCCCAGATGGCTGAAGAAGATACGAAGACCACAAGCAACAAGGTCGCCTCTTGGCTTTCCTCTTTGGGTGGGCTGATAGGTCAGGGTTCGGGGAAAGGCGAGATGTTGGAGGACACGACAGAGAAGGACCAAGGCCCACAGTCAAAGTTTCCTCCAAAGGAAGCCACGTCTGGAACACCACCCAGGAAGAAGGGACAGCCTCAACCAGAACCCCTGCCTGTTTCCACTGAGATTGCTCCATCTCTTCCCCGGAAGAGAGCTCCCCTACGCAGGTCCACCTCTCAGTTCAGCCAGGATCTCACGTCCGACCCATTAACCCAACCGGACAGCAATGCTAAGGCGGCTCTAGGGCCTCTGGCAGAGCCTGAAAACAGTTGGGTAGTCCTGGGCCAAATAGCTGCTAAGGCCAAGGAGACTCTTTCTAAGAAGGACCTCAAAACAGATAGACCCAGAGAAGACCCACCGGTCCCTACAGAATCAGGATTCCTCGGTTTCATTAAAATGCAGGGAAGCAAGTCTCCATCGCCACCTTCACCCACCTCTCAGCCAAGTCTGGTGGAAAAGGAAAGCCAGAGCAAGGCAGAGCTCCCAGGTGCTCCGTCCTTCTTCGGCTCGATCAAAGACTTTTTCACCAAAGTGCCAGCCCACTCACCATCTGACACCCCTGTCCCACCACTGAGTAATGGGCAGATATCCCAGGAACTTGCTCGGGAACCCACTAAGGGTCCTGCTTCTGAGGTGGGTGTCTCTTCAGACCCACCTGGGGCAGATATTGCCGAGAAAGACCTCTCCCCTAAGGAACAGGCCCACAAAAAGGCCAGAGAGGAAATGGGCAGGGTCAAGGAAGCGCCTCCTGCCAAGACTGAGCAGGCAGCCAACTCGCACCCAAGTCCTGGAATAGGGAGGCGCAGCCCACCACCGGAAGAGGGAGGCCTGCTCAGGAGCCTCTCTGGGTTGCTGGGGGACTCAGTAGCAAGGAAGTCCAGTTCCCTGAACACCAGCCAGTCCTTCTTGATGGGCAAAGAGCCCCAGGGAGTCCAGCCAGAGAAGGCCAGACAGCCATCCGAGGAACCTGGATTCAGACTCCCCTTTGGCTTGTCCCAAGCTGCACCTCCAAAACCTCAGCAGACAGCCAGCAGCTGGGATATCTTCTCTCTTTTCCCTGCCTCCAAGAAAGGCCCGGGCCCTGCCCCAGCCCTGCCCCCTGTCCAGACCGCAAAAGGTCCAGAGACGGAAGGTTTGTTCAAGATCCCCTTCTCTGCCAAGAAAGGGCTTCCGGACAGCTCCAGCTCCAGCTTGTTCAGTTGGGCCTCTTTCCGCCCTGAAGAACCCCCGGCTGCTCCTGACAAAGGTCCCCTCCCCAAGCGACCTCCATTGCAAGGAAAGGAGGAGCCACTCCTGGGGCCATCTGCTTTTGCTGATGCTGGCCTTGGAACAGCCAGGAAACCACCCGTGGAGGAGAAGGGGGCCATCTCCAGTGTTAGAGATGCTGTGCTGGGCAAGCAGGAATCCCGTGGCTTGCAGAGCAGGGCAAGTGAAGGGGCTGAGAAGGCCGGGGAATATGCCTCGGCAGAGCGACTTACGGACAGCCCATCCCTCAGTAATGCAAAGGAAGAAGACCAGCCGGTACAGCTTGATCCTGCCTGTGAAGGTCCTGAAATCCAGAAAGATGGGACTTTCTCCCCTCCAGAAGTTCCAGAACAGCTGCCCCAGAGCTCAACTGAGTGGGATGAGAGGAGGGTGTCTTTGCCTGAGAAGGAAGCTGTTCCTCCTCCAGAACACTCTGGTTCCGTTTGTGTTCAGACATCAGTGGCCCAAAGGACAGCTGCTCTCCGTGACTCAGGCCAGGAGGTAGTACCGGAGTCCCCGCAAGGATTTGGCCTTCCTTCCCATGCTGGAGCCCAGCAGGCTCAGGGCCAGAAGCCTCTCCCCACGGTCCCCCTTGGGGAGCCGGATGGGTTGAAGATGCCTGAAGAAGCTGCGAGTAACAAGTCTGTCCTAGATTCCTCAATGGAAAAGTTTTCAAGTTTCTTCACCAGAATCAAGCCCACGAAAACTTTATCCGATTTTTTGGGCAGCCCATTCCCAGCTCCAGATGCTCCTGGTTTGCAGAAGAAGAGCGCCTCCTTTTTCAGCAGCACGTTCCAGCCAAGCGGGCCTTCCTCAACATTCGCAAGCGACATCTTTGGTTTTTCTAAAGGAGGAGTGGAGCAGCCCCCTCTGAAAGCTTCCGTGCCCTGGAAACCTCCCCAGGTGGATTCTGAGGTGAAGGAAGCGACAGGCTCAGTTCCAGGGAAAGACCTTCTCATACGGGAAGACGAGGCATCTAGAGAGGAAGATTTAGAAGGAAGCCGCTTGGGGAAGCAGCAGATCAAGAGCCCTGGAGGGGCGCTGCTGGAGACGGAGGCCAGAAATGTCTTGAAGGAAGATGGTCTGTTGAACCTGGCAGGAGAAAATTCCACAGGAACTCTCAAAATGGACCTGGAAATGGAAGCCGATCAAAAGCTGGACAGTTGCCAAGAGCCGGTTCCAAACGCCCTGGATACCTTGAGCTCGGAGAAGAGCCGAGGCCCTGAAGTGGGGCAAGTGGACTTCCTAACCTCTGAGGAAATGAGGGATGCTGATAGGTGCCGTCAAGATCTCCACAAGGGGGTTGCGGCAGAATCAGCTGCGGTGCTGGCAGAGGAGGCTGACCTTCCTACTCAAAAGCAACTGAATCTAGAATCCCAAACTGGCAACCTTCCTATTGGCCAGGTAGGTTGGGAAAACACACCTGGGCTGGAAGCCAAGAGGGAAGACAACGCGAGCCAGTCAGGCTTGGATACTGTCGCTATGTCTAAACACGCAGCTGTGAAGGCACAAGAACCGGGTGATACTGGTCCACCAAATGGACGTGAGAGCGTAGGAGTGGAACCCGGAACGGTTCCGAATGAGACCCCTGATTTGCACCATGATGGTGTGGACGGTATCCACAGCAGGGAATCTGTCCCAGGTGAGGAAGAGGAGGAGGTTCCACCCCCTTGTGAGAAACCTTTGGAAGCTGAGGCCTTGAGAAGCGCCACGGATCGTGGGCCTGCTGGTTCCCCTGCTGCTGAGGTCAGCAGCACCACGTCTGTATTTGAGATGTTAAGTCAGCCCCCTTGGCCCAAGTTCAGCTTTGGGTCTTCAACCAGCAGCACGAAACCGATGGGCTCCTTCTTCTCCCCCCCTTCAGTGAGTAAGACCGGTGCTGAGCCCGGTCTCGGGTCTGGCTTCAGCAGTGTGTCTTCCTTTCTGTTTGGTGGAGGAAGCGAGGAGAAAGTGGAGAAAGCCGGCAGCATCCAAGAGACGGTGTTTGGGAGGAAGCTGGACTTCTCCCTTCCTTGGCAGAAAGGCCCAAAGGAAAAGGAGAGCCAGAAGGGATCGGAGACGCCACTGAAACCTTCCTCCAAGCCGGAAGCCCTGTCAAGTGGCCCATCCCGTCTGATGCCCAACGCACCGCAGCCCTCATGTAGAGCCGAGCAGGCATTGATTGGCCCCAAGGAGAGTGCAGACCACTTGGGGGATCCAGAGCCCGAGTCCAGCCTTCCATCCATGGAGGTGGACAGTTCAGGCCAGCAGTTCCTAGTGGCCAGAACTGTTCCTGCTGAGGCTGAGGCTGAGCCTGGCCAAGGCCCGGAAGTTGCAGGTAAAGAGCAGGAAGAGGATCTGAGGGCTGTTCCCGATGGCCCTCCTGCCCCGACCTTGGAAAAAGAAGCGGAAGACACGGCCTCTGTTCCTAGTCCATCAGAGCAGAAGAAGGACAGCGTCGCTTGCCCACAGGCTGGGCCACGACTGGTGGAGGAGAGCAGCCCACGACACCCACTCAAGCACAGGCCAGTAGCAAATGCAGCCAATAAATGGAGGCGGCCGGTCCATTTATGAGCCAAGAGCCACAGTCCGAGGCCTCTGACCCCCCCCCTCTGGCCCCTTGTCTGTGGCCATCCCTGATGGGGAGTGAGGGGTGACCTCTAGCCCCGGCTTGTCCCTCTCCCAGCCCCCTCCCTCCCTCTGTTTCCTTCGCTTTGGGTGCTCCCCCTTTGTTTGTTGGCGAACAGCTTTGAACGTGGATTTTGGTTTGTTCAGTCTTTACAGACCTGGGAGTGGGGAGGGGGTTGCTGAGAACAGCCCACAGCTCCCACTCGCCAGAAGAGGCCCTTTGAAAATCCTGCTGTGGAAAGACAGCTCTGCCCTTCTGCAGAGGGCTGAATTAGGGAGTGTAAAATGCTCACAGGTGGATTGGGAGCTGCAAAGGCTGTCTTGGGACACCTCCACCCCTCCCATCCCAGCTGCCATCCATGCTGCTTTTCCTCATGGCTGCCCAGCTGTGTCCATTTGGGAGAGGCCAGCATGGCTGAGCAGTAGCTCTGCGAGGCCTTGTTATGGAGGGGCCAAGGGGATCGGGCCGGGCATCGCAGGGGTCTCTGGTCTTCCCCAAGGGGTTCAGGGGTTTGAGCTGATCACTTCTGGGCCCATCCAGAGCTGCTGGCGCTGCTGGGCTGGGCATCTGGTTTCTGCTCTGCCTGCCCACAAGTGGCTCCCTGCCTCCCATAGCTGTGTGGATGAATCCTGTGGATCTCCCAAGGTCAGGCTCCCCATGCCTGGATCCTGCGCACCCCCCTCATCTGCTCTCTTCTCCTTCTCCGCTTCCCTCCACCTTGCTAGCTGCAGCCCTGTCTTTTTCAGACCGCCAGGCTGGAAACAATCCAGATTGGTAGATGTTCGGACTAGCCAACTCCAAACACCGTTATGCACAACCCTCCTGCCCCCGCGTTGTCCATTCTGTTACCCTGGATCTGGCAGTCTCTTCTTCCGGTTGGGGATGAAGGAAGCCCTGGGAATCGGTTCAGGAGCCCCTGGGCTGACCTGGTCTGCAGGGAAGCAGAAAGACTTGGGGCAGGGGAGAGGGTGGGGATCCTCCTGCTGAGTCAGCAATTCAGCATAGGGGAAGTGGGCCTGGACTGCCTGGGTGGGGGAGATGGGAGACCCCCATTTCTGAGCGGCAGATCAGAGAGAGAAGCTCAAAGCCTCAACATTCAGCAGATGTCCGGGAATTGGGAAGCCCTGCAGACTCTCCACTGGATGGGGAATGAGGACAGATGTGTTTGGTAGCCAGCTCTGTTCGCCCCCCCCCAACTGCTTCTCCATTCCTTGGCTGCCCACCCTTCGGGCTCCCCAAGTTCTGCACACTCACCTGCTTTCTCTCTCTCTCTCTTCCCCCGCCAGTCCTGCCAGCAGTAGCAAGTTCGGCTCCTCCGGCAACGTCAGCCGGGGCAGCTCTCAACTGAGCGAGCAGGAGCAGGGCAGCCCCCCCGGCTCGGAGCAGGAGGAAGAACTCCCAGAAGTGGGGTCTGTAGCTCTGACCCTGCGGGACGTCCAGGAGCCCCTGAGCGAGCCGGCCAAGTGCCAGGAAGCGAACCGGGAAGGAGAAGAAGAGGAGGCCAAAGAACGTGGGCGCTCTCAGCCCCCAGGAGAGGGGGAGGACATCCCCAAAGCTGCTCCGGAACCCCCAAAGAGGTAGGAAATTCTGCATGCTGCGTGCCCTGGGTCCAGGGTATCCAAGGAGTTGTCTTGCTCCATGGGATTAGCCTGCCCCACTCGATCCAGGGGAAGGGGCCTGCTGTGGACCCTACGGGCCAAGGAATTTTGGCTGGGGGTGGGTGTCCAGGAAAAGGACCTTTTCTGCTGTGGTCTCGGCTTGGTAGAACACTCTGCCACCAGAAGTGAGATCAAAACCTGATTTTGCTGGTTGGCTTGGAGCCCCAATCGGAGGGGGGGGGGCGGTACTCACCACTGGAAGCAGTTGACAAGTTGACCTCATCCCCGTGCCCCCCCCTTCTCCTTGGTTCTAGTTTTTAATATAGCACAGTAGTTTTAATTTTAATCATTTCTACATTTATCTTTTTACTGATTGCAAAGCCAGAGTTGCCTTAGGTGAGAGAGGCAGCGTATAAACATACGGAGAGAAGCAACCTAGAACAAAGGAGAAACTTTGAGTTAGATGCCGAAGGCACATTTGGGGCCACTCTCTGGGCTCCGCCCGGAGGCCTTAGGTGGCCAGGCAAGGTGCACCAGTGAAAAAAGGGGGTGAAAGGGAAAAACAAAACCCCACCCCAAGGGCTTAAGAGGCCTGGAAGGGACAAATGGTCCGGACAAAAAAACCAGGCTCCAATCAATTGGTGGCTGCTTCACTAAATAATGAAAAGGCACTGCCTAATATTGCTGATTTTAAGACTATTAGGGCCCAATGTCCTTGTTCCCGCCCTCCACGTGGCCCTAAAATGGCCGTCGCTACTACCAATAGGCTTCGTTGGGCCTACAGAGGCCCCACGTGGGAATCCAGGGAACGTCACCTATGTGCGCTAGGCGAGCGCAATCTTCGGTGGATCGGGCCCTGAGTGAGTTTCCACTACCCTACACCTGAAGGGGGAAACTCAGGGAACGCCTGGGAGTCCGTTCGCGGCTCCCCGATATGACCGGCGATTCCAAAATGGCGGCCGCAACTTTTTCTAATTGAAAATAGACTATCAGGAGTCCGAGGACTCCGAGCTGCTGCCTGGAAACAAGCTCCAGGCACCAAAAGAACAAAAGGGGGGGGGAGGAAGAAAGGTCTGGGGAAAGTTCCACGCAGGCCCTGCCTGGAATCTTTTCCCCAGAGCCCTGGGGAAGGAATGCAGGAAAGTTGCAAGGCCTCCCCTCCTTCCACCCCCACACCTTAACAAAGGGAATTAACATTGAGCCCAGTGTTAGAATTTGTTAACGGGAATGCCAATTATATTTTATCAAAGGCTTAAAGAGGAGAATCCACCAATGGATATTTTTCCTAACCTGCTATCTGCTGAGAGCCAAACCTGAGACGTCTTGCAAGAGCTGAGACTAAGTTAAGACTGGATCTCCTAGCAGAGGGGGCTTGTCAAGTTTGGCTATTTGGTCTCAAAGAGTAGGCAGACAGAGAAAACCTATTGGGACTGCCTGGCGTCAATAGACCTCACGGAAGCGTACCTCCACATCCCCATCCATCCGGCGCACCGCCGGTTCCTCAGATTCTGTTACGGGGGCAGACATTTCCAGTACAAGGCCCTTCCATTCGACCTGTCCTCGGCACCCAGGACAGTGAGAACAATTAACCAGTGGGAACAACCTGCCTCCAGAAGCGGTGAATGCTCCAACCCTGGAAGTTTTTAAGAAGGGACTGGACAGCCATTTGTCCGAAATGGTATAGGGTTTCCTGCCTGAGCAGGGGGTTGGACTAGATGACCTCCAAGGTCCCTTCCAACTTTATTATTATTATTATTAAGTCCTTTGGGCTTCCCACCCCCATCTGAGGGGCTCTTCCTCTGTGGCTTCCTGGCATCTTATTGCCTGGCCAGGGAGGTCATTTGTCCCTCTTCAGTTAGAAGGGCAACAGTGGACGTCAGAGCCGAATCCTAGATTTATCTCTGACAGATTACCGTCCGGTCTCTCTCTGAGGACTTCCAGCAATGGAGAACAGCCCACCTTGCCCTTGGGATATAGGAGAAGCATTTTGCTCCCTCTTCTGTCTGTCTGACAACGCTTCAGATCTTCCAAGGCAGGTGTCCTTGCCTCGGCTGCTCTTTTGGAGGCTGAATTGTCTTCCTGTACAGTCCTGGGGTTGAAGACCCTCCACCCTCAGGGCAGGGAGGAAGAGATGCCTCTTCATTAAACTAGACATACCCAATTCCAGCAACCGTTCCTTATATGTTTTAGTCTCCAGACCTCTAATCCTCTTTGTTGCTCTTCTCTTTACTCCTTCTAGAGTATCAACATTTTTTTTTACATCGTGGTGACCAAAACTGGATACAGTATTCCAAGTATGGCCTTACCAAGGCATTGTAAAGTGGTATTAACACTTCACGTGATCTTAATTCTATCCCTCTATTAATGCTGTCTAGCACTGTGTTGGCTTTTTTGGCAGCTGCAGCACACTGCTGGCTGATATCTAAGTGATTGTCCACTAGGGCTCCGAGATCCCTGTGTCAATAGTGTAAATATGCAACAATATAAGTTTGAACCCCTCTAATTCCAGTTTTCTCAATTTAAAGAAAATACACACTTTCATGTTAGCTCTTCTTCACTCTTCGTGTTCTTCCTTTCTTGCCAGCCTCCTGGATGAAAACGAATCTCCCCTGTTAGCTCCTGCAAGAGCCCATTGGATCCGAGCTATCACCAAAGTCCGGCTCCAGTTTCAGCAGGTAAAGCCCTTTTTCCTCCTCCCTCCATTTCTTTCCGTGAAGAGTCGGGTGTGTATGTGTGTCTTTCTTTGAAGGCTTTTTTGGTAGTCCAAGAAGCAACTTGGGCTTGAGTAGCTGGGAAGCCTTTAGTGGCTGAGGCCAAAGGTCTTTCCTCAGCCCTGGGATGCCCAGTCTGTGGGAAGACTTGATTCTTCCGAAGGATCAAGACCTCGGAGGGGAATCTGCATTTTGGGGCATCCCATTGGATCCCAGATATACAGACAGAACCTGTGCTGGACATGTGCATGCTTTTGGGGCACTACTTCAGAAGAAGCTCCAGTTTTGTGTAGAGGAGGCTGGCTGGGGAATTCTGGAAGTGGCCACGGTTTGACACACATCAATCTGTGGGATTCCTGAAAAATTGCTTTGGACCAGGGTCAAGGTTTCCTCTACAAGCAGCCATGCGGTGCTTCTGTGGCGCCCAGATCAAAAAACGGGCGTCTGCTGCTCCAAGCACCCTCCACTTTGTCCGCCAGCCACCTCTTGAGCTGCACTGAAGGAGCTTCTTCATATGTTGGGAAATGCAAGTTCTTTGGAAAACTGTGTTGACGCAAAAGTTGTCAAAGCCAGACCTTGTGGGTTTTGTCGGTGCTGACTTTGGAAAAAGTCTGGTTTAAATAATGTACACAGGATTATATTTAAAGCGCCAATGACCCCCAAGGGGCTCAGGGGCTCCCCTCCCGCAAGAGGCTGCCCTTCCACCTAGTTTTGGCAAAGGAATCGTTTTGCTTGAGTCGATCACCGCAATCTCTCTTGTGGGGAAGCAGAAGCATTTCTGCCTTGAGGCGGGAGATGCCCATGGAACTTTGTGGGCTTCTCAGGCCTCTTAAACCGGGGCTGCTGGTGTCCCTGAGAAGAGGGTGATGCAGGCGTTGCGGCATCGTAAGGAGGGGTAAGACCGAAGCTGATTGTGGGATGCTGAGCGGACACCTCCCTCTGACCTGAGAAATAAACCTGGGCATGACAGAGACCCCAATAATAATAATAATAATAACTTTATTGTCATTGTGTGTGTATACGCAGTACATACATACAACAAAATTTACATGACACCCAAAGACCAGGTCCCACACACATACTCCCCAAACACACTCCCACCCACCACAGATTCCCCACCCCTAAACCACCCAACATCCACCCAACAGACCAAGTAGTACTGTCCAACAGTTCACTGATGGTGGCCCTTTAGTTCATTATGAAGTGCAATTATAGCTCTGGGATAAAAACTATTCAGAAAACGGGTGGTCCAATTTTTAAATGTTCTATATCGTCTGCCAGAAGGCAACAGTCCAAAGAGATTGTAAGCAGGATGGGAAGAATCTCTAAGAATGTCATGCAACTTCCTCAAACAACGAGATTCGAAGATGTTGTCCAGGGCTGGTAGCTGGAGTCCAATAATATTCTGGGCAATTTTAATAATTCTCTGTAGAGCTTTTTTGTCTGCTACAGAGCTGCTCCCATACCATGCAAGACTGCAGTGGTGACTGCTGAGCTTTGTAGTGGCTTTGCTGCTTCTTCTTCCATGCATATTTGGCTTCTAGTCCCACACTAGGCATTTTATGATTTACCATCATGAAAAGAGCCTCTTTTGAGATCTCAGGAGGAGGCAGTGGCCGTCCTGTGGCTGCTTTTTCTGCCTCAGAGACGTCTGTTGTAAGGGCCAGCATGAAAGGATGCGCCAAAGCGTCCCTAGCGAGGACAATATACTCGGGCACAAAGCTTCCAGTATCGCGGAAAGGCTGCGGGGAAAGTAAGGAAGGGCCCCTTCTCCCATGTTTTAATATTTAGGCCAACATGACTATAACTTTTCTTTATTCTTCTCAGAAATCAGGTGAGGATTTTCCGGCAGTCTACCCTGCTCACATAGACGGCTCACCCATAATGAGCTTTGCGCGGTTTGGGATTAGCTTTCTGTACAAACTCATCCTGCGAATTAAATCTGCCCACCGCGAGGAATAGTGTTGCGTCTTCCCGACGCCAGAAAGAAATGCTCTGGGGTTGTTGGGTGGGTTTATTATGGGGGGGGAGGTGAGAGAACACCCCCTCCCCATCTTCTTCCTAAGGCTGTTGAGCTGGCAAAGAGGCCTCGGAATGAAGAAAATGCGCTGCGGTGGGAATTGTGTGGCCGCCTGGTTGTGACTCTGGCTGTATTGGACTAGGTAGCCTCCTTTCCAGTGGCCTCTTTCCTCCCCCAGTTTCCTATTTCCGGTGACTTGTAACATCTGGTGGTCTCTTGCTTGGAAGAAAGGCGGTGTGTGTGTCCGGTGTGTGTGTGTTTGTCATCCACTGGACATCCCCGACATCTCTCCACTTCCAGACCGACTTCTCAGAGACCCCAGCGACTCTGCCTGCTTTCTGACCTCCTTTTTCCATCTTCCTGCCAGTCTCTATCCTGGTTTGATTCTCTCAGAATTGGGGGGCCCCCTTTCACCAGGTTCCTTCCTCGTCTCCCATTTGCCCCCCAGACTGGCTGGGCATTCCCCCCCCCCCATCCATCGGAGGCTGGGGTAGGGACTGTCCAGGACCGAGCATTTTGCTGATCAGGCCCTAAAGGAAGAGTCGGGCCTTCTGCTCTTCCATACCTTTAATCATTCCTGTTTTGACATTTTGTTTTTAATGTTTCCAAGATGGGCAATTAGTTTAAGGCAGGGATGGACAACCTTGGCTCTTTTATGACTCGTGGACTTCAACTCCCAGAAATCCTGAGCCAGCCATGTTGAGGGAAAAGGGAGAAGCTTCCAAGCTGAGCCATGTTGGCTCAGGAATTCTGGGAGTTGAAGTCCATGAGTCATAAAAGAGCCAAGGCGGCCTACCCCTGGCCTAGTCTATTAAGCCTGACAGGAGTAGATTATCAGAAACTGGTAGGCCTAGTCCACGGGTAGGCAGCCTTGGCCCTTTTATGACTCGTGGACTTCAACTCCCAGAATTCCTGAGCCAGCCATGCTGAGGGGAAAGGGAGAGGTTTCCAAGCTGAGCCATGCTGGCTCAGGAATTCTGGGAGTTGAAGTCCATGAGTCATAAAAGAGCCAAGGCGGCCTACCCCTGGCCTAGTCTATTAAGCCTGACAGGAGTAGATTATCAGAAACTGGTAGGCCTAGTCCACGGGTAGGCAGCCTTGGCCCTTTTATGACTCGTGGACTTCAATTCCCAGAATTCCTGAGCCAGCCACGCTGAGGGGAAAGGAGGAGCTTCCAAGCTGAGCCATGCTGGCTCAGGAATTCTGGGAGTTGAAGTCCACGAGTCATAAAAGAGCCCAGGTTGCCTACCCCTGGTTGAAGGCGATCCGTTGCTGCAAACTTTCCTTTCTTGCGTGCTGAAATGGTATAAAATGAGTTTTAGGTGCAATTGTGCTTATCTAGCCTATGTTTATCACTGGTTCTGGGTTCATTCAGTAACCAAGGTAGAAAAGCGGTAATTAGCATTTCTGTGCCCTGTGGTGTTCCCCGCCCCACACACATCCTTCCATTATCAAAGGATGTATTTTGGAGGGGAGTTTCCTACCAGGAAGGCTGTTCCTGCTCAAGTGGGCCAGCTGTGACTATGGGGTGGAGGGCCAGAAAGGGAAGACCCTCGTTTGGGGTGGGGATCAATCAGGCAAAGGAAGGGACGCCTCAGTTCCTGCTGTTCTCCTGCCGTGGCCCCTACACGTTCAGGGAACACCCTCTCTGCACTCAGGTGGGCTGACCCACTGGGGTTGGCACCTAACACCCTGTACCATCAATGAACCTGGCAGATTGGATTTGTCCTGCCTGTCATCAAAAACCCCAAGCAAGGGTAATCAGAGTCTGTGTGCTCTGCGAATGCACCTGCCAGGCCTTTAGCTGACTTGGTTGTCAGTTCATTGCCTTGTTGGTGCTGGTTGTGTGAATCCACCAACCATTAGCTAAGTGGGAGAAGCCGGGCTTCTGTCCTGCCCACAAAGGGATTGACAAGCATTGTGGGGGAGTCCCCCTTAGGCCTCTGCCCTGGGGGCGGGTCTGGCTGCACCCGGAAAGCCTGCTCACACAAGACTTGTTACAAACGGTGTGTGTTGACAAAGATGTGCTGCCCAGGTTCACACATGGTGCTAAGTCATAAACCATGGTTCTCAGTTAACAGGGACGTGACTCATGGACTGTGGGGAATCCAGCGTTGGCCTCCCTGTCCGTGGCGTAAGATTGCTGCTTCTGGCACAAGAAGCTTTCTTAGAAATCTGTTGCATCTCAATTAAAGCCTGCTAAAAAAAAGCTTCTGGTGTTCTGGCAAGTATTCCTCCAGGTGCTGATGACCACCTTGGAAGGCTTCCGTGGCTATAAGGGGCTTGCTGCTTGCAGGGCAGCCAAGGATTCCGGCTCATCCCACCAGATCTGATAGGGTTACGGGCACACTCCAGGTTCCCTCTCACTAATGCTCTGAGACCCGGGAAGCTGTTAAAACTTGGCTTTCCCTGCAAGCATTAAAGGGCCAGAGAGTCTTGGAGATACGGCTGTGTTTGGTTGGGCTAAATGCTGCAGGGTTGCAGGTTCTGGTTCCATATCGGTTTACCCATTATTGTCACTGCCCAGCGTTATCTACTTAAGAAGAGTACATAACTAAATAAATAAATGTTCAACTAATTAGGCACCAGGAGATTAGGCACCAGGATTGTGCCAACTGGACTTTCGATGCCCAGAAAAGAGCCAGTTCAGATTTGGGAGCTGCCCAAAGGACATTTGTTGCACCCCAAAGCAGGGAGCCAGCCTTCAGATCCGCAGCAAAGGGACAACCTTGCAACGAAGACCTGTCCCAGCTTGCCCCCAGGAGGGGAGGAATCGGGCTGCACACGATGAATGGAGCTACTCTGAAAAGAAAACGGGAGGATCAGAGGGTTTCAGTAGAGAAGAAAATGAGCGATGATTACTCTGGAAGAAGAGTCTGACATCAAAACACGGCTGTCATTCTCTTGGAGCAAAAGAAGGCCTCTGGTCCATCCTGCAAGGGCCAGAGAGGCCTCCAAATCTGCCTGCATTCAAAGCTGCCACCTGCAGCCCATCCAGGAGTTTGTGGACAGAGCATAGTTCGCAAGGACACAAAAGAGCCGGTCCAGCTGGATCCTGCATGTGGTCCAGCCAGCGAGGGGGCATTTCTCCCCTTTTAATGGCTCCGGTGGCTGTCACAGAATCCACCCACCCCTTGTATTCCACTTGGTCATCAGCCCGTTCCCGCGAGGCTTCAGTCTGGCGATGATTGGAAACTGGTGGGAGAAGAAGTTAGCAGGCAGCACCACAAAGCGCTTGGCTGAATCACCGCAAGCTTCCTCTGGCCTAATCCTACGCAGTGCACAGGCAGCCCAGCTCCGGTCTTCTTTCGCTCCATTGCAGGCCTGCCGGCTGGGGAATTCTGGGAGTTGAAGTCCACACATCTTAAGACAGCCCAGGCTGAAAGTCCCTGGCACTTTTGTTCCAAATTGCTTTCCCGATCAACCTGCCCTTCACTTCCTTCTTTTTGATGCCTTTGTGAGCTCAGCCATGGCTGCTTTCCCGGGGAGGCCCGCCTCGACAGCATCCAGGGGGCTCATTGTTTCTGGCCCAGTGGGCTGAATGAGCCTCCTTTGCCAGGTGCTGCTACCTCAGCCAGACCTGGAGGGGGGGGGAGTTTGTCTTTGCAGCTCTACAAGGTTTTCCTTTCCCTGGTTTCTGCTCGCCTTGGGCATTGGAGGCATTCACACTGTGCCATTGAGCGCCAACACCCACCTACATCTTCCCGCTTAGGAAAGATGGGTCTTGCCTAAGAGTGGATGATGCCCACCAGCCCTGGTGCCAACCAGAGAGGAGCTGGAGGGCCCCTAAGCTGGCTTCACAGAAAGTGGCTTTCTTGGCCAGAAAAGCAGTGCTGACAAGGAGCAAAGGAGAGACCATCCAAGCCCTTCACACAGAGGAGGCCAGGACAGCCGAGGAGGTCCTTGACTAAATGCTCCCCCCCCTCCAGAATCTCTCAGAAGCGGCCCAGCCCACAAGGTGGAGGGTTGGGGAGGGATCAAGAAGTCCAGCTTTTTCCCCACTCATCTTGGGCTCTCTGGAAGCTCTCGAGGTGGCTTCCAGATGACAGTGAGGTGGCTTCCAGATGACAGTGACCGATGCAGTCAAGGTGACAGGCAGAGTCCATCCCAAGACTGGCAACGGGTGGAGAAGACCAGACCTGGCCCCTTTGGAAGAGCCCAGGACCACAGGAGAACCCCGGCTAAGGCAGCCTCCTTCCATGCCGCGATGGGGTGGGGCTCTGGGGCATTCAGTCCAGTGGGCTGAACCCGGGCAGGGGAGGAGGGGGCCCTTGGAAGGCAGAGCTGACCTCTGATTCTCCTCTAGCCGAGAAGCAGATCTCCCCCTCCCCCAATTATGCAATAGTAATTGGCCCCAGCCCCCTCCTCAGAGTGCGGAGATCAAGTGGCGAAGAGTCCGGCCAGAGGGGGCGCTGCTCCACCAGCTCCCGGTGCCTCCTGCTCTGCCAGCCCACTGGCCCCCTTCTTTTCCGGAGGAGCTGCCCGCGCGCTCAGCTCTGCCGTTCTTGCCATGCAACAGCTAATAAGACGGAGGGATTAATTTGTTCCTGGGTGGGTGGGTGGGTGGGCAGGCGGGGGAGGGTGGAGCTGCTTTGGGCAGCCAGCGAGGCGAGGCAGCGGCACCCTGAGCACAGCAGTCGCTCCCTCCTCCTTCCGAAGTCCGGCATCGAAGACAGCCTGAAGTTAACAGCTGCTCGGGAGCATCCTGGCTGTTGAGCGGACGGCTGAGTCTGTTGCTTTGAAGGACCAGAGAGAGAGGGGGGGGGAGGGAGAGAGAGAGAGAGAGAGAGATGGAGGGGGCTCTCCTGGGCTTGCCCGGGACTGGGGGGCAGCTGCCCCCCTCCCTGAAATGTGGCTGTTTTGGCAGCCTGGGAATGCAAAGGAGTCCAGTGCCAAGTGGATCAGGTTGTACATCCTCTGTGTGGCCAGCAAGGGAGCCTCTTCTTTCTCTTTGATTGCCTGAATTTCCTTGGGGGTTTTCACGCATCATCGGCTGTGAAGGTGAGTCCAGGCAGGGAGGGGGATGGATCTCCGGCAGGTCAGAGTTTTGCAGGAGCCCCACGGAGGTCTCCAGGGTGGGGAGACGATGTTCGGAGCGGCTGCCGGAGCTCCACCCTATCCCCAGAGAAGCCCCCCTATCTAGCCCCCCTATCTGTGTCTCCAAGGAGGAGCTGCTCCCTCCGGCATCCACCGAGATCCATGTCCGTCTTTTCCCCACTGAGCGTCTGAAAGGTTCCTTGTGGAGAGTGTTTACTTTTGCTTTTTTGCTTTACTTGTGTTGGTTTGTTTTATTCCTAGTTATTTACATTCACATGTTCTGGTTTCAAATGAGCATTTTTAAGGGCTTGCTGTTCGATGATTTCCCCCAAGAACAACTTCCACAAATTAAATGCAGGGGCTCTGAAACTGCAAAATCGAAATGCAGATATGTCCAACCCCGTGCCCAAGGGAGCTTGAAAGCCCTTTGTTAGTGCTGGGGGCTGCCTTGTCTCAAAGGGGCCGCGGGCCATTCTCCCCCTTGTGCCTCAAGCAGGGGATCTCTGGGGTGAGGGGGGGCGCAGGGGCATCTCTGCTGGAATTGGGTGAGCAAGCAGGGCATGGAGAGGAGGCCGGGACTCTGGTGTCCCTCAAAGAGGCCAGTGCTTCTTTAAGAGCAGGGGCTGTGCCTGCCCATGGCGGTGCTGTGTTGCTGTTAGGATCCCCAGGCTGCTGATAAAGACCAGCCCCGCATCCTTCAGAGAGCGGGTGGGTCTCTTCTTCCGTTCCCCAGCGCTCCAGCGCAAGGCAAACTTTAGTGTGTTTGGAGTGCGCAACTGAGTCCCCTAGCAGCCTGGCCAGCTGTTCTGCACAGGGGACCTCGGGTGACACCCAAAGGTGGCCATTGGCTTTTAAAAGGAGACATTGGTGCCCTTTTCTGAGCAGCCTGTTGAAACAAGGAGCCCTTCAAGGGGGTGGGGGGGGTCAGGAACTGCTGGAGAAGAGGGGGTCTCAGGAGAACCATGCCCTTTGCCGTCTCAGCCCTGTTGGCCTTCCCCAGGGCAGATTGCTTTGTCTGCTGGGACACTGAGACGGAGAGCCACTTAGTTGGATCCGAAGAGTTTGATCCCAGACTTTGGCAGGCTGTGTTCGTACAACATGCTTAACCAGGTCTGCGCAGCGTGCTAAGTTTAGTTAGGATTAATCAGGGGCAGGAGAGTTTTAACACATTATGGGAACCCACCGTCATCCTTCATACAGTAGTTGAGGATTTTATCTTGAATCCAGGAAATAGGTCAGTTCGGTCACTAGTGTATCACTGGCGTGCATTCTGGGTGTGGGGGACCCTCAGTCGATTTGTTTAGCTTGAGGCTGCTTGTGTTACCAGGAGGTCAGTTAGCCAGAGGGCACCGGCTGAAGCCTGTGGCATAAGTTCAGCCTTTGGGCGTCAAATTGGATGCCCTTCCTGTGACCACTCATCCTTGTGACCACCTGTTTTGCCACTGCTACCCTGCTCTCACTGGCTTGGGGACCACAGCTTTCATGGTCCCCAGCCAGGCCGGCCCCCACGGTCGGCGGGAGTCAGCTGGGGAAAGATTGAAGAGACACCAGGCTCAGGTTGGTTTGGTTCTGCTGGGCTCCCTTTGGTGCTGGAGAAATTCTGGGCAATGGGCATCTGTGCCAGCTGGTCTCCCTTCAGTGGCTGCTTCTGCTGCTTCTCCTCCTCTTCCTCCTCCTGCCTCTCTGCGTTTCCTTATTTGCATTCCTTGCACTTCCCCATCTTCCTGCCATCAAGATTAAGTCACCTTCCGCTGTAAATATTGTGACTTGAGCCCGTGTTCCCATAAAGCAGAATTCTCTCTTCCTTGAGTAGAAAATACTCCTTTTAATTATTTTCCCAGGTGAGAATTCTCAGTTTCTGAGTCTGTCTCAGGGTAGGCGGGCTGATTTTGCCAGCCTTGGAAGAAACCGCCTAGGAGGGCCGTCTGCTCATTTTTTGGATCTTGCTTTGGGAAACGAGCGGCTTTGGGAAGGGGCCACAGGATGGAAAGGGCCACGTTCGGCCTCCACAGCTTGTGGGAAGGGTGGCCACGAGCGTGAACTGGGAGGCAGGAAGGACCAGGCATGTCTTCCAGGCACCTTTCCTTAAAAGGCACTCGGTCCTCAGGAGCTGTGTGGAAAGTGTCGTGCGAGAATTTCCAGCAAGCATCAGCGTTGCAGCCTGTTGAGAAGGGCTGCCATGGCAACCCTCCCTTGGGCGGTCTCTGACACAGCCTTCCCTGAACCGGTGGCTGCAGGGGGTGAATCTCGGGGTCCTCTGCATCCTGAGGGTCCCTTGTGTTGCAGCTCTAAGTGAAAGAAGACTGCCTCGCTGCCTTAGACAGAGGACCAGCCTCAGCCAGAGGCCTCCAGGAAGCTTGGAGGCAGGGTCCAAGAAGGGAGGCCTCTCCCAAGGGGCCACAGCAGGCTTGACCACCGGGATAAGTCCAACAGGATGATGCTTATTGGGGACAAAGCTAACCCAAAGGACTTCCTTGATTTTTTTTTCGTTTGGAAACGTTTCGCTTCTCATCCAAGAAGCTTCTTTAGCTCTTGAAGTTCTTGAATTGAAGAAGCTTCTTGTATGAGAAGCAAAATGTTTTCAAAGAACAAACCAAAGAAACTCCAGTTACCTTTTGGGGGGGAAAAAAAGCACCTTTGGGATAACCAATTGGACAGCTGGATGATTGAGAATCTGTGGGCATTGGGGGAAGGTTCAGCTCCTCCAACTGGGGAGTAAATGTCAGATGCACCCGCTGGAAGCCTTTGCTTGGGAGCTGCAAAGGGGGAAGGGTTTAGGCCAGTGAGTGGACCACCAGCACGGAAGCAGGGGCTGAAAAGAGCAGGGTGTCCTTGGGGGTAAACGAGCAGAACTAGAGCATCTGGAGCCATTGACCTCTATGCTGCATCTGTTGCACTTGGAGTACGGACTTTGTGGGGACAGGGAGAAGCTGGAGTAGAGGAGAGTGACCAGCATGACAAGGGACCGGTAGAGGTGAAGCACCTTGGCAGGTTGACTTGAGCAAGAAGCCCCAACAACCAGCGAGAAACCTCTTAAAAGCTGCCACAGGCAAGCAAGCATAGAACTGACCTCTGCCTCAATCAAGAGCAGCAGAAGGACCCTGGTTTGAAGCTGAAGGAGATCCAGAGGGAATTTTAAAAGGAATTTCTGCTTGGGAGGCCGTTGGCAAGTCTGCCTAGAGCAGCACCAGCACCTCCCGAGGGGGCCAGATGGGCTGATGGGTCTCAGTCTGGGTGGCTTAATGAATTCCTGCCCGGAGCTGAACTAGATGACTGTGGAGGTCCTGCAACTCCTTTCTGCCCATGTTGTTCCCCCACACACACACACACCCTTTTTATTTAGCACCTGTAGGCTAATTGCAACCTCAGAGCTCTGTTGAGGGAGGGATTGCAGACGAGAGCAGTGAACCTGCTTTTGGCATCCCCCGTCTGTTGGGCAGATGAAGGACCCTTGTCCATTTCCCAAGTTGCTTAGTCTGCTTCCTCTGCCAGAACAGGATCCTCTGGAGTGCCAGCTTGGGGCTGGGGAAGAGCCAGAAAGAGGCCGGCCTCTGAGGACCACCAGCTCCCTCAATTGTGGTCTCCCCAAAAAGGAATCTGTTGTTTTTGTCCTTCGGACAGAATGATGCTGCTTCTCCATTAACGCGTCACTGTTTATCACAGTGTTTCTCAACCTTGACAATTTTAAGGCATGTGGACTTCAACTCCCAGAATTCCACAGCCAGCAATGCTGGCTGTGGAATTCTGGGAGTTGAAGTCCACATGCCTTAAAATTGTCAAGGTTGAGAAACACTGGTCTATCAAGTTTGGGCAGAGAGGGAAACCTGAAATTCCAGGCCAGAAAGGTGCCTAGCATCTGCCTGGTGATTTGTGGTCTCCCTGGTTGGCTGGAGTGGCTGCTTGATAGGGCAGCTGGTCTGCCAGCCTTGTGGGGCAGCTGTCTGGAGTCTCTTTCTTGGCCAGGCTTGGGGGGGGTCTGCCTTCAGGTGGTCTTATGCTTCCTGCAAGAGCGCATGGCTGCCCCTCCAGGAAATGCTCTGTCTTCCCCACATCCCTGGGCTGGAGCTTCAGTTCTGTCAGGGCAGATGGGGAGCTACATCTTGAGCCAGACCCGATTCCATGTCCCTTCCCATGGCTGCCCCAAGGAATGGGCCGAGCAAGGTCAGCTACTCTGGAGCTCAGCCCCTTAGAGAGGGATCAATTGCAGGCATGGCTGTTGGCTGGAAGGGCAGAAATAGCTCTAGGCACTCATTTCCCCCACCCCATAACAAAAGGGCGGGAGGGAGACGGAAGGCCAGGCTTGCCATCTAGGGCAGGGGTAGGCAACCTTGGCTCTTTTATGACTCGTGGACTTCAACTCCCAGAATTCCTGAGCCAGCTTGGTCTACGGAAAGCAACTGGCTCCTGGCACATTCTGCACAGACCAGGGGCAGGAAAGAACAGCCCTTTGTGCTCCCAAGGCAAGCCCAGTCCTTCTCTGGAGAAGCATTCTGAGGCAGGTGGCTCCGTCCTTTCAGCCCATCGAATAGAATAGAGCTGGAAGGGACCTTGGAGGTCTTCTAGTCCAGCCCCCTGCTCAAGCAGGAGAACCTATACCATTTCAGACATGATCAACCACAGGGAAATTGGCTGCATAGCTGAACACGGTCCAGTATGATAGCGGTCACCACAACAGGATAGAAAAGGAAAAAGGCGGCCAGACGTTGGGGTAACAGACAAACCTGCAGAAAATAGGATTAGAATACATTTATGGAGATTCTCAGTGCTTTTTCAAAAGGCAATGTGACTTTCTTGGTTTTTCTTTGAAAACGTTTCACTTCTCATCCAAAAAGTTTCTTCGGTTCCGAAGAGTCGATAGATAAGGAACACGACCACTGAAAGCCTTTTCTACCTGTTGAAAACCAATTGAAGCCCCCAATTTATGCATTGACAAATGCAGCTTAGCGATCTGATGCTGCAAATTGTGTTCAAATATTCTCCCAGCCACCCCTTCTCAGGCAAAACAATTAAGGTGCCACAATTCTCAATAAATTCTAAATACTTAGGATACAATAAAGAACAGATCATCTAGCCCACGGGTGTCAAACTCTCCACGTCACGTAACGTGTCACGATGTATCACAACTTTTTTTGCATTGCTGGAGCTGGGGTGGGCGCGGCCTCTGTATGATGCAACCGGCCCACGGACCGGCAGTTTGACACCCCTGATCTAGACCAACCCTGAGTGTGATATTGTTATTATGGTTGGTCATGTATTCGATCAGATGTTCAGACTGCATTTGGCATTTTTGTCCACCTATCGAGTCTTTCCCAAAGATCTGGGGGAGGCAGACGTTCTTCCACGATGTTAATTGTTAATTGCTGAATGTAGCCTGTTCCCAGTAAAATTGCCTTTTGCAATTGACTGATGTGAATTTGTCAGTGTCGATTGTGTTCAAGTGATGCTCCAGATGTTTCGGGATTGCACCCAAGGCACCTATCACTATTGGTGCTGCCTTTGCTTGCTTCTGCCACACTCGTTCTACTTCTGTTTGCAGGTCTTTGTATTTTGTGATCTTCAGTTCTTTCTCTTCTCTTCTGCTGTATCCAGATACAGCCACATCCTCTATCCACTATTGTCTTTCTCATTGACAATTGTTAAATCTAGGGCACTGTATGTCTGAATTTTAAACTCCCAGGGCAATTTAGCTTCTTCATTTTCTATGACATCCTCTATTTTCTATGACATCCTCTATTTTATGGTCCCACCAGTTCTTGCTTGCAGGCAAATGATATTTCTTGCAGATCTTCCAGTGCACCATTGTTGCTACTTGGTCATGCTGATGCTTGTAGTCAATCTGGGCGATCTTCTGGCAGCAGCTAACTGGGTGATCCATTATTTCTTCAGCTTCTTTGCACAGGCAGCGCTTGCTGTCTGTTGCTGTCTTCTCAGTTCTGGCTTTGTATGCATTTGTCCTTAAGATTTGATCTTGTTCAGAATTTAGACCCTCAGTCTCTTTCTTCAACTTCTCTGCTTTTAGTTATTGCCAAGTCTTGTTATTATCTGCTTGGGTTGCTGTTATTTTTAATGTACAAGCCCTTGTAATGTTCTTGCCATGTCTCTTTTCTGTTCTTCGTTCGGTCTTTTTTATGGACCAGGCTGGTCTCTCCAGCATTTAGTAAGCCTTCGTGGTGTCCTAGCTTCAGTGCTTAGATGCTCAGTTCTTCTTTGTTTTGGCCCCTCTCATTTTGTAGGGGGGGTTTTATCCTTTCTGAGGAGAAGGTAGAGAGAGGTGCCCAGTCTTGGAACAAAAACCACCCAGTGGAGATGCTGCCTTCCTCTACCACCGATTCCCCCTGGTTTGCCTCTGTCATCTGAGCTACTCCTGGCAAGGCTGTGGTTTCTTTACCCCTGGATAGACTTTTGCAGTTCTTCCAATTCTGCTTCTGTGAATTCTCTATTCTGTATTATATAAATCAGTGCTGATCTTGGCCTCTGTTTCTGGTTGTTGCTCTACCGAGAATCATTGCATAATTTTCAGATATCCTTTTCTTGCTGGATTTCATTTGTAATAATAGGCTTTTGTTTCGTTGTTTTCAGTGTGTGTGTATTTGTGACGGGAAAACACTTTTCCTTCCAATAATCCTGCAGCAGCTGCCCTGGTGGCTCATCCTGAAGCCCCTTTTCACCAATTATATATAAACTCCAACCCTCAGCGGGCGATAATTGATCTGGAACGGGTTTCTCTAAATTACCAGTTTTGGAAAGAACAACATCCACCATATTGTTTTATGGGAGAGGCACTGGCTCTCTGATGAGACCTGCCCACTATTACAGAACTAACAAACAACAGAGTTGGAAGGGACAGTGGAGGTCTTCTAGTCCAACCCCCTGCTCAAGCAGGAGACCCTCTACCATTCCAGACAAATGGTTGCCCAATCTCTTCTTAAAAGCCTCCTGTGATGGAGCACCCACCCACAACTTCTGGAGGCAAGTCGTTCCCCTGGTTAATTGTTCTCACTGGATTGAACTGAGAAGGGTTGAACCTGTAACGTAGTTCTCATCTTTTTCAGAGCACACAAGTTTATATTTAATTTAAATAAAAATAGAATGTATTTTTACTATTTTAATTTAGATAGCTGCCTGTGTCACATATGTGATTCTTGTTCGCTTTCAATAAAATTGTTGACAAAGTTGAAATACGGAATATAAAATAAAATACAAAGCAGCCGGCATCATCCAATTAGCTGTAAACAAAGCCAGGAGATAAGTTCTCTTCTCTTCTCTTCTCTTCTCTTCTCTTCTCTTCTCTTCTCTTCTCTTCTCTTCTCTTCTCTTCTCTTCTCTTCTCTTCTCTTCTCTTCTCTTCTCTTCTCTTCTCTTCTCTTCTCTTCTCTTCTCCTCTCCTCTCCTCTCCTCTCCTCTCCTCTCCTCTCTCTTCCTCTCTCTCTGTCTCTCTTCCTCTCTGTCTCTCTCTCTGTCTCTTCCTCTCTCTGTGTCTTTCTTCCTCCCTCTCCCTCCCTCTCTCTCTTTCTCTCTCTCTCTCTCTCTCTCACACACACACACATGCACACATACAGAAATACACACACACACACACACACACACACACACACATGGTTGTATGAACTCTTGTTTCAACCTCATCAGCAAAACAGTTTGCTGCTGGTCCATCACTGAACAGCTCTTAGTGTTAGGAGATTCTTGCTGATGTTCACCTAAAATCTGCTGTCTTATCATTTAAAGCCCCCCCCTTCCCTTGTTTTCTGGGATGACGGGTGCTCCGTCTTCTGTTTGACAGCCCTTCAGATGCTTGAAGACAGCTCTCCCGTCTCCTCATGGCCCTGTCTTCTGCAAGAGCTTCCAACCTTTCCTCCTACGTTTTCCCTTTCAGGACACACCCTCCCCCTTCCTTCTCCTCTTGTTTGGCTTTCCTCTGGACACCTTCCAGGTTCTCACTCCTTAAAATGTGGCGTCCAAAACTGAGTGCAGGATTCTGTTGTGGCCTGATCACTGCAGACTAGAGAGAAGCGATGACAATGTACTTTTGTTATATTATTCTTGTCGATGCAGCCAAGGATTGTGTCTGATTTCTTTTTTTTTTTTTTTGCTAATGCTGTTGACTGACATTGAGCATTTCATCCTCCCGAGACAGCCAGATCCTCTTCAGCTGTTCTGCTGACTGAAGTCCTCTCTCCCCCCTTCTGGGTGTGTGACTTTGATTCTTCCTACTCAAATGTTCGACTCTGTAGTTCTCCCTGTTGAAATTCATCTGGCTGGTTTCTGTCTGTCCAGCCTGTCAGGGATGACCCGAATTTTGATTTACTCTCTTGTACTCTTCACCCTCCCGCATCGTTGTGTCTTTCACAAGTTAGCTAACCATATTTTATTCCCCCTCATCAAGAGCCAGTTAACAATCTGTTGGCCACACAGAGCCCAAAATGGAGCCCTGCCAAACACTTCCCAATATTCCTTGTTGGCTTAATGCAGAGTTATTGGCATGCTGTTGTTGGGTGCAAGTGATTAGCCAGTTCTGTGTCTATTTAATGGTAGCATTAAATGGTACCTAGCAATGGTATCTAGCAAAGAGTGGAAACAAATAAAAAAGGGAACTACCTTAGAAATAAGGAGAAATTGCCTGTCAGTGAGAACAATTAATCAGTCAAAGGGCTTGCCTTCGGAATTTGTGGGTGTTCCCTCACTGGAGGCTTTTAAGAAGAGACTGGGCAGCCACTGGGCAGTCTCAAATGATATGGGGTCTCTTGTATGGGGTTGGGCTTGAAGACCTCTTCCAGCTCTGTTATTCTGCTAATTAATCAGTGGAATGGCTTGGCTTCAGAAGCTGTGGGCATTCCATCACTGGAGGTCTTCAAGAAGAGACTGGACCACCATTTGACTTGGATGCCATAAGGTCTTCTGCCTTGGGCAAGGGGCTAGACTAGAAGACCTCCAAGGTCCCTTCCAACTCTATTATTCTGTTATCTAGACCAGAGGTCCCCAACCTTTTGGGCGACAGGGACCGGTTCTGTGGAGAGAGGTTTTTCCATGGACCGGAGGGTGTGTGGTTTTGTGTGCTGCCTGCATGCCGTGGACGGGGTTTTGCTTGTTTGTGCGGATTGGTTGCTGGCATGCCGCGGCCCAGTACTGGTCCACGGACCGGGGGTTTGGGACCCCTGATCTAGACCACATTTTGTTACCTTTTTATTAGGATCTCATGGGAGACCTTGTTGCTGTCCACCACATTCCCCAGTCAACTAAACGTGGTTTAAAAAAGCAGATCTTGACAAACCACCCTGATTTCTGCCAAGCGGTTTCTCAAACAAATTTTCCGTTGAGTCCAAAGAAGAGCAGAGCTCTGAAATTATTCCAGCTAGTAACCAAAGATGAAATAAGGGCTCGATAATAATTCCGAAAGTGTGAAAAACCGAAATCTACCTTTCCTGGCAGGCAGCCATAATTTATGGCTCAGAGAGGCTGAACCTGCCAAGAAAATAGCTGCGGGGCAGATAGGTTCGCTTAAAATAATGCGAAGGAGTGAAAATAAGATGACATTTAAAAATATAACTTCCCTTGGAATTAAAATTCATCTTTATCGCATTTATCTCCTCTCCTGGTCAAAAGAATCCCTATCCATCTACCTAGATAATTGTTCCTTCTGAGCTTCAGATGGATCATTAGGGAAAGATTTCTGGAAATTGTGTCACTGCGATGACCGAACAAACCAGCCTTTGCTTCAAGAGGGCAGAAGAACTCCCTCCCAATGCCTCAGTGAAACGCTGAGGTAAATGAAGTCTTAATAGAAAATGATGTTTTTGGCTTATCTATAAAACATGAGGTACGATCTGCATCTCTAACGTTGTTATATTCTCCCTCATTTACTACAAGATCTTCCGACAACATGGGAATTTCCCTCAGAGTCCCCACTGGGGAGAAAATGAAGCCATCTTTTTGTGAGGCGAGAAGGCAGGGCTGGGTCTGGGGGCTCCATTTGAAGGCCACAGGCAGCCCACAAAGGCCCCCTAATACTTCCATGGTTTTTGGCCAAATTGTAATGTGTTATTTGGTCAAAAAAGAAAACGGATAACGACATGACCAGAGAACGAGCTCTTAGCTCTACTTAATTCCTGATATTTCCTGGCCCCCTCCCCCTCACCCAGCCACCCTGTGGGAGCCTAGCTCCTGGCACTGCCCACAAGGGCTTAGGGCAAGAAAGCAGAGTCCTGCTAGAGATACAGGAAGGGTGCAGAATCATCCACCACCCTTTGAATAATCAGCTTAGCCACCGGGCATTCAGACAGCAGTGGAAAGAGGGAAAGGCCTGGACGAAGACCCCGGCAGCTGGCCTTCCTAAGGCCTGGGGGCCCTATCCTTGAAAAGATTTGCTGCACTTACTTTATTTACTGCTGTTCCCATGAAAAGTGACTCTGAGCAAGAGCTGGTCCAGGATTCAGTGTCAAGCTCAGGAAATCCAGGCCATTCAGATGAATAAATAGATTTATTGCAGGCTAACGCTCTCTACAAGAATCTGAACTACTAACGCTTAAAGCAAACGGGCGGCAGATAAGAGTCAATGGAATTCAAAGCAGGCTGGACTCAGATCAGGTGCTTGGCCCTCCTCCCTCCAGCTCAGCCTGGCCATCTCCATCCAGCGGACTAGAGATGGGGGACCAAGTGGCCTTTGGGGAATGCAGGGGGGACCGGTTTCCGAGACAAGCACTGGCAGGCTTGCTCCCCCTCACAGCACAGGGGCGTAATGTGGCAGATGGATAAAGAAATCTTGGGAATGTTCTGCAGGCGTGAATGGGTGTACGAGGGTTAAAAATCTGAAGATCTCCCCGAAAAAGCAGTCGGATGGTTTAGGGGTTCTCTGGGGTGTGGTGTTGCTTTGAGAAAATTGGCCGGCTACTCTTGACCGGTTTACTGTCCTTTTACTGTAATCCAGAGTGCTCAGAAGCTCAAGCAAATGTAGAAGGCAGCGACCAAACTCACGCCTGGAATGTGTGTTTTGTTGACTAGGTGATGTTCATCTCCTATCAGTTGCACAAGCCAGCCGCTCTCTTGTTCGTGGTGACTCACGTCTTAGTCACCTTCCCTTTGGAGTACTGTAACGTGCCGTGCATGGGGCTGCCCTTGAGCAGCAGTCATAAGCTAGAGCTGGCCCCAAACATGGTGGCGTGGGCAGCATTTGGCACTGCTCGCTGCAGCCATGCGACACTGCCATTCCACGCGCTGCAGTGGCTTTGAGTATGAGTTGAGGTGTCAGTTGCCACCTACAAAACAGGACCAGGGCCAGGACGTTCGTGGAGCTGCCTTTCTCCCTCTGCTCCTGCTCACCCCACCAGGTGTAGCAAGGAGGGTGTACTATTAACGTCATCACCTGTGGGATCCGGGAGCTGTGCCACCCACCCCACCCCCGGAATATGGATCTCTGACCCTTTTAGCCTTTCCTACGTCTCTGAAGCCTTGCTGTCTCTCTTGGTTTTGCCTAGAAGTTAGGCTGGCCCTGTTGTTGCTGGTGTAGTTTTACAACCGCAAGGTATCATTTACCTTGGGCACGGTGGGTTACCCAATTGTTGGGTTCCTCGTCTTGAGATGCCACCCAGTCACCGTTGTGAGATATGTGGCCATGTAAATTATTAACATAAATAAAACAAGGTGTCCCTAAATGAAGGGATTCCGCCTCTTATAGCCATAGGAACACATACTATTAGCATACTATTGTATAAGTATAGTACTAACGCCTTGTTAATGCCTCACTGCGCTGCGTGCATTACTGTTTCTGCCACTTTCATTTCATTTTCTTGCTATGACCCCTGCAAAGTCAGCTGCCTTGAGTTATTTTGGTGATTGAGGCGGGGACACACTGGACCTGTCGATCAGCCTATCAGTCAAGGAGCTTGTTCTTGGGAAGCCACCAGAAAGGCTGCCACGGCCCCTTTTGTGAATGCTGTCGTGGGCGACCTGCTCCTGAGGACCCTCCGGAGCCTGAGCCGCAGTTCCCTTAGATTCAATGCTCTTTGATGCCCGAACATTTTTGAACGTGTCCAGTTGGAACTTATAGAATCTGTGTTATTTGAAAAGCAACCTGAATATATAAATACATCTATCCGTATCTCTATATATTTGTGTGTGTGTATGTGTGTGTGTGTGTGTGTTGGGCAGGATTTGGTGAGGGCTGCACAGAGCATTCAGATTAGAACTCGGCTGGTTCTGTGCCAGCCAGAGTTGATACAACAAAAAGGATTTCCTCACTTGGACTCATCCCCAGACCTTCATCCTTTAGGGGCTGTATTTCATATTTGAGGTGGGGGAAACAGGCAGGGGGAGGGAGGAAGATGAATGCCTTTGGTTGACCTTCATGGATCTCACTCAGCACCCAAGGAGGATTTTCTGGGTTCCTTTAACTTACTCTCAGTCAGTGCCCCGAAAGGACAAAGAGGAGTCCGGTTGCCTGGGGAAACTGGAGGCTCTCCTGATCATCTGGGGTGCAGTTGAGGCCTCCTAGGGCCGCCCTCCTGGAAGGAGAAATGGCAGCACCCGAAGCAACCATCCAAACGTTCGTGTTCAGAGTAGGGTATCTGGCAGGGAAAAACATCGGCAGAGCGGGTGCTGAGAGTTGTCACTCAAACCCCAGGCTTGGCAGTGAGAAAGAAAAGGTCCTTCTCCAGAGCTGGGCAGAGGAGGACGAGGCTTTGAAGGGCCACCCCCACTGAGTGACTGCAGGAGTTCACCTGAAGCAAACAGGCGTTTGATGCTTCAGGATACTTACTTGTCTAATGGATGCAGATTTGGGTGACTCCAGTGGTCAATGCTGTTTTGTGTTTGTGTGTGTGTGTGTTCTCTCCCCTGACCAGCATCCCATGTTTCTGTCCCTTTTCTCGACAGCCTTGTTCTGGGCCATGTGAAGCTCTGCCCAGCAGGGAGGGGCTCAGCCTTCGGCTGCTCTGTAGCCTTCTGGAAGAGAGAGCGAGAACCAGGCTGACCTCTGATTATGCCCGTTAGCAGAAGAGAGGATTGCCTCTGTGTTGGAAAACTCTGCTGCTCTGAGACTCTTCCTGGCTGGGCAGCTGGCCCAGAAGCCGGTTTGCCAGCATTTTGGGAAGATGAAGAAGCTCCTCCCAGCCGTGCCCCGGGAGCTCCCCCTTGGCCAGAAGCACTACCCCCTGCTCCCCTTAATGGAAACGGAAGTAGGCCCCTTGGCCTGCCAGCTCCCGCGGGAGGCCCCCAGCATGGGCGTCCCTGATGGCCTGGAGAGGAACTATGGCTGCAGGGAGGCCGGTCAAGATGAGGTCAAGGAGACCCGGCCATGCCAGGATGGGTGTGCCAAGGCCTCCTGCAGGAAGGAGCCCCAGGTGCCAGCCTTGGTGGATCCCGGGCTGCTGGGCAAGAGCCCGGTAATGCTGGGTATTGGCATGGGGTGCACGGTATCTGCCGAGGACGATCCTCTTCTGCTAGGTAAGCCCACCTGCCCCGACCGGACCAGAGACCGCTCTGCCGACGTTATTGATTACATTGTGAAAGAGCTGCAAGGAATCAGCCGCATTCAGACCGAGATTGCAGAACTTCAGCAGCATCTCACCTTGATCAAGGGGTCGGTGGATGAAGTGTCCACCTGTGTGGACTCCGTCTTGAGCGAAATCGAGGGCCTGCAGAGCAGCGGCGGGACCGCCAGCAAAACCTCCACCATGCTGAGAGGCCCAGAGGCCTTTGTTGGGGCCCCCAGCAAGGAGCCAGTGTTGTACTTTTACGGCATCCCTGAGCAGGAGGGGGAGAACACGAAGGAAATTGTCTGCCGCTTCCTGTCTGAGTATCATTGCTTCAACGGTCTTCAGCGCAGCAAGAACATCAAGGAGGCTTACAGATCAGGGGTGTCCATGGGGGTCCCATTCGCACCTCGCCCCGCTGTTGTGAAACTTGCCACAGCCGAGCACCGGGACTTCATTCTCCAGAAGTCCATCCTCTTGAGGAACGCAGGAATAACCATTACTGAGCAGCACGGCCCAGTGAGTCTCAGCGGGCAGCTGGGCATATTGCCGTCCTCTGGCCTGAAATCCCAGCCCTGGGACTTCCCCAACCCTCAGGGAGAAGGCGGGAGGAAGGACGGGGATGGTCAGCTCCGGAAGGACTCCTGCCAGGCTCAGCGCCAGAAGCAGAGCTGCCTAGCTGAGAGGGCCTGCTTGCCACAAAAGTCCACTTTAGTGAAGAAGAGCAGCTTAATTTCTGAACTCGAGGAAAAGATGGGGAGGGTTGTACAAATCATCAGCAGCAGCGAGCAGACTTTGCACAAAAACCACTCTTCCTCCAGCATCTCCGAAGCCCCCCAAAAGCTGCTGGAGGTCTCAAAAAACCACATGGGGAAGTCCTGGCCTTTGGGGGAACTCTTAAATCTCAGGGGCTTGGAGGCCGCTCTGGAGAAAGGAAGAGACCACGGCTCAGGGGTTGAGAGGGCGACTAAGGACCCCTCCTCTTCCTCCTCCTCCTCCTCCTCCCCCACAGGTGTGGGCAAAGCAGGAGGGCTGGTTCCAGGGGCGAGGGAGACCGTCTGTGAGAGTCCTGAGCAGGTCAATCTCCAGGAGGAGGAAGAAGAGGAGGAGGAGGCACCCCGCAAGGGCGTGATCCTACCAGGCTGTGGGGCAGCCATGCACAAGTCGACGGGGAGCAGTGAGACCCTCAAGGACATGATGGAGATCGACCTGAATGAGCAGGATCCCACCGATCACGTCTTCCGGGATGTCTTGGAGAACTCCCAGTTTTTCCTGGAGCATTCCCAGGGCAACGTTGACCTGGTGGACATGAGGTTCTACACCAACAAGCTGGGGAAGGCGCTCAGCCACTTCAGGTCCGCCCTGCAGGTTGTCTTCCACAAGCTGGAGACAGCCGACTCGGAGGTTGTCCTCGGAAGTGACCACGGCTTCCCGGTGGCCAGTGAGCCACACTCGGAGGCCCACACCAGCATGGAGACCTTTGCCGAGAGCCCGCCCAGCCTGTCTTCTGAGAGCCAAGCCAACACGGCCGTGAGCAGCGACAGTATGGGACCCCCGCGGAAGCCCCTCCCTAATGACTCCCCCTTTGCTGATGAGGCTCCTATCCTTCCTGCGGTGGCCCCCCCGGACTCCGGGAGTTGTGCACATCAGCCCTTCCCCGCTGAGCCTTCCCAGCTGCCTGCCCCGGCGGACCCCCCTGGGCAGAGACCCCCCCTCAGCCTTGAGAAGGTGTGTGCAGAGACCATTTACTTGAACAAGTGCATCAACAATTTCAAAAATGTCCTGAAGGAGAAAAGGCAAATGCGCCGGAGGTGCTTGAAGGAGCTGGCCCAGGACCCGAGCTGGACTTCTGCCGAGGAGACGCCTGCAGGTACAGGGGCCCCCTTTGAGACCCTCCCCCTCCCCGAATGCTTTCCTCCCTCCTGGGCAGCTTCTTCTGTGAAGCGTCTTGCAAGTGGGTAAGAGGGAGTTGAAGAGTTGCCCACAAGCACAAAAGCGACTTTTAGACAAATGCTGAAACCAGAGCGGTCTGTCTGTCCGAGGAAGCTGCTGGCCCTTTTCATCCGCGGCAGATGAAATAGAGCCTTTGCAGCCCCATCACAAGGCCCAAAAATGGCACGACGTCTTGGCAAGGGGGGCTGCAGTTGGCTGGTTGGGGAAATCCCCCCTTTGGGGTGCCCGAAATGCTTGTGTCTCCAGACACGTTTGACGAATAGCCTCCTTTCCTCTCCCTGCCATAGTTTCCCCGGAGGGCCCATATGAAGCACAGTTCGGTCCCAGACCAAACTGATGTGGCCTGGGCCCCAGCTGGAGGTTCCCCAAGGGGGCTGGAGGGAGAAAGGTCCCCTCAGGCCTAGCAGCTGGCAGCCAGTGGGTGGGGGTGCTTGAGATGTGGATCGCAGCCTCTCTGCTGCTTTGGCCAGGAGGAAAGGTGTGGACGGAGAGGTAGAAGGAGACTTGGCCTTGGAAGACCCACCAGGGATGGGGATGGGGACCGGGAGGAGCTGCGTCCACTTCGCCTCTTTGCTGGACTGGTCTGGCCCCTGCCCAGAGCCCTTCCTGACGTGGACGCCTTCCTTGGCAGTCTTGGAAGAGAGGAGGATGTGGATGTCCCAAGTGCCCCCGGGTTGCTTGTTTCCATAACAAAGACGGGAGTCCCCGGCTACTTTGGATGGCACAAAATGGCCTGGAAAGGAGCCAAGGAAACATTCCCCCCCACCCGGTTTGGTTCCCACAACTTTTCAAGGAAAAGCTGTGCTGGACCCAGGAGGCTCACTGCAGGCCCCATAGACTGTAGAGATTTTATTTATTTATTTATTAAATTTCTATGCCGCCCTATTCCGGGAACTCAGGGCGGCTCACAGCATAAATAGAAATCCAATATTAAGAAACTACATAATACATGTATAAAAAATACATATATAAAAAAAGAGAACCCCTAAATTAAGAAAGCATTCATACAACAAACGTACACACAAACATACACTGGCTAGGGGCAAGATGTTAACTGCCCCAGGCCTGTCGGCAAAGATGTGTCTTAAGGAGTTTACGAAAGGCGGAGAGGGTGGGGGCGATATGGATCTCCGGGGGGAGTTGATTCCAGAGGGCCGGGGCCACAACAGAGAAGGCCCTTCCCCTAGGCCCCGCCAGGCGACACTGTCTGGCTGACGGGACCTGGAGAAGGCCGACTCTGTGGGCCCTAACCGGTCGCTGGGTTTCGTGAGGCAGCAGACGGTCCCGTAAGTAACCTGGTCCGATGCCATGTAGGGCTTTATAGGTCATAACCAACACTGGGGGTGCTGCCATTGGCAGGGAGAGGGTTCAGGAACTCTGCCCTTGATGCTGTGCCCAGCCCGGAGCCTAGAAAAGCAGGGAAGTGTTGCGGAGCATTCCCAGCTCCTCCTAAATCGGGGGACCTTAAAATACCTGCCAGAGTTAGAGGTTCGTGAAAAGGCTTTTCTTTGATCAACCGTGGGAGGGTGCACTGGCTGGAGGGGGGAGCCTTAGCAGCTGAGACTCCGGTTAGAAGCCCACTCTTCCCCGATCATCCTGTGGCTGGGAGACGAGCATAATGTCATCCATCCATCCATCCATTTCCCATTTTGAAAGAGAGAAATCCCTTCCCACGAAGTCTGAGGCCCACCCAGCAGCTCTTGACGTAGGCAGATGTTATCCCTGCTGAAAAAGCCACAGAAGCAAAGAGCTGCTGAGCCTCTTGTTCCTCAGGATGTTTGACATGTCAACAGCAGCCGCTTATTCTCTCTGGGCTGTCCGATCTCCTCCTCCTCAGGCCAGTGTCAGCAGCCTTTATTATTATTATTATTATTATATTTAAATTTCTATACCGCCCCTCTCCCGAAGGACTCGGGGCGGTTTACAGCCTTAAAATTTAAAAAACATATAAATGTACGAAATTAAAATATTTAAAAATAAATTAAACAAATTAACAATAAATTAAGCCTGGGACACGCTGGGCCGTGCTTGATCCTGGAGAGCTTCCAGCTGCCTGCTCGTTTTCCCACATGGTGAAGACTGATTAGGAATGACAGGGAAACCGGGGCTGGCGTGTGTGGTTGGCGCAGCACGTTTTTCTCATCGTCCTCGCCAAGAGCAGGATTGGTTTGTCCGCTGATTTCTTTCCGGGTCTTTTGAGTCAGGCCAGTTTCCGGACTTGGATTTGAGTTGCTGGCTGAGAATGATGGGAAGGTCTACCATGAGACACCTGGAACCCAAAACTTTTCCCCCAAAGTTGGGAAACTCTACATTGGGGGAGGGGAGTTAGCCTGGGAAGAGCAAGGGCAGGTGGAGGGAAGAGGCAGGCCCAAAGGACCACAGATTTCCCCCCCCCCAAATGCAAAGAGCTCGATTACTCCAGGTTGGTGGATTCGGGGCTTTCAGATGTTTGCTGAGAAATTGTCCTTTTGTGGTCACCAAAAGTTTTGTGTTTCCCCTGGTCAGGCCTGGCCTGTTGCCGCTTTGTGTGAGGGTCAGATTCTTTTGAAGTATCAGCTGCTTTGTCCTTCTTGGGTTAATCCTATTGCCTCTTTGCCTTGTTGCAGGCCAAGCACATTCTGAGGGTCCTGAGTGCTCTCTGAGCTTGGCTGTTTTCTTGCAGACGTTTCATGACCCAACTAGGGAACATCATCAGTGCTAGAAGGGAGTGGGGTTTCCAGGGAGGAGGAGGAGGACTGTGGGGTCCTTAGTGCTTTCTGAGCATGGTGGTTTTCTTGCAGACATTTCATGACCGCTGGACTAGATGACCTCCAAGGTCCCTTCCAACTTTACTATTATTATTATTATTAACTAGGGAATATTATCAGTGCTAGCAATCATCATAAGCAGACTAGCACAGTAGTTTGGATAATGTGACCTCTGCAACAAAACCACCAAACTCAGAGAGCACCAAGTACCCCAGAGTTTAACTCTGAGCTACAAGTATTCTCTTTTATTGTATCCTGGGGTGGAATGGCAATAGGCCATTACGCTAAAGGTATATCCTTCAATTTGCTATTCTGGATGCAGATTCTTCTCCTTGCAGAAAACTTTCCTCAGCCGTATTTGCTTTCAAGAGTATGAAGTATTTGGTCATATTGGTGGTGCCCTGGTGGGCATGGGCATCTCGTGGACTTGATGGTCACAGCCCTGATACAGATCAGGGGGTCTTCTGGTGTCTGGTTCAGGTGGAGCTTGGAAAGGAGAGGAAGAGGGAGAGAGAGCAAATAACTTGAGGGAGCCCTGGCCAGAACCAACCAAACAGCTGTCCCTCCCAAAGGTGCTTTTTTTTCTCAAAGGCATTCAGTTCTGACTGAATGGTGGGAAATGGAAGGATTTATTATTCCTTGCAGTCGTTCTTCCATTCCCAGCATTCAGTCAGAACTGAAGAAGCTTCTTGGTTGAGAAGCAAAACGTCTTCAAGAAAAAAACCCAAGAAAGTCCAAGTTGCCTTTTGAAAAAGCATCTTTGGGACCACCATATCTTGGAGGATTGAGAATCTCCATAGATATTCAGCCAAACATCCCCATCCTGGACAGGGTGAAGAGCCACGTGTTTCCTCAAATAGGCCCTTTGGCAAAAGATTTATTTCTCAAGCTACTTTTGTTTGAAGGCCAGGATCTCTGCAGGTAAAACCAAAGAGTTTTTGCATGGATTTGTTACTGTTTGCTAAAGTTCATTCTTAGAGCTTCTAACTTTGACATCCGTTTCAGGTTTTTTTTTTTATTTTGTGATGTAGACCCCCACAGAGCCAGTCTGGAGCTGGGTGACACCAAAATCAAATCAGTCAGTTTGTGAAAGTTGACTCTGAGCTGCACCCAAAGAAGAGCAGCCAGAGGGACAGGAAGGCCCAGTGGAACAGAGCACTAGCCAAAACAACTCACAACTATTCACAACTCATAACCTGCCATCAAACCACGATCCAAAGCCTCATTGACATCAGTTTCAGACCCTTCCAGAATGCTGGGTGGGGGAACGGGGAGGGGGAGGGGTTGATCTTATGTTCAGGCATAAACAACAATTTGGACTTTCTATTAGTTATGATATCAGACCCTAAACCAGGGGTAGGCAACCTTGGCGCTTTTATGACTCATGGACTTCAACTCCCAGAATTCCTGAGCCAGCATAGCTCAGCTTGGAAACCTCTCCCTTTCCCCTCAGCATGGCTGGCTCAGGAATTCTGGGAGTTGAAGTCCACGAGTCATAAAAGAGCCAAGGTTGTCTATCCCTGCCCTAAACCAAGCAACTATAGCAACTTTATGACCAGTGGACTTCAACTCCCAGAATTCCTGAGCCAGTCATGCTGGGTCGGGAATTCTGGGAGTTGAAGTCCTCAGTTATGAGTTGCCCTCCCCTGCCCTAAACCTTCCTGTGGGTCACCACTGCCTCCCTGGAGACTTCCATACTGCGAGAAGCCCCCCTCCCCCAGCCTCGCTCAGGGGCTTCTCCGCCCTATGGTTACTGACGGGGTCGGGGTGGGGGGAGACTCGCCCCATGCCAGGGCTTGATTGGGATCCCTGGTCCAGAGTCAAGGAATGGGATGGTTTGGGGTAGTGATCTCACACTTCTAGGAGAAGGATTTGGTTCTGCTTGTTGCTATCCAGTAGTAAAGTTGTTTTTTGTAATGCGAAGCAACAATAAGGAATGTTTTTACTGAAAGGCAAGCTGAATCCGCATTGAAAACATGGGCCCAGCCTCTCAGCCACCCACTTGCCAGCTTCCCTAGTCACTGCAACTCCACCAGCTGGCCCTCCCCATCCAGAGGAGGGATTCTGAGTTGACATCCAGAGGGTTGGGGGCAACGCGGCCGTGCAAGTTTGCTCCACTCACCAAGCCTCATCCGTAACCGATACATGTTCTACTAACCATGTTTACTCTCCTTTCCTGTCTGCTTTTTCCTCCTCCTTTGCAGAAAGAAGTAGAGGAGAACTTCAGGTTATTGACTCTCCTTTGTGTGTTTCTGACTGACTCTGGTGTGTGTCGTTCTTGCATGTCCCCTTGAGTTGCTTTGGCTGAGGCTTGATGTGTTTGGGGAGGGTTGGCATGTGCCGGCTTCTAGAGGCATGGCTGATCCGGACAGAGGAGAGACCGCGTGGCGCCTTGGCGATTCCCAGCCGAGATCCCTGGGTGACCTCCCCCCCCAAGCCCAGTTCCCAAAGAGGACAAGGTTACTGCATGACACAGAAAGGCTGGAGGGGGGGGGGGAGCCAGGTGGCCTTCAGGGCTCTGTAGAGCTGGGGATTCTCTTCCGGGCCTGCTTCTCTGCACCGTCCTGGAAGGAATCTGCTGGAAAGACCACCACATGCTCCTTATTTAAAGATACGAAGAAAGAAATATAAACATCTGAGAGAAGAGCACTTGTTTCTTTGCAGTGCTCTCTGGCAAGTGAGCAAAAGCATGTGCTGCTTCTTTGAAAGGTTGAAGAAAGAAGATTGTATGAAGCCCTTGCCCCAGCTGTGTGTGGGGGGGTGGATTTCTCACTTTCCAGCATGAGAAAAATCTGTGGGTACAAAGAGATACCCCAATGCCCAGCAGGGCTACCATTTGCACCAAGGCCCACTTTTATTTGCAGAGGCAGCTGATGCCCCGAAGCCCCGTTCTATAGGAGATCCTTCACATTCCTTGTTTGGTTCTCTTTGCGGTCAGGAATTGATGTAAGGCTTAGTGCTCCTTAGGCCCCCTGACCCCGTTGCCCCCAGGAGACGAGAGTTGCAGGAGATCCACATTCGTGGGTGGCAGAGAAATCAGGGAGAACGTCCCGGTTCACCTGCCACTGGAGCCACAAAGGAGCAGCTGGAAACGGAAAAAAGAGACCAGCCACTCCAGCTTATGTGGCCTCTATTATTATTCTCTTTCTTGAAGGGCTAAAGGCACACAGGGTTTGTACAGTGCCAGCCAAACTCAGAAATGCAGGCACAAATGTTTTGGCCTCAGCTATGAATGGGAGAGAGCCGTCCCCGGAGGGTCTTTTTCACTCCTGTCTTTGGCAGGGGGGAGGGGAGCTCCTCCATCAAAGGATGGACTTTTTGCTGGTGGCTAAAATCTTTCAGAGCGATAATCCTCCTGTTTTGCTGGAATCTCTTTCCTGCTGGACATAAAATGGGAAGAACGATATCTGGAAGGTGGCCATCGGTGGGAGGGGGGCTGCCAAACCAGCAGGACCCGTGGTCTTAAAAAAAAACAAAAAACGAGAAAGGCTGGGGTAATTTACTGCAAATTGGATTATCTCGGGCCAGGCCAAGTACAACGAAACCGTTTGCCTCACCACCCGAGGAAGAAGGAAGCTGATTTATGTTGCTAGCTGTCCTGTCTCCTTTGCTGCCTCCCGGAACGAGGAGGGAGGCAGTGCACTGTCCGTCATTATTTCGGGAGCCGTTGTGAGCTGGCGGTGTGGGTATGGGAGGGGCTCACACTGGGGCTATGGGGGGGTAGCTTGGACTGTCCCTCTTTCTGATCGCTTCCCAGCCAGCTCCTCATTAGCAGCAGAAGCAGCAGCAATGCCTGTGCTTTTTTAGACAGACGCTGCTCGCAGGGGTGTTCAAACTTGGCCACTTTAAGACTTGTGGACTTCCAACTCCCAGAAAAGTTGAAGTGGGGGAATTCTGGGAGATGAAGTCCATGGATCTCAAGAGTTTGCCAAGGTTGGACACCCCAGTGAAGGGAATTGCACCTCCTCTTGGTCCCAGGGAGGAGAAGAAGAGGAGCCCCCCCCCGCTGGCCCTCTCCTCTGGAAGCTAGAGAGCCTCTCCTCAGCCCTGCCTAGAGCCAGCTGGGGTCTGCAGAGGAAGGGCAGACTCTGGAGGATGTCTCTGGCGGGGTTTCTGTGCCAGGAGAAGGCAGGCTCTGCCTGTGACCGTGAAGAGGACCTCTCTTGCTGCTCGGAGTGGGTGTCCGGGGCTGCTCTGGAGGGTGACCGGCTGCTGAATCACCCGGCTGTTGCCTGCCACATAAAGCCCCTGGAGCTCAGGGTCTGCCCAGGCCTGGACTCCCAGTTTCCACCATCTTGGGTGAGGCCTCAGGGCTCACCTGGGCCTCTGCCAGCGCCCCGCAGCCCTTCTTGAAGACGCTTGCAGGTGCCGCTCTGGCTGCGGGTGCAAGAGACTGGCTGGAGAGGCAAGGGCCCTTGGCAAAGAGGGGGCCACTGGGGGGCTTCAGTGGAGGTATGCGGTGTCCCCGCCTTGGTCTTACCAACCTGGTTTGCACTTGGCAGGCTGAGATTATAGAAGAAAGTTTCCCCTTCCCCTTTCCCTCCCCCCCAGGTTGTACCGAACAGGCTGTGTTTCCCTCATGTCCACACTGGTGTCTCCCATCAGCCCCCGCCCGCCCCCTCCCCATCCCTGCTATGGACCGCTGGCCAGGGAGCACCTGCCTGTGTTTTTATGCATGGATCTCCTCCTTGAGTGCGTCCCTTCAACTTGCTGGATGGGAAGTAATTCTGTCGTTTTCTCTCTTTTCCATTATTGAAGGGTCCGGATGATGGCAGCCCCTCAAAGTCTCCATGGTTCAAAGGAGGGTGAGTAGCCTTTGAGGCCCCTGCAGCGCTGGCTTGCTCTCTCTTTCTCTCTCTCTCTCCACAGAACTGCTCTTTCCATGGGGCATCTTTCCTTCCTTCCTTCCTTCCTTCCTTCCTTCCTCCCTCCCAACCATCCATCCACCCACCCATCCATCCATCTTTCCTGCACTGCTGCTCCTGACCCCAGGCCTTGGAAGGTTTTGAAGCTGGGCTCCCCCTCAGCAGAGCGCTTGCGCTCCCCTCCTTCCCAGCGTGACTTGGGGTCCTGCCAGGAGAGAGGCGGAGAAGCCCCCCCCCTTTTCAGGCTGTTTGATTTTCCGTGTGTGAATATACTCAAAGAGAGCCAGATGGCTTTGATCGGCAACATTTGAATTCGCTGCTGCTTGTGCACAACTGTTGTGTGGTAGTGGAGGGGGGGGCGAGGGAATAGGGGGCACAGCAGCTCCAGCGTGGACTGAGACTGGTCCAGGCAGGGGGGGTGAAGGAGAAGGGGAAGGGGCCGATTTCTGGCCCAGCCCTCCCCACAGACTGCAGGAGCCCCTGAGCTGCCTCTGCCACTCAGGGTTGGCATCAGCAGGAAGGAGCTTAATATAGCTGCCATTGGGGGGCTGATTTTGAGCAAAGAAGGCTCCCTTCAGGGTTCTGGAGGATACCACGGTTGGGGAGGGGGTCTTTGAGGGGATCTTACAAGATGCCAACCTTTTAGTCTGGAAAGGGCAGCTGGGGGACACCCGGTGCCTCCCTCCCTGGTAAATCTGGGCAGGTCACGGCTCGGCCATCCTCTTCTGGGGGAAGTGGAGAGCAGCCCCGGTTTAACAATGCATGTAAGAACATAAGAACATAAGAAGAGCCATGCTGAGTCAGGCCAAAGCCCATCGAGTCCAGCATTCTGTGTCACACAGTGGCCCATCAATTGTACATGGGGATCTTGAGCAGAAAGAGAAGGCAAAACCCTCCCTTTCCCTTGACCCCCAACAAATGGTACTCAAGGGAATCCTGCCTGCCTCAACCAACATAGAGGCGGCACATGGACATCCGTCTTAATAACCACCGATACACTTGGCCTCCATGAATCTGTCTAGCCCTGCCTTGAAGCTGTCAAGGCTGACAGCTGTCACGACCCCTTCTGGAAGTGAATTCCATAAACCAACGACCCCCTGGGTGTGTGGGAGGGGGTTTGAGGGGCCTTGGAGAGCGGCAGGTTGAAGGCTCTTTCTGTGTCCAAACCCACAAAGGCTCTTGCCATATCCCAGTCCTCTCTTGCCTTGGCCACCCGTGTTCCTGGAGGCCCCGGGGGGCTCTCCCATTCACCCCGCCCCCTTCTTGGCCAGGGAGCGTCTGGCTGGGTTTCTGCCACGTCCCCCTGGCCCACCCTAACACCCTCCACCCTTGTTGCTTCTAGGCCAGCGGGTGGCCTGTACGGCATCGACAGCATGCCCGACCTACGGCAGAAGAAGCCGCTTCCGCTCGTCAGTGACCTGGTGAGAGGACCCCCCCTCAGTCACAGTATGCTCCCCCACCCAGCTTTGGGCGATGGGTTGCTGGGCACCATAGCGGCAGCATTTCCCCGGAACACAGACGGACGTTCTTCTGGTTGGAGGGGGTGAGGGGTGGAGAGGCACTTCCACGTCCTACTCAAGTAGTAAAGAGAGGGGCAGGCAGCAAGGAAAATGGGATTGGGAGGGGGGGCTTTAGAGCGTATTTTTGTGAGGGAGGGAAGGTTTCCCTCTGTACTTCCATTTGGCAGAGTTAAAAAGCGGGGTGGGGTGGTGGGTGTTCCAACTCTGGGGAAGCAAATAGGAGTAGGGAGGTGGGGAGCCTCCGCCCACCCTTCTACGGGGCTAGGGTGGGGTGGCCAGATTGGCTGCAAGCCTTGGGGGTGGTCCTGGGGCTTTCCGAGGGGCCCCTTGGTTGGGGTCCGGTAGCTGAGGGCAGGGTGGCATTAATGTGTTCTGCTTCTCTTGGACGCTGGCGCTTCCCTCCCGCAGGCCATGGTAAGTAAGCGGAGAGGAACATCCAGCTTCCTTCACCGAAGGGGTGTTCTCCCCCCCACACACACTTTTCTGGAGTGCCTTGTGGCCCCTACGCCCCCTGGCCCATGGGGCACTTGCCCCTGGCGGCCTTGATGCTCCCAGCCTGCTGACTGCTTGGCTCCTGCCTTCCTGGACTGGCTGACTCGCCCTGGGGGGAGGAGGAGGAGGAGGAAGAAGGCCTGGGTGGGGGACTGCCGGGGCCCTCCAGGCATTGGCGGTCTCTCCCAGAAGATGGCCAGTCCAGCCAAGGGCTCCAGGACAAGGGGACCTTCCCTTCTCCTTCCCACCTAGAGACCCTCCACGGGTGGGAGAGCTGGGGAAGGCCCCCCAGGCGGGGGCCGAGAGATCCTCCCATGGGCCTTTGGGGGACAGGGAAGAATACCGTAGTGATGGCGGTTGAGGGCTGAGGGGATGGGGCAGGCAGGGGAGGAGGGCTCAGATGGTTCTCTCTTGAGGGGCTTCCATGCCCAGGAGACACACCTCCCCGAAGAAGTGTGCCCTCTGAAGCCCCCAATAACCAATTCCTTTTCCAGTCGCTGGTGCAGTCACGGAAGGCGGGCATCACTTCAGCCATGTCCACCCGGACGTTTCTCAAGGATGAAGAGCTGGTAAGGCCGGAGAGCAACTGGGCCAGGCCAGGAGGGGGGGTGGAGGAAGGGGAGGTCCTGAGCCTGGGGAGGGGGGATCCTCTGAGGCTATCCCTGAGGTGCCTCACCCCGAGGCAGCTACCCTCCCTCCCTCCCTCCCTCCCTGGCAAATTAGCCGAGCTGAGAGTGGGAGCCTTTCAGCTACACAAAAGCCACTTCGGGTGCCCCCACAGCAAGTGGGGGAGGTGTGTTGGGGCTCTTTGTTTATGTGAGACCACAGTGCTCAGGAGAGATGCTTGCTAGAAGATGTGAGCCCACTCCTGCCCCTCCTTTCGGAGCTGGGGAGCCGTGGGGGGGGGGAACCGAAGGAGTCAGGGGGGGTAGGGTTAAGCCCTGGCTGAGCAGGCCAACAGGCATGTTATCCTACCCAGGCTGGACTCGCAGAAACCTCCCGGTAGTTTGCAAATAGAGGTCTGGGGCCTGCTCCAGGTACAGCCATCTCACATCCCCAGGATTTGGGGTGGGGGATTTCTCTCCTCTCCCTGAGAGAAAAAGGGGTTTCTTTCTTGAATTCTTTTTTTGTTTCAGAAATCACACGTGTACAAGAAGACCCTCCAAGCCTTAATCTACCCCATCTCCTGCACCACACCCCATAAGTTTGAGGTGTGGACCGCCACAACCCCCACCTACTGCTACGAGTGCGAGGGGCTCCTGTGGGGCATCGCACGCCAAGGGATGCGCTGTACGGAATGTGGGGTCAAGTGCCACGAAAAGTGCCAAGACCTGCTCAATGCCGACTGCCTGCAGAGTGAGTGGCGCTCCCTTTCCAGGCAGGGGGAGGGAGGTTGAGACCCCAGGCTCTTGGGTGGCCTCTCCAAGCGACAAGGGGAGAGGGCCTTTCTTCAGCTGTGGCTGGCCAAGGGACCACGAGGGATTATTTTTGCGCCCTAACACAGACCCCAAACCCTCCAGGGTGCCACAATATGTTGGCATCCCCTTCAGCTTGCTGTTCCTGCTGTCAGCAAAGAACTGCTGGTATTGTTTGAAGTAGAACATCCTCCTGTCCCCTCCCCCCTTCTGAGGAAGGAAGGAAGGAGAAGGAAAGGAGGGACGGAGGGAAGGAAGGAAAGAAGGGAAGGAAGGAAGAGAGGGAAGGAATTTTGTTAAATAAAATAAAATGGAGCACTTGGAGATAAGCCTGGGTGCACTGCTAGTGAAGGACAAGTCTTTATCTTTATCTTTATTTCGACTTATATGTCGCCCTTCTCCCCAGACTCAGGGCGGCTCACAACAGAAATATAAGTACAGAAATATATAGGTCATTTAAAATAATAGTACAATATAAAACTATAAAACTATACTCACTCATACAACATACACTCCCAATCAAAGGCCCAGGGGCAGAGCACGGCTCACACGCCCCAAGCCTGTCTGCAAAGATGTGTTTTTAAAAGTTTACGGAAAGCTAGGAGGGAAAGAGCAGTACGAACCTCTGAGGGAAGCTGATTTCAGAGGGCTGGGGCAGCAATGGAGAAGGCCCTTGCCCTAGGTCCCGCCAGACGGCACTGTCTAACAGACGGGACCTGTAGGAGGCCAACCCTATGTGCCCTAACCGGTCGCTGGGATTCATGAGGCAGAAGACCAGACGGGACCCGTAGGAGGCCAACCCTATGTGCCCTAACCGGTCGCTGGGATTCATGAGGCAGAAGACGGTCCCGCAAGTATCCTGGCCCATTGCCATATAGGGCTTTATAGGTCATAACCAAAACTTTGAATTGTGTTCGGAGACCAATTGGCAGCCAGTGCAGCTCACGGAGGGCTGGAGTGACATGAGCATGTCTTGGGAGACCCAAGACGACTCGCGCGGCCGCATTCTGGACCACCTGCAGTCTCCGGACATTCTTCAAAGTCATGTCCGAAGGGAGGAGGCTGACTTCTACACCCTCCCAGCTGGGGACCGGGGTCTGCCCCTTTATCCGCACTGGCAGCTCCTTCCCTATTGGGTGGCGAGGAGATGCCCAGGCGGAGAGATGCCCAGCTCCACAGAGGCAGAAATTCCGGGAGGCGGGAGAAAAGGCGGCTTTCTCAGTCAGGGATCCAGTCCGAGAATTTAAGAGGAGAGCATGACCAAAATGGAAGAGGGGGATCCTCTAGGAAACTGAATCTCGGGGTTCTGCTCATGCGCCCCAACTCCTCTTCACGGCAGGCCGGGTGCTTCTGTCTCTCTTGGCCTTGATTGTCCCTTCGGAGGGGCTTGTCAGGGCGGGTGGGGCTGAGGGGGTTGGCCTAAGCCCAGGGAGACCTGGGTGCGAAGCCCCTCCCTGCCATGGAAGATCTGCCCCCATCACCCACTTTTGCTCAGTTCAGCCTGCGACCCCTTCCTCCCACACCCACTCCCGTTGGAGGAAGGCCAAGCTGCGGAAGAAAGCCTGGCAGCCCCGCAGCTTGTGGGGCTCCCTGTGAGGAAGAGGAGACCGGGTGCTTCTGGACTGGGTGGGCCCAGGAGGGGCCTGTGCCAAGCCGGGAAGCCCAGCTCGGGGCCCTCTGTGGGGGAGGAGGGGGCCCACCTTCCTTTTTTGGCAGCCGGGGTGCCGCATGTGGAAGCGGTGATTGAAGCGCAGCCTCGAACAGGTGCCCGTTTCCTCAGAGTCCCTCTGTCAAGAAATGTTGGCACAGCAGCCTCGATGCCAGAGAAGACGGGTTTTATTTTAAGTGGCAAAGCCTATTTTCAGTTCCAAGAACAAATCATACGCAGGCCTTACCCTCCCACCCAGCAGATGTCCTCCATACCTCCGTACGGGGGGAGAGGCAAGCTTTCTGAAGGAGCTGCGGGGCTTCCCTTCTCGCCGGAGGGAGACGGGCCTGACCACCCGGACGCTTCTCCAGGGATGGCGGCCCGTGAGCTGCCAGGCAGGACCCAGCAGGGGCCTTTCCTTTTATTTATTTATTATTTATTTATTTTCTGATTTCTATACCGCCCCTCTCCCGAAGGACTCGGGGCGGTGTACAGCCCAAAATTAAAAACATATCAATATACAAAAATTAAAATAATTAAGAATAAATTAAACAATTTGGCCATAAATCCCATTTAAAACCCAATACATTATATATCTTAAAAATGACTCAATCCCCTAAAACAATTTTAACCTTGCTGGAACCGGAGCTTCTATGCCAGGCCGGCCTGTCGAAAAAGGAATGTTTTCAATTCCCGACGGAAGGTACGTAAATCCGTCATCGTACGGAGTTCGGGGGGGGGGAGCTCGTTCCAAAGCGTAGGAGCTCCCACAGAGAAGGCTCTCCCCCTGGGGGTCACCAGCCGACAGCACCCTGAGGAGGCCCTCTCTGTGGGAGCGTACTGGACGGCGGGAGGTATTGGCTAGCAGCAGGCGGTCCTGTAAGTATCCGGGTCCGATGCCATGGAGCGCTTTAAAAGTGGTCACTAACACCTTGAAACGCACCCGGAAGGCCACCAGCAACCAGTGCAGCTCACGCAGGAGCGGTGTTACATGGGAGCGCCATGACGCTCCCGTCACTACCCGCGCGGCCGCATTCTGGGCCAGCTGGAGCCTCCGGGTGCACCTCAAGGGGAGCCCCATGTAGAGAGCATTACAGTAGTCCAGCCTGGAAGTAACGAAGGCATGAGTGACTGTGCGTAGCGGGTCCCGGTCTAGGAAGGGACGCAACTGGCGCACCAGGCGAACCTGATAGAACATCCTCCCGGCCACGGGAGACGGGCGCCCGGCTCTCTCCGCCCAGGAATCCTCCAGCTCTCTCTTGCCCCTGCCAGCGACCTCCTTCCCGTGACTTCTCAGCAGAGCAACCCCTGGGAGAAGACTGCTCAGCCCAGCAGCACGGCCCTCACCCTCCATAATGCACATCCCCCTGCAACCTGTCTGTGGCCCCTGCAGGCTCACCTGGGCTTCCCAGCACTCACCTGCAGCCCTCACTGGGCTGCCCTTCCACCCTGCATCCCTTCCAGGCCTCTGCAGCATCCACCTGCCTCCCTCCCCCGTTCTCGCTTGAACGACCCACATGATCCTAAAGTTGTAATGGCAGCTTGGACTGCTGGGATTCAGTGAATCAGAACAGAGCTGGAAGGTGACCTTGGAGGTCATGTAGCCCAACCCCCTGCTCAAGCAGGAGACCTTTTGCCATTGTAGTCAAATGGCTGTCCAGTCTCTTCTTGAAAACCTCCAGTGTTGGAGCACCCACAACTTCTGAAGGCAACTTCTACTGATTAAGTGTCCTCCCGGTCGGGAAGTTTCTCCTTAGTTCTAGGTTTCCTTCCCTCCTGGGTGAATTCCCATCCGTTACTTCTCGTCCTGCCTTCTGGTGCTCTGGAGCAGGAGTCCCCAACCCCCGGTCTGTGGACCAGCACTGGGCCACAACATGTCAACAACTGGGCCGCACTAACAAGCAAAGCCCCATCCGTGAGATGCAGGCAACACACAAAATCATGCCTTTTCTGATCCATGGAAGATCTTTCTCCACAGAACTAGTCCCTGGTGCCCAAAAGGTTGGGGTCTCTGCTTTGGAGAACAGCTTGATACCCCCCGCTCTGGGGCAGCCCTCCAGTACTGGAATAAGGTGGCCATCTTGTCCCCAGGGATTTAAGGGCGAGGATTGCTGACCCTAAGCAATGCAGTCACCCGACACTGCACTTTGCAACCGCATTGCTTAGCGACCACAGTCCTGGTCCCAGTTGCCATTGCAACCTGGAGGCTCACTCACCTCCCCCGAGTGTTCTCCCCTGCAGCCCAGGTAACCAGGCAGGGTTCCTTCGGAGGGCTTTGCCAGCCCCCTCTCCCTTCTCTGGGCCAAAATGCCTCTTATCCAGGTGTTCCCCGAGTGTGGCTCTTCCTTCCCTCCCCCCAAGGTCATCCCCACATCCCATTCCAACTGGACAGAGGAGCAGATGCAGTGCAGACAGGCCAGTCCCGGTGACCCCGCCACACCCCTCTCCTCCCCCCTCCGCAGGAGCCGCCGAAAAGTGCTCCAAGCACGGTGCCGAGGATCGGACCCAGAACATCATCATGGCGATGAAGGACCGTATGAAGATCCGGGAGCGGAACAAGCCGGAGATCTTTGACCTGATCCGGGACGTCTTCGGGGAGAAGAAGGTGACCCACGGGCAGCAGATCAAGGCAGTGAAGCAGAGCGTCCTGGATGGGACCTCCAAGTGGTCAGCCAAAATCACCATCACAGGTGAGGGAAGAAGCAGAGCACTGGGGGTGGGGGAAGTGGGCAGCCCTCCTGAAGCTTGCCCTAGAGCCAGGGACTCTGCTTCTGGGGCATTTCCTGGCCTCCCCCTCACCTCTTCCTCTTCCTTCCCCCGCTCCTTCCCCCCCCGCCTGGCAGTGGTTTGTGCCCAAGGCCTGCAAGCCAAGGACAAGACTGGCTCCAGCGACCCCTATGTGACCGTCCAGGTGGGCAAAACAAAGAAGAGGACCAAAACCATTTTTGGGAATCTGAACCCCATTTGGGAGGAGAAGTTCCATTTGTAAGTATCCGTGGCCTCGGTGCTGCTTCAGGTACTCCATAAAAACGTGGGTGTTTGTACAGAGGGGCCGTTGCACTGGGCATCCCTTGTTATTAAGGGGAGGGGGACTCGGCACCGGGAAGAGGGGAAGTCAGGAGCGACCCCTGCCCCCTGTCGTGTGTTTCAAGCAACAGGTTGCACATAGATGTCTTTACTCCAGGTTGCACGTAGATGTCTTTACTCCTCAGATTTATGTGGCCACCCAAATCCCAGAAGGGATCCATCCATGGCTTCTCACCCAGCCGAGGCTCCCTGAAAGGAAGGCGTCCTTCCCACCTCCCAAGCAAGGACCCTGTGTGAGGGAAGGCAGGGGGTCCTTGGACCCGGGCTCTGAGGCTCCTCAGCAGGGCAGGAGGGTTGTTCTGGGGTGAGCCCCCGTGTGAGTTGTGTGCCTGGAGCCTTCCCCTCCACCTCCCACCTGCAGCTCCTTCTCTGGAAGAAACGAACGGGCACGTTTCTCCTCTTCCTTCTGCTCCCTGCACCTGGCTGGCCCCCCTCAGAGCCTCAGCCAAGCCCAAGGCAGCTGCCAGGAAGTGTGTGGCCAAGAGGAAGGGCAGGAGGCGGAAGGCTGGCTGTGGGTGACCAAACCTGCCCTGAATGGTGCTCAGGGGGTGCCTGTAATTCAGGAAGCAGCCCTGCATCTTTCCTGGGACTAGGCCAGCCGGTTCGGCTGCTCCGTGCAGGTGTTCTTTGGAGCTTTGGCTCTCTTCCTGCCTTTTTCCTCCAGAGGCATATAATCAGCGGCTGATTGCTCTGGCAGAGATCGGAGCCCCTGGGCTCTCTTCCTGGAGGTGGCAAATAAGGGAGGCGATGTAATTAGGATAATGAACCCTCATTATGCCAAGAGGGGCTGAGATGGCATGGCTGCGTCGGGCCCTGCATGCAATGATCCTTAGAGAGTTTTCTGACCTTTTGGAGCCAAGAGTTATGTGAAGTTTGGCACCAGTGGTGGAAAAATTCCTGTCTGCACGCACAAATAATGGGATTGTTACTTGTAGCAGGGACTGATAACGGGAAGCAATTGAATGAGAGTGTCCAAACAGCGTCATCAGCTGTGAAAAAGGCCAACAGCGCGTTGGGTATCAGGTGCCATGATGATTGCTGCATAATATGTTTTTATGTTCAATGTTGATTGTTTTAATAAAAGAATTTTTATAGTGAAAAAAAAAAAAAGAAACGGTGTTGAAAATAAACATACTGAAAAGCAGAGGTGCCGATATAAGGATGACCTTGCATAAACCAGTGGTGCGACCACATCTGGAACATTGTGCACAGTTCCAGGGCCCCACCTCAGAAGGAACATTGTGGAGCTGGAGAAGATTCCTTGCAGGGAAGGGAGCTTCCTCGGAGGAAAGTGGGGACATTGGAGGCTTTGGGCTCTGGAAAGGGGAACGAGAGGGGACAGGATGGAAGGGATTGAAGGAAGTGGAGAAAAGAGAAACTATGTTGAAATGGTTGGAAACTGATCAAAGAGAGAAGCAACCTAGAATTAAGGAAAATCTTCCTGACACTGAGGACAATTAACCAGTGGAACAGCTTTGCCTCCAAAAATAGTGGGTGCTCCATCACTGGAGATTTTTAAGAAGAGGCTGAACAGTCACTTGTCTGAGATGATATAGGTTCTCCTGCTCGAGCAGGGGGCTGGACTAGAAGACCTCCAAGGTCCCTTACAGCTCTATTCTAGTCATATGCTAGCTAAGAGGATCCAGGGGTGGCTAGAGCAGCTTCCTCAGAGGAAAGGTAGGGGGACGTTGGGGGCTTTGGGCCCTGAAAAGAGGTGAACGAGAAGGGTCGGGATGGAGGTGTGTGGAATTATGGACGGTGTGGATAAAGCGGGCCAGGAGAAACACCCCACCATGGAATTGAATCAAGGAAGAATCAGGATGGAAAAAGGGGAATAGTTTTTGATGGGGACCAAACTTTCTGAGACAACCCAAGAAAGGGATCTTGGGGTTTTGGTGGACAGCTCGATGAAGATGTCAACCCAATGCGCAGCAGCAGTAAAAAAAAAGCAAATTCCATGCTTGGCATGATTAGGAAGGGAATCGAAAATAAGTCAGCAAGTGTTGTATTGCCTCTGTACAAATCGATGGTGAGACCACACTTGGAGTACTGTGTACAGTTCTGGTCACCGCACCTCAAGAAGGATATAATGGAACTGGAAAAGGTGCAAAAAAGGGCAACAAGAATGATCAAGGAAATGGAGCGCCTCCCTTATGAAACCAGATTGCAACGCCTCGGTCTCTTCAGCCTTGAAAGACGGCGTTTAAGGGGTGACTTGATCGAAGTGTACAAAATCATGCATGGGATAGAAAAGGTGGATAGAGAAAAATTCTTTTCTCTATCACACAATACCAGGACAAGGGGGCACTCCCTAAAGCTCATAGCTAAGAAAGTGAGGACAAATAAAGGGAAATATTTCTTCACCCAGAGGGTCGTTGATTTATGGAATTCACTTCCTGAAGGGGTCGTGACAGCTGTCAGCCTTGACAGCTTCAAGGCAGGGTTAGACAGATTCATGGAGGCCAAGTGTATCGGTGCTTATTAAAACGGATGTCCATGTGCCGCCTCTATGTTGGTTGAGGCAGGCAGGATTCCCTTGAGTACCATTTGTTGGGGGTCAAGGGAAAGGGAGGGTTTTGCCTTCTCTTTCTGCTCAAGATCCCCATGTACAATTGGTGGGCCACTGTGTGACACAGAATGCTGGACTCGATGGGCTTTGGCCTGATTCAGCATGGCTCTTCTTATGTTCTTATGTTTTTGTACAAGGTGGAACTTTGTTATATGACGGCTCCTAGCTTGGCTGGCTTCAAAAAAAAAAAGGCTGAATGGATTTGGAGATGTCCTGGGGGGTCAATGGTTGCCAGCATTGATGGCCATGGGGCTCCTCTGGAAGCATCTGCTGGAGATTAGTGGGCTTCCTTCTGCTGTCAGTTGGCTCCTGAGAGGACAGACTGCTGGGCAAGATAGGCCAAGCATGTGATCCGGCTGGAGGAAGAGCTTGGTAGTTCTTACATACTGCATGCAAGTTCATAAAACAGTAGAAGTGGAGAGCAGCTTGAAGTGTTATTAGGACGTTATTAGGAACCATGAGGAGAGGCTGGCCTTTGGGATACCAAAGCTATACAAACTGGCTATTTCTCTGATTTGTTTGTTTTCCAAATAATGAGAGAGAAATACTGTTATTATCCTTTATTACATGTGCAGGCATTGTAATACGAGACAAACTCCAATTTCCTACAATACAAAATCGGATTTCAGAGCCGTGTACGAGAATTATGTGGCTTGGAGTCCAGCCTCAAAAAGAGAGGGGAGGTGGCGGCCTTTTTGTCTCAATGCATTGAAAGCTCCAAATTGCCCCATGTCTCTTCACATGGGACGCTCTAAGATAAACCGATGTGGTTTTAATCTAAGCTGCCAAGGCTGCTTCAAATGCCTGTGATAATTGTCCCCGTAAGTCCGCCCCAGGTGCCTCTGTCCCCAGCCTGGGTCACTTCTGCTCTGATGTCCAGGCTTGTTGGCCGTGTTCTGTTCCTACAAGTAGTTCTGGGAGAGGAAGATGACAAAGGTGCAGCGGTTGGTGGAGGGGAGAGGGGAGAGCGAAGGGGGGGGGGAGATGGGGTTAGAAGCAACAGAACGTAGGATCTGCAGACGGTGAATACTTCTTCCATTTGCACAGTAATGTTAGTTACCTCTGATGTCTTAACTTAAAATGATCAACTAAACAACTAAACAACCGAAGCTTTGCAGGGGAGGAAACTCCAAAACCCAATCTGGGAAAAAGCCATGGCAAAACGCTTTTGCCTCGTTTCCGAAGGACAGATGAGTTTTCATAGGGTCTGAAGTAAAGGACCAAATGACTTTTCTATCGGGCAGCAAACTGTCAGATGTCTGCTCCAAAACGTGTCAGCCTTACCAGGTAGACCTGTCAGGAGACAACCAGCTGAGCGAATTCTATTTTATTGCAAAGCAAAATGGAGAGAACCTTGCAAGTCTGAAAGTGTGGTTTCCTTCCTCTTCCTTTACAACCTGAGAAATGAGGGGGGGTCTCTTCTGAGCCCCTTGCCCTGCTCAGTATCCAGCTCTGAGGCTAAGCTGTCTCTTTGCTGAATGTTCCCCTGGCCTGTCTGCTTCCAGCCTTTCTCCTAAGCTCGTTCCCATGTACCACTGCAAGGAGAGGCACCTGGCCCTTTGCATCCCTCAGGCAGGGGAAGGTAGGAGGGGGCACCCGGTGCAGATAAAATACCTGTTGAAGTGTTTAAAGTTGCAGGAGAACAAGACAAATCTGTCCCCTTCTGCGGATGGGGATGCAAGGGAACACGAAGCAAAGTCCTTGGTAGGCAGCGCTTCTTTCAGATCTTCGAGGAAGCACAGAGGCGCACACGGAGAGGGAAATGTTCAGAGAAGGCAAGATGAGAGAGCGGCCCTCGGAAGGCTAATGGGGAGAGCGAGAGAATGCGGGAAGAAGAAGACGGGTTACGGCGAGGCCCCCAAAGGGGCCCTATTAGGTCTCCTCCATCTGATTGTTCCTTTGAGGGAGCAGAGAGCCATGAAAGGGCTGCTTCTGAAGACTGAAAGAGAGAGACTCCGGAGGGAGAAAAGCCCATTATCCCCCATCTAATGCGAGTACGTTGTAAAGAATGACAGAACTGGAATCACAATATAATAGGCTGACATTCTACCAATTTGAGAAACGGGGGCAGGTGTCAGCCTGAAAAGGAAGCAGAGCTCATTGTGAGCGCATCAAGGGACAGGGAAAGATTTAGACTGATATTAAGAGTTAAGAAGACATGGGGAGCATCAGCCAGCTTGCTCAGGGGACCCACAGTTGACACGGGAGGGGGGGTGAGCGAAGGTGGCAAATTGGCCTTGCGGGGGGGGGGGCTCTGATCAGCAAGAAGTTCAGAGACAGCTGCTAAGAAAAACAGCTGGGGAGTAGAAAGGTAGATGTGGAAAGCACAGCTGGAGAGTGGGAGAAACTCCTGGGCTACAGGCTATTGCTGACAACGGGTCAAGGTGGCAAGCACCTGGTTCCACCATCACTGAGAGTTACCCTTCCTCAGTAGTGCCTGGCAGCGCAGTTCCCCCTCAGAGATTTGGCCAGGACCCCATTGAGGAGAGTCGCAAGCGATAAAGAAAATGGCTGGCCAGGGTCTTTCCTGGGTGGGTGCCAGAACTGGAGGGCTGCCTAGCATTTTAACCATTCCACCAGGCCCCCACCAGACCTCCGTGGCAGAGCTGTTGGGGGGGGGTGTCTGGCTTGGGAGAGGGGAGGGGGATCATCCAGTCAGCATCTCTTCCCCCATCTCCTCTCGTTCTGAGCTTTAGCTCTTCTGAGAGGCCCCCCTCCCGTCTCTGGAGATGGTTCTCTCTTCCTGTCAGGGTTTCCTGGCCAAGATTTCTCTCGCTTTTCCTTCCGATGGGAATCATTGGCTTGTTCAGTTTGCTCATGTGGCAAGATTTCCCTTTGTGGCTCTTTAGAGTTGGAACCGTTGGATTGAAGCTCTTCCCGTGAACCAGCCTTTGTTCTTTGGTTGGTTCTCCTCTAGATGCCACAGATTCAAGGGCAATAAGGTCACCTTCCCCAAGTGCCAGTTGCCTTCTCTTCTTTGGCCGATTCCTGGCTTATGTCCAGGATAGCAGCACCCTTTGCTCTTTCTTCCACTTTCTGACAGATGAAGTTGTCATCCAGAATGAGTTGGGCTTCTGACTCTCAGCAGATGCTGGGATAATTGCCCCTTCCCCCTCCCCTTTACCATTCTTGCCCACCTCTCTGATAGCCTCTCTGCTCATCTGATGCAGAAAGACCTGGCCTGTATCTTCTGCCTGCCCAGATGGTCCATAGTAACCTCCTTCGGTGGGATCCCGTATAGGTTTTACTCCTGCCCAAAGGCTTTCAACAGGGTCTGTGTTCTGATTCCCAAACATCAGTGCAATGTCAGAGGCCATTTCTATGGGGCCCCACAGAGTTTGAAAAGCAGCCCAAAGGCTGGCCTGCTGGCGTTAGGGCAGGGCTGCGGAGATGTGTGCCGGGGCCCCAGTCCTAAAACCCGTCTCATTGGGGAATTTTGTGAGCCATCAGGTGGGTGTTTGGACTCCCAGTAACCCCTTGACAAAACTGCCTCCAGAATATCAGGGAACAATCATGCTAAACCCCAGACTGCGGGAGACATTTTAGTTATCTGGATCTGACAAAGAAGATGAGGGAGTCAGCGAAGATTTCCCGAGGTCTCCAGTGTAGATAACAATCCAGTTGGCCTGCGGGGTATGATTGTGCGCCATCATCGATTATCTGCTGCAGAGAAGCCTCCCTCCTCTCCTCCTCAGCTGGGATTAATGTCAGCAGGAGGACCTGAATTCTTCACAAGGGATTTAAAGGGGCTGGAAGACCTTCCAGAATCTTCCCATCACAGCCATTCCTCTCCCAAGTCTGCAGCAGTGAAACTAAATGGCGGAGTGGACAGGAGGGGGTCTGTCTTCTATTTGCTAGCACACACAAACACCCCAGAGCTCAGGTGGGGAGGTGGATGTCCTTCCCCCAAATGTATTTATTTAAACAGTCTGCATGGCCAATTCCCTCATCCAGGCTTCAGCCCAGAGGTCAGGGCTGCTCTTGGGTAGCCAGGCTGGCGGGGACACATCCTGGGGAATCCCTGTTGAAGAGGAGAGGGTTGGGCTAGGCAGCCAAATACAGGCAGTCCTCGACTTGCAACAATTTGTTTAGTGACCATTAAAAGTTACAACAGCACTTGAAAAAAGTGTGACCATTTTTCACACTTAAGACCTTTGCAGCATCCCCATGGTCACGTGATCAAAATTCAGATGCTTGCCAGCTGGCTCATATTTACGACGGTTGCGGTATCCCGGGGTCGTGTGATCCCTTTTTCTGACCTTCTGAGAAGCAAAGCCAATGGGGAACCTAGGTCCGTTTAACCACCGGGTTACTAACTTATCAACTGCGGTGATTCACTTAACAACTGAGGCAAGGAAAGTCGTAAAAGGGGCAAAACTCACTTAACAACAGAAATTTTGGTCTCAGTTGTGGTCATAAGTCGAGGACTACCTGTGCTGAAGCAATTGAGGAAATCTTCGGGCCGCCCTTCAAGCAGACTAAAACCGCTTCATTCCTGTCAGGAACAGTGGCAGTCTGGCGGCCTTGTGAGTCTGTGGGCCCAGGTTGCCCCCCCCTCCCCATCTTTTAAATATGTTTTAAGCATAAAATGGCCGAATTGGGGCTACAAGTGCCAGGTGGCCAGGAGGAGCAGGGCCGGAAGGCCGAATGGAAAGAATGTTCCGGAAAAGCCGTAGGAGTCTGGAGGGGGCAGAGGTCCACCTGGGCCAGGGCCTCGGAGGAGCCGGACGGGGCCTCCTGAGCTGCAAGTCGGGCAGGGGGAAGGCAGGGCAGGGCTGGTGGGCAGCATGGGGGAGGCGCCCCTTGTTTGGGCACCGCTCTGATTGACAAGGCTCAGCACATTGTGCATGACCCACTTTCTGACTTTCTTCCTTGTGTTATTTGGGTTGCTTGGCAACAGGCAGCACCTTCTTTAAAAAGCCAGCGAGGGCCGCTGCTGAGACATGGCCTCCCTGCTGTGTGGCCACAAAGCAGCCAGCTTCCACCTTGCCTCTCCGCCTCTCACTTTGGAAGCAGCCAGCCTCCCTCTGCCCCAGGGCGGCACGGAGAGTGTCTCCCACACAGGAAGCACCAGGCTGTGGCTTTCTCTCCAGGTGCATCCCAGGAAGCAGCCACACAAGGGCAGAGTTCTCCCAGGGGCTCATTTTCTATATGGACTAACACCCAGCCATGAGGTTTTCTCTTCCACTTCTCCGCGTTTCTGCTAAGGTCATGCAGAAGCAGCCACCAGGTTTAGGTCCAGGATGGTGCAGAGGGAGAAATGTTGGTTTACGGCTGGGAGGCCTTCAGCCCCTGAAGCTCCCTGAGTGACGTTCCCCCCCCCCAGGGTTTGATGAGAAAGAGTTGCCCAAGGACCTTGGGACCCTACAGAGGTGAGGTAACAGAAAATAAGAGAAGAACAGAGTTGGAAGGGACCTCGTAGGTCATCTAGTCCAGCCCCCTGCTCAAGCAGGAGACTCTGTCCCATTTCTGACAGATGGCAGTCCAGTCTCTTCTTGAAAGCTTCCAGTGATGAAGCTCCCACAACTTTTGAAGGCAACTTCTGTTCCACTGGTTGATTGTTCTCACCGTCAGAAAGTTTTTACTTACTTCTAGGTTCAATTTCCTTGATCAGTTTCCACCCATTCTTCCTTGTCTGGCCTTCGGGTGCTTTGGAAAATAACTTGACCCCCTGTTCTTATTTATTTATTTATTTATTTATTTATTTATTTATTTATTTATTTATTTATTTATTCGATTTCTATGCCGCCCTATTCCGGAGAACTTTGTGGCAGCTCCTCAAATACTGGAAGACTGCTATCATGTCACCCCTGATTCTTTTCTTCACTAGACTAGCCATGCTCAGTTCTTGCAACCGTTCTTCATAGGTTTCAGCCTTCAAGCCCTTAATCATCTTTGTTGCTCTTCTCTGCACTCTTTCTAGATCTATAGTCTCAACATTTTTCTTTTTTAAAAAAAAAAAGGTTTTTTTTTTAATACAATTCAAAAGTACTTATTCAACAAACGTCTGAGTTTATCATTCACTAAAACAAATTGAATTCCTAATCCCTTATTCTTTTCTCCAGCCGTTGATAAAATAAGTGCCAAGTTTGAAAGTATTCTGTTTCTTCTTTTTCTTTCAACCTCAAAGTAAGTCTGCCCATTTCCGCACGATCTAGTATTTTTTTTAATTATTTCTTCCTCTGGTGGTATTTCTTCATTTTTCCAATATTGTGCGAAAATGATTCTTTACCACATGTAAAATCAAGTATATACTTTGTTTGTCAAGCTTTTCTGGCATTATACCTAATCTAAAAAGTTCAGATTTAAAATCTACATGGTTTCCCAACATCTTTTCTAGCCAAGTATGTATTTTTGTCCAATATCTCTTTGCTTTAACACATGTCCACCATACACGATAACAAGTACCTGACTTGTGATTACATTTCCAACATCTATCTGACATATTTTTAAACATTTTTGCTAGTCTTGCTGGTGGCAAGTGCTATCTGTAAAACATTTTATATACGTTTTCTCTGTAAGAGGTTGACATTGTCAGTTTATAATTTCTTTCCCACAAGTTTTGCCATTTCTCTAAATCTATATTGTATCTAAAATTCTTTGCCCATGTTATCATTGTTTCTTTTTTCTTTTTCCATTTTCAAATTCAGTTAAAAGTTATACGTTTTCTTAATTAGTTTCTCATCAGAGGTTAATAATATCTGATCAAACCAGGTGTCAGCGCTGCTAACATTGGATGTTCCCGCTTTGACAACTGATGCAAATGCAGCTATTTTCTCTATTCCTTTAACATGCTTTTTCTTACTTTTAGAAATCAGGTGCAGCAGAGGGGAGGGTGAGTGGGACATAAGCTCAGCTAGCCATAATAATAATGCTGCTGTGGGAACCCAAAGATAAGCTGATAACGTTGAATGTGATTTATGACAGTTTATTGGGGGTGGGAATTGCCCTTCGTTACTTTGTATCAGGGACAAGGGAATTTAGTTTTTGGGTTCAACTATGTAGTGCCGATACTTTGTTTTCCTGAATAAAAGATTCTTTAAGGAAAACAATGCTCGAAGTTCTTTTGAAGGGTTTCATCTATCGGAACCATGACACAAGGTCTGTTCTTTATAAAATCCGTACAGTTTAACATCTTTGTCATATCTCACTTGCATTTGTAAATATTGAATTGAAAATGTTACAAGAAGCTAAGGGAAATGGAGGTTTTGGCTTGCCAGAATATTATCAAGCAATCAGTATTAACATGGGTAAAAGAATGGATAACTCTTAGAAATAAAAGATTGTGGTACTTAGAGGGACATGACTTACAACTCGGTTGGCACACTTTTTTGTGGTATGGGAAAAATAAAATTCATAAACATTTTCAAAACCACTATATTAGAAATGCATTATTACTAACATGGGAAAAAAATAAAATGTAAAATATACTTGAAAATTCCAGGATGGCGCTCAACAGTGGAAGCATTTGTACATCCACATTTAGTCAGTCTTGAGAAAATATGGACATATCAAGATATTCTAAACTCTGAAGGGAATTTAAAATCTAAAGAGATGGAAAATCAGGGTATTGATCTATCTTGGTGGGCATATTAACATTTTTTCCCTTATCATGCCAATCAAAACTGGATGCAGTATTCCAGGTGTGGCCTTACTACGACTTTATAGAGCTGTATTAGTACCTCACGTGATCCTGATTCAGTCCCTCTGTTAATGCAGCCTAGGATGGCATTGACTTCTGCCAGCTGCCATACACTGCTGGCTCACATTTAAGTGATTGTCCATTAGGACTCCAAGGTCCCTCTCACAGTTACTGCCATTGAGCCAAGTTGCACCTAATCTGTACTTGTACTTTTGGTTTTTCTTGCCTAAGTGTAAGACTTTACTTTTCTCTACGTCGAATTGAGAAGTCTTACACTTTGGAAAACTTCGCTCTTCCCTGTTGGTAGCTGTTATACCCCACTGCTTGGGGCCCTCCAAGCACAGCTCAGGGCCTTTGCAACCTGCCCCACTCTTAGTTGCCTTGCCCAAAAAGTGGGGTTCCAAGACCCGAGAAGAGGCAGCCCGCTGAGCCTGGAGGGGCCTGGATTGCTTGCAGGTTGTGCTGGGGGGGGTGTACGTTGCCTCCCTGCCTGTGGCATCCTTGGGACCTGGGCAGAAAAGAGCACAGACCTTGCTCTCTCCCACCCCCACCCCTTTGGCCTTTGCAGCGAGTGCCATAACTCCTCTGACCGGATCAAAGTGCGGGTCTGGGATGAAGACGATGACATCAAGTCCCGGGTCAAGCAGCGGCTCAAGCGGGAGTCAGATGACTTTTTGGGGCAGACCATCATTGAAGTCCGGACGCTGAGCGGAGAGATGGACGTCTGGTACAACCTGGGTGAGTCCCTCTTGTCTGCAGGAGTTTCAGGCAGGGGGCGGGAGTCGAGAGCTTGGCAGAAGATCACTGTGGGAATCCTGTGGGATGGTGGGGTCTGGGGAGGGCACGGTGCTTCTAGGGAGGCAGCCTGGAGGAAATTGGGGTGGCCTAGCCAACAAAAGTAAGTATAGTCAAGGCCATGGTTTTCCCAGTTGCAATGTATGGCTGTGAAAGTTGGACCATAAGAAAGGCTGAGCGCCAAAGAACAGAGGCCTTTGAACTCTGGTGCTGGAGAAGACTCCTGCGAGTCCCCTGGACTGCAAGGCAATCAAACCAGTCAGTCCTAGAGGAGATCAACCCTGACTACTCTTTAGAAGGCCAGATCCTGAAGTTGAAACTCAAGTACTTTGGCCACCTAATGAGAAGGAAGGACTCACTGGAGAAGACCCTAAGGCTGGGAAAGATTGAGGGCAATAGAAAAAGGGGACGACAGAGAATGAGGTGGCTGGAGGGAGTCCCTGAAGCAGAAGGCATGAGCTTAAATGGACTCCAGAAGATGGTAGAGGAGAGGAAGGCCTGGAGGAACGTTGTCCATGGGGTCGCGATGGGTCAGACATGATTTTGCAACTAACAACAACAACAAGCTGAGAAGGACAGAAGGGGAGTTTGGGGCGTCGGAGGAGGCAGAGTCCAGTGCTGGGAGGGTGTACTTGCCCCCACACACACACACAACTCGACAAAAAAACTCCTGACCCAGACCTCAGGGGGAGAAACCTGCTGGCAGGAGTCAGAAAAGCAGCTTGGCTGGGCTGAGGCAGCAGAAAGTTTTCAAGGAGAAGAAAGGGGAGGGTCTCATTCAGAAAAGAAAAGTGAATACTACTCGGGCCTCGGAGAATGTGGCCCCAGAAAGGCCCCCTTGCAAACCAGATCTGTAGCCAAAGTAAGGGGGTGGAGGAAAGAGACTGGCAAGCTTGGAATTCCTGTTCTTTTCAAAACCTTTTTGGGCCTCAGTGCCATCTGCTTATCACTGCTCAGGAGCCCTCCAGAAGCACTTTGGTTGAGGGTCTTGATGAAAAAAAAAAGTGTGCTGAGAAACCTACCTTGGAAAATGAGGAGCGAGTTTAACATTTTGGGCAGAACTGCTAAATTCCAGCCAGGGAAGTGCCTCTCTCCAACCCGGTGTCCTTCAGACATCCTGCAGGCCAGTAGCTCTGCCTCATCCGAAGACCCCTGCTTGGGAAATGGGAGTGGAGCTCTCCCCCTTTTCTTTTGGAGAAGAAAGAGGGCCTGCAGCCTCCTTCAGACCGCTGTTGTGGTGGCCCATCCAGGCCCCTCTCCTGGCCTCCTTAGGGTCTCTGGGTGGGAAGAGGTGGGGTCTGTCCCCTCAGCAGGTGCAGATGGACCAGGAGGGTCTGCCATGCACATCGTCCTGTCCCAGTCCTCCGAAGGCAAGCTGGAGGTGGTGGTGGTGGAGGAGCTTCCACTTCTGTGGGACCCACTCAAGCCTCATAGCAACAAGGCCACAGGGGCACAACACCCCTTTTGGCCGCATCTTCCTGCCCCTCTTTTACCCCAGGACAAACTGGGTAGCCTGGAGCCCATGTGCCACTGGCTGCCAACAGGTCTGCAGAGCCAGCCTGGTCTCCTGAAAGGGGGAGAGAGTGGCTGCGTGGGTGGCCAGTCTGCCTTCCATCACTCTTGGCTGGTGGAGGGCCCCGGCTGGCAGGGATGAGAACGTGGGGCTCTTCCTTCTAGAAAAAAGGACGGACAAATCTGCCGTCTCAGGCGCCATTCGACTGCAGATCAGCGTGGAGATCAAAGGCGAAGAGCAAGTGGCTCCTTATCACGTCCAGTACACCTGCCTTCACGAGGTAGGCATGGCGGCCGGCTGAGCTCTGCTGCCCAAGAGGAGGCCCACACGGTGAACCCCCTTTGCTGAAGATGCTCCCTCCGCTTTAGGGAATTCGGGGCCCGGGCTTCGTCCCCTTTGGCTCATTGCAACTTCAGTGAGGGAAGAGTTGGCTGAGCAGCCTGAGCGCTTCTCTTAATGCGAACTCCACTCTGGTGGGTTTGGCCCTTCAACCAGTCGTGGCTTATCCTTCCCAGAAAAAGGAGGTTGGCCAGTTTTAAAGTACAGAGATGTAGCTTTGTACAGAAGTAGCCTCACGCCCGTGGTAAGCAATAAGGAAGGGGAGGTTCTGGCGGAGGAAGGAAAGACAGAGATGTTCTGAAGGTGTTCGGATGAAAGAGAGAATCTGCAACTCAGGGTTGAAATGAGGGGTCCTTGATGGTCTCTGAGCTTGGTGGTTTTCTAGCAGGCATTTCATGACCCAAACCATGGTAGGTAACATCATCAGTGCTAGTGGTCACCATCCTCAGACTAGCACTGATGATGTTACTTACTTTGGCTAATGAGAAGCCCCAGGCTCAGAGACTACCAAGGATCCCTCATGTTCTGAAGTTCAGAGAGAAAGCTGGGCAGCGTCCAGCGGAGGCCAGTTTTGTGTATTGAAAGAAAGTCTGGCTGAAAATTCTCCATTGTCATCCTTGCCTCCTCTCCCTCCCCCCATGCATCTGTTTAATAGCCAGAGCTCAGCAGCAGATGAAACCCACCCTGGAGCCGGACCAGCTAGGAGCTCACAGAGCTTCCAGTCAGCAGGGGTGTCATGGGGGCATCCGAAAAGTAGGGGGTTAGTCAGTGGCTGGCAAAGCCACACGAGTGGCTCTAGTGACAACCTAGAAGTGGCAGCAGACTCAGAAAGCTGAGAACCGCAGAGGGTTAAAGAGCAGGACCCACACCTGGGCTGGGCTGGGCTGAGGGAAGGGAGGGTCTCCAGGTATTCCTTCCAGCACCTGGGTCTGGGTCTGCTCCTCCCCCCCGCTTTGGGTGGGTCCTTTCCTGAGACCCTCTTGGGGATGGCTGCGGGTTTCCCTTCCAGAACCTCTTCCACCACCTGACGGACGTCCAAGGAAATGGGGTGGTGAAGGTTCCTGATGCCAAAGGGGACGACGCCTGGAAGGTTTACTTTGAGGAGACTGGCCAGGAGATTGTGGACGAGTTCGCCATGCGCTACGGGATCGAGTCCATCTACCAAGCCATGACGTGAGTCCCCGGTTACACCCAGCCCTCTCCTCTCCTGTCAGACCCAGATATGCCACCTGCGCCCAGCAGCTTTACCAGCCTCCGAGGGACGGGCTCAGCATTGGTGCAGCCAAGCCAGTCCGTGGCGGGTTGAGATCCCCAAACGCTGGGGAAAGTTGTCAAAGGTTCTTGAGCTCTGATGATGAAGGGCCCGGCTCCAGACGACCCTTCCTGGGGGGGTGGGGCCCCCAAAGCTGAACAAGATGAACTGGGGAGGGGGGGAAGAGAGACTCTGCGCTGCTGTTGGGTGCCAGGAGCAGGTGGCAGGATTCCCACTCAGCTGCCTGATGGGGTCTGCAGAGCCCCTTAATTCCTTGGGCTCCTCCTGCCATCCTCAAGAAGGAAGCAGCCTCCGCGCTTGGGTGTTCTCCCTTCTTGGCTCCCCAGAAAGGAAGGGCCAAGAGAAGAAAGCCAGAATCCCCAACATGGGTTCGCTAGCATTTGGGCTGGGGGGGGAGGGAGGGGGGGTTAGTGGAAGTCAGCACAAAACAAGGTGGAGCAGGGAAGGTGGTGCTTGGAAGATCGATCAGGAGGGAGCTTGTCCTCCGTTAACAGAGCTGGCCCTTCCAGGCGAGCGAGGGCAGGACTGAGAACAGGGGCTCTCTTGGGCCACTCTGGGGTCCCTGTCCTGGGGAGGGAGTGCTGAGCCATCTCTGCTTTTGCCTGGGCCTCTGGCAAGAGAAGGCTTTGCTCTGGGCTTGGTCTCCCCACCACTGGGAACACCTGGAAGGTGCCGCTTTTGCAGTGTCGAAGAGGGGGTAGAATTGGAGCAGGGGGTGGGCTTTGCTGAGGGGGGGGGGTCCAGAGCTTTCTTTCACCATTGTCAGCAGCAGCAGAAGCTGTCAGAGTTACCGCCTGCAGGTGTCAGATGGCCTTGGTGCTCGCTGAGTTTGGGGTGGCCTCCAATGGCTCTGTGGGTCGGGGAGGGGAGGAGCAGTTAGCTAAGGACGGAGAGATCCGGGAGCCGTTTGAGGAAGGGCCCGGCGTTCCTGCTTCTTGGTCCCGGGGCTTCCTCTGCCTGACCCCCCCCCCCATTACCTCTGCTCTCCCCCTCCCCCGCAGGCATTTTGCATGTCTTTCGTCGAAATACATGTGCCCCGGAGTGCCGGCCGTGATGAGCACCTTGCTGGCCAACATCAATGCTCACTATGCCCACACTGCGGCCTCCACCCAGGTCTCCGCCTCTGATCGCTTCTCGGCCTCAAACTTTGGGGTGAGTCTCCCCAGCCGGTTTCTGGGCCCAGCCCGCAGTTCAGCGTCCACCTGGCTTTCTTTCCGGGGATGGGAGGAACCCATGGGCTGCTTCTGCTCACAAGGGTTGTGGAGCAGTGTGCTGTTGTAGTGCCAGAGGGGCTCTTTTAATTAGTGAGTGGGCCGGCAATGAAACGGATCCCGGGTGATGTGTTTGAACAGCTCAGGGAGCCTGCCAAGTTGAGCAGACAAGGAAGCCACCAGCCCTTCTTTGAGATACAGAAAATACATTTTAAGCTCTCCAGGGTTGCTCGGGAGTAGGGCAGCCCCACACTTTTCTGAGGTTGGATTTGGCAACGTGACCTGCTGGAGGGGCAGCTGCTCCTCAGAAAAACCTCGGCCTTTCAACCTGCAGAGAGACGGGCCCTGTACGTGGAGTTGAATCCCCCCTTGAATTGGATGATGTTTCCATCTCACTGGCGACCCCCCCAGAGCTGCAGGAAAGAAAGGCCTTCCCGAGAAATATCAGGAGAAAGCCTTTTTGACCCCTGCCCTCTTTTCTCTTGCTGCCGACAGAAAGAACGATTTGTGAAACTGCTGGACCAGCTGCACAATTCCCTCCGGATTGACCTCTCCATGTACAGGGTAGGTGCTGCACCTGGAATGTCGCGTTTGTCCGTAGGGTTTGAGCAAAGCCTGCCTTGACTTTAAGGCCCCGTGGCCCCTCCGACAGCGAGGGAGCATGATCCCTGGACTGGCCAGGGCGGGCCCAGAGTTGGGCACTTGGGCTCCCAGCAGCCCCCAGCCTCAACTGCACACAGGGTGGCGTTCTGCGTGTTTCTCCAAAGTGATGGGCTTTTGATCTGGGTAAAAGAGGCAGACGGAATATTTATCTGCATTATAGAAATGACTCAGGATACCTAACAGCTATCCCATCTCCCCCCACTCCGTCGCTACCCTCCCCATGTCTTCTTGGTTTTAATATTTGATTTTAACTTTTTATTTTTTTCTAACTGTATATATAATAGTAAGCTGCCCAGAGGTAGATGGGCGGCCAATAAGTTTTATAAATAAATAAATTTTGTAAATAAATACATTTTATAGATCAGTGATGGTGAACCTTTTAGAGTGCCTAAAAACCGCCCCCACCCGTCCACTCCGCCCCCGCCCCAGCTTCCCTCTGCCCTGCCCGCAGGGCCACCCACTGCCTCCACGGCCCACTGCAGACCGCCCAGGTGGCCCAGCAGCGCCATGGTGGCCCCGTCCTCCGCCCACATCCCGCAGCATCATCTGCGTACAATGGGGTGCGAGGGCAGAGTCTTGTCCCCACTGCCTGGCTGCCATGTCCTTGGCTGTGCTGCTCTGTGCAGGCCGTGCCTGGGGGCAACTCTCCTCGGGGGGGGGGCTGCTGATGAGGAGGGGTCTGCAGGGAAGGCGGGGCTGGGGCAACAGCGTGTGTGCCCACAGAGAGGGCTCTGAGTGCCACCTCTGGCACACGTGCCATAGGTTTGCCACCACTGTTATAGATAAATAAAATAAATGAACAAAACAAAGCAAAGCAAAATAAACAGAGCAAGGGTGGGCAACATTGGGGGGGATTCTGGTCTCCTGGAGACCTTTCAGAGGCCATTCCAGGAACAGCCTGGGGAAGAGCAGGGTTGAAATCCTGCAGCCTCTCTATCAAGAAAGAAATGGGGTTCAGAAGCAGACCACAACTATTCCTACGTGTCACACACACCCCCCAGGGGCCTAAATCAGACTGGTTTTGATGGTGGCCGGGATCCAGAGGCCCCTGGGTCTGCCTTCCAGGGGAGACTAACCAAGGCTATATTTACTGGATTTGCCAAGTCTGTGTAAGCAGCATTTTTTTTTCTTAATGAGTTGTGGGAATATTGCTGGCGTGCACGTGCGGTCATGCAGGTGCTCTTCAGTAGGAATGGAATGCTTATCCAATTTGCAGATGACCTAGAAGACAGAAAAAGTAAAATTCAAAATGGTCTCGGTACGCTAACGAAACAAGCTGCAAGTAGCACACCGTAATGAAATTCAACAGGGACAAATGCTAACATCTCGCCTTAGGGAAGAGAAGGCTGCCCTGCGCTGTCAGAGGAAAGGGTCACCTGGCCCACTGACTGTTGTTGCGCAGAAGATCCTACGCCAGGGCCTGCCTGCAAAATTGGGAAGTGGGATGGGGTTGACTGCGAAATGCAGTGTGAGGTGGCTACAAACGAGCAAGCGCCATAAAGGGGTATTCTCCCCCACCCTGGGAAGGAACCATCCCACTTTATTCCACTTTGGCCAGGAGTCCTGTGTCTTTAAGAAGAGTCTTAAAGTTGCCAAGTTTGAGAACCCCTGGTATAGGGTTTCCTGCCTGAGCAGGGGGTTGGACTAGAAGACCTCCAAGGTCCCTTCCAACTCTGTTTTTCTGTTCTGTTCTGTTAAGGACTACAGCCTGGCCATAAGAGTAGGGAAACCCCTGTGGCAGGAGGACCTGGCGCCTCTTCAGGAGGGAAGAATCAGAGGGGCATCTTATTCTAGGCCTCTGTTGGGTATCCTCACTCTCAGTTAGGCTCTGGCTGGACTGAAGCACCGGACCTCTTCTCTCTCCGTTCCCCACCCTCACCCCCTCTTTGCTAGGGAAATACAGGGAACGCCCACTGGGAATTGCAGGCATCCTGCTGTTTGAATTCGTGGTCGGGGAAGGCGCTTTAATGCTCGGATAAGAGGCTTGTTCCTTCGACCGCTTGCACCAGTAATTGGATGTAAGCGCTAGTACAGCTCGGCCCAATTAAGCCTTGTTTGTAATGATAAAAGTATTGAATAAGGGAGCTCTTGATTGATCTCCCCCAACAGGCTTGGTCTCAGGTAGCAAAGGGAGAAAAGGCTTTTTGCCACCAATAATTTTCACCCTGGGAAGGATGTTCTCTCTCTCTCTGGAAGAGTGGCTAGTTTGGCTGTCCTGCCTTCTGCTCACAGGCTGCTTTGGAAGAGGCAGTCCAACCCAGCTGCCCTTGTCAGCCCCTGGCTGGGCTTAATCCTGCCTGAAACGACTTGGATGTGACCCCTCCCCTGCCTTCCCTCTTGGACCAGGACTGAGGGCTGCCTCCCCTGGGGCTCCGTGGTGCTGGCGTGCACCTTTGGGGGGACACGGTCAGGGGTGCCTGGCTTTTGGCCGGCATTGGGGAGGGGGGAACTCAACAAATGTCTCACTTAGCAACAAAAATGTTGGGCTCAATTATGGTCATAAGTCAAGGGCCACCAGTAAATGGCCTTTGAACACCTATGTGCAGGTTCTTGAAATGCTGATCCAGGGGTGCTGCGAGAAAATCTGACACCCTAAAAGCCTATAAATGACATCCTTAAAAACAACGAGAGAGAGAGGGAGAGAGAGAGAGACAGAGACAGACAGACAGACAGAGACAGAGAGGCAGAGAGAGAGAGAGAGAGAGAGAGAGAGAGAGAGAGAGAGAGAGAGAGAGAGAGAGAGAGAGAGAGAGAGAGAGAGAGAGAGAGAGAGAGAGAGAGAGAATAACCGGGTGCGGAGGGATTGGAACAACACAGTAAACTGAGCGTGTTAATAGATCAAGGGAATTAAAGTGACACCTAAAATATAAAAAGCTTGTCCAAGGGAGTGAATACAGCAAGAGTCGTTGGAAGTAATGTTTGCATTTATTGAGGCATGGAAGTAGAAAAATCAGATCGCCCAGCATTTAGGTGCCAAAATGTTTCCTGCTGACGTTTTCTGTTGTGAGACAGTCATCAGGCAGAAGAAAGGAGCTCAGGAATTCTGGTGGGGACAGAGTGATTTTTTTCTCTGTCTTCCCCTCCCACCACTTGAGGCAAGATTTTCACACCTTCCCCATAACTTAGGAGTGACCCAGGTATCAAAGGTGTGTGTGTACCAGTAGAGGAAGCATATCTTATCACGGGAAGGTTCAAACCAGCATGGTTCCTCCCCCCCCCTTGCTGCTCTGTAGGTAGGAGAAGGAAGGGGCAGGGGTCTAAAGAGCAAATGCTGGACCCTTGGGCTGGTCTACACCAGCTCCCCTCCCGTAGGGCCCCTCCCCAGCCTTTCAACCACAGCTTCTCCTGGGATTCAGCCCCTCCTGCTGCAGCCGTGCTGCCCCCTCCCCAGGAGCAGGCTTGGTGGGTTCCTCACAGGGGACCCCAGGCCTTGAAAATCCCCACTGTGTCCCTGCCTGCAGAACAACTTCCCCGCCAGCAGCCGGGAGCGTCTGCAGGACCTCAAGTCCACCGTGGATCTGCTGACCAGCATCACCTTTTTCCGAATGAAGGTAGGACCATTCTTTCAGATTCTTGGGGTCCCAGATCTTTAGGGTTCAAACTCCCCGCACCACAGGTCCTTCGTAGACTTTGAAAGCTGGGGAGGGGAGGGAGAGGGGTTTCCTGACTTTGGGGCCTCTGCCTGGGCGGAGGGGGGTCTGGTCTGTGGGAGGCCTCCCCTGCCATCTTCCTTCTGCTGCCGTTGGTGTACCTCTCTTAGCCCTCCCAGCACCTGCCACCCCAGTCGGTCCCGCAAGGAAGAGCAAAGCCGAGACCTGAAAGGGAGCAGGAAAGAGAGAGCCCCTTGTTTTTCCCCTGCTGATGTGGGTCTGTGTGTGCTCCCCCCCCCACTTCCAAAATTCAGAGGCTGCCTTGGCCATACCAGCCAGTCAGCCACGTCTGCTGTGCCCCATACATGGCGGAGTGTGAAGAACTCCTAAGACAGACATGTCAAACACAAGGCCCGACGGCCGGATGTGGCCTGCGAAGTGGTTTCATGTGGCCCGTGAAGCCATCCTGGAAACAGTGAGGGAACGGCCCCCTCTGCCTTGGCCCTGGCCCTGGCCGGCCGGGAGCCAGTGTACAATTTTGCGGTGGCCATCTATGCTGAAACCATTCAGTCTTAGCTCCAAAAGGCCGCCTGGAAACAGTGAGGAACCAGCCCCTGCCGCATCGGCCCTGACCCCTGGGTGCATGCTGGCAGAGGTGTCACCCTTTGTGAGGAATGAAGAAATGCGCTTGGCGCTTGTCCTGGTCCCACCCCCTTCGGCCAGAAACCCTCAGATCTGTCCCACTCCTGCCCAGGCCCCCACAGGCACCCTTGACGCGACCGATGTAGAGCTGGCCATGCCCACCCAGTAGGCCACACCCACTCCATCCACGCCCACCCAGTAGGCCGCACCCACCCTGATCACACACACACCCCTGAGGGCAACCGCAATGCTGATGCGGCCCTCAATGAAATTGAGTTTGACACCCCTGTCCTAAGGGATCCCGTGTTCCTCCTCACCCATACCTCTTTAAGCAGTCGTGATTTCAACGTTGGTGCTTTTTGAAGGACAGGAGATTGTTCTTTCTTGGGTCTTCTTCTCCTCTGTTCCTGCACAGAAACGCCCCTTATCCCACTGCAGCCTTGTCTGCTTTTCTGTTTGTGGAGAGACCCCATTTCAATTCCCTCCAGTGCTGAGATGTGATCCCCTCACCCCTCCCCATCCATGAAAGAAAGGAAGAAATCCTGCCGCAGAAGACTTAGCCTAATCCTCTCTCTCTCTCTCCCCATCTCTCTGGACTTTCCTTCACGTCCAGCAGCAAGAATTCTGCAAATCCAGCAAGAAATCCCTCTTTTACATAAGAACATAACATAAGAAGAGCCATGCTGAATCAGGCCAAAGCCCATCGAGTCCAGCATTCTGTGTCACACAGTGGCCCACCAATTGTACATGGGGATCTTGAGCAGAAAGAGAAGGCAAAACCCTCCCTTTCCCTTGACCCCCAACAAATGGTACTCAAGGGAATCCTGCCTGCCTCAACCAACATAGAGGCGGCACATGGACATCCGTTTTAATAAGCACCGATACACTTGGCCTCCATGAATCTGTCTAACCCTGCCTTGAAGCTGTCAAGGCTGACAGCTGTCACGACCCCTTCTGGAAGTGAATTCCATAAACCAACGACCCTCTGGGTGAAGAAATATTTCCCTTTATTTGTCCTCACTTTCTTAGCTATGAGCTTTAGGGAGTGCCCCCTTGTCCTGGTATTGTGTGATAGAGAAAAGAATTTTTCTCTATCCACATTTTCTATCCCATGCATGATTTTATACACTTCGATCAAGTCACCCCTTAAACGCCGTCTTTCAAGGCTGAAGAGACCAAGGCGTTGCAATCTGGTTTCATAAGGGAGGCGCTCCATTTCCTTGATCATTCTTGTTGCCCTTTTTTGCACCTTTTCCAGTTCCATTATATCCTTCTTGAAGTGCGGTGACCAGAACTGTACACAGTACTCCAAGTGTGGTCTCACCATCGATTTGTACAGAGGCAATACAACACTTCTTTTGCCGTGGTCAGCCTGCTGCCGCATCTATTCCCTGGCAATCGGGTGATGAGCTTGCCCCCGGCACTGGCAGGCTGCCAAACGCTCGCCTGCCAATTAGTTGAACTCTGGCAGGGAGGGGGCACCTCTGGGGGCAGGACGAGAGCCAGGAACAAGGCAGCTCGCCTTAGACGGAGGAGGGGACGCTGCCTCTCCCCAGCAGAGGCGGCTGATTGCCTGTGAAATTTGTGTTTGTCTCTTTTCAATTAATAGGAAGCCTGTGAAATGATTTCTGACAAGCCAAACTATTCACAGTCCCACTGTCAGGAAGGGGCACGGAGCCTTGTTTGCTCCTGGAACCCCCCCTCCTCCAAGCTGTCAAGTTGGCTTTGTAGAGCAGGCATCTGGATATATTTAATGCAACCCCCGTGGCCCTCTTCAGCTTCTGCTTTCTGAAGCTCATCCCTGGAAGGGCTGAAAAGTCCTCCCCGGTGGACGCAGTCCAAAGAGGTTGTCTGGCAGAGCCTCGCCGGGTCATTCCACCTGCGGACAGCAGGCCGAAGACTTTTCCATCCCAAAGAGGAAGGGAGGATGGGAACTGGCAATGAGGTGGAGGGTTACTCTGCGTCCACCTTGCCCCTTGAGATAGTGCCCCATGCCCTGGTGTCCTAAGGAGGACTTGTCCTAGAAGAGGCCTCCAAGTCTCTTCAACCCCATAACTCTATGATATTATAACCCATTTGGAAGGGAGGTCCATGGTGAAGAAGACTTTTTGAGGATATAACAATGGACCTTCTGGAGCTTGAAGGTGCCTAGAGTGGAACCCTCCCCATGTGTGGCAGAGGAATGTGGTGGTGGGAGAGGGCCCCTCCCTGCAAGACACTTTTGGACCAAAGTCCTGCAAGGATCAAGTCTTGAGCTAACCCCTGGGAGGAACTCCTTTTGGCCTCTCCTGGTCCAGACTTTGCATCCAGATGTGGCTCTCGGCTCCCTTTAGAGGTGCTTCCACGGGGCCCAAGTGGGAATGTGGTGCCCTGAGGAGCAGGGCTGCACAGAGAAGAGAGGAGAAAGGTCAGACTGGAAATGAGAGGCCAGGCCCTCCTCTGGGGTTCTCTTCACCTCCTTTCCCGCTATCTCCCCAGGTCCAGGAGCTGCAGAGCCCCCCACGTGCCAGTCAGGTGGTCAAGGGCTGCGTCAAGGCCTGCCTCAACTCCACCTATGAGTACATCTTCAATAACTGCCACGAGTTGTACAGCCAGGAGTATCAGATGGACCCAGTACATAAGCGTGTGTGCGTGTGTGTGTGTGTGTTGGGGCAGATGGGTGAGCCAGGCTGTCTTGAGGGGAGGAGAGTCTAACCCCCACCCAAATCCCTGAGGTAGGAAAGGGACCCTTTTGGTCTGTATAATGTGGTAGTATCAGAAGAAGGACAGTTTCTGAGTCCTGGTGGCGCAGAGGTTAGGGTGCAGGGCTTCAGGCTGACTCTGCGTTCCCACTGCCAGCAGTTCGATCCTGACCAGCTCAAGGTTGACTCCACCTTCCATCTTTCCGAGGTTGGTAAAATGAGGACCCAGGTTGTTTTATGTCTGTAAATTGCTTAGAGAGGCCTCTAAAGCTCTATGAAGCGGTATACAAGTCTTAGAGAGGCCTCTAAAGCTCTATGAAGCGGTTTACAAGTCTAAGTGCTATTACTATTCTCATTAATCCTAGCATAGTAAGGCTGACCCTCAAAAAGCAAAGGGAGAATCTAGCCAAGAAGGGATTCTCCTGAATAAAGGGTCCCAAACAAGAGGGGGGAGGGGGCTGCTTCCTTCTGCAGCAGAGCAGGTTCTCTGCCCAAACGGCCTCTGCAGATCCCGTCACAGCCCCCAGTGGGGAGGGGGGTATGTGTGTGGGTGTGTGTGCATGCGTGCGTGCATTTGGGGCTTTTCCCGGGGTAGGAGAAAAGGGGCGCCCTGGTCTGAGGAATGCCTGTGGTCTCCCCCAGAACAAAGCGCAGGAGGTGCCTCCCGAGGAGCAGGGTCCCAGCGTCAAGAACCTGGACTTCTGGCCCAAACTCATCACCTTGATCGTCTCCATCGTGGAGGAGGACAAGAACTCCTATGCCCCCGTCCTCAACCAGTAAGGAAAGCTCTCCTCGGCACAAAAACAGCTGGCCGGGGCTCTGCTGTCCGTCTGTCCATGGTGTCCTTCCGCAGGGCCTGTCTATTGTCCGTCTGTGTCTGTCTGTCCGTCTGTGGAACAGTAACTGTGTAGTTGAGATGGCGGCTTCCGGTTAGCGCCCAGGAGAGGGGTGAGAGCTGTTCCTCGGTCCGGTGCCCCTTCCCCCCTCCTGCATGCCAAGGCCTGAGGCCCCAGGGCTGGGGGCTGCATGCGCTCGCTGCAGTGGGGAAGCAGGGGCACAAAGGAAGCAGGTAGCCGTCCAGCCAGGCGGGCAGGAGTCGCCCCGGAGAGGTTCTGAAGAGGGCCTGTGCTGAGGGGCAGCTCCTGGGCAGGGGGTGCAGCAGCCACACTGGCAGCCTTTTGCCTGGTAGGGAAGACGCTGTTTACCAGGCGCATGGGACCCGAAAGCCTCAGGGACGCCCTGGGGCAGCGGTTCTCAACCTTTTCCGGGGCTCAAGCGCGGTGCGACCCCGGGGCGCATCGCACATGCGCGGTGCGACGGCCCACATGGCAAAGGGGGAAAAAATGGCCGACCAAAAAAAAATAATGGCGGACTGCGGTGTTTGGCGACCCCCGTGAAATGGTCGTTCGACCCCAAATGGGGTCGCAACACACTGGTTGAGAACCGCTGCCCTGAGGGAAGCTGGGCAGGCAGCCCTTCTCTGGAAGACATCCGGCTCGTTTCTCTCTAGGCAGGGAGCAGCCCTGCGTGGGGGGGAGGAGTTCCTCCTTTGCAGGGGGAGGGCCAGGACGTCCCCCCCTCCCCAGGGCAAGGGGCATCCCTTGAACGCCTCCTCCCACTCCTGATGCAGGTTTCCCCAAGAACTTGCGGTGGGCAAGATAAGCGCGGAAGTCATGTGGAATCTTTTCGCTCAGGATATGAAATACGCCATGGAAGGTGAGTCCTCGGGCATCCTCTCGGCCACCAGCAGCAAGGCCACGTCTTATGGCGAGCTCCACGGCTTTTGCCCAGTGCTGTTGATGAAAGGGTTAAAGGTATCTGGATATTAAGACTGTCCAAGTACTGAGGGGGAGCCTTTGGTCTAGGGCAGGGGTAGATAACCTTGGCTCTTTTATGACTCGTGGACTTCAACTCCCAAAGTTCCTGAGCCAGCCACGCTGAGGGGAAATGAAGAGGTTTCCAAGCTGAGCCATGCTGGCTCAGGAATTCTGGGAGTTGAAGTCCACGAGTCATAAAAGAGCCAAGGCTGCCTACCCGTGGACTAGGCCTACCAGTTTCTGATAATCTACTCTTGTCAGGCTTAATAGACTAGGCCAGGGGTAGGCAACCTTGGCTCTTTTATGACTCGTGGACTTCAACTCCCAAAATTCCTGAGCCAGCCTGGCTCAGGATGGAAACCTCTCCCTTTCCCCTCAGCGTGGCTGGCTCAGGAATTCTGGGAGTTGAAGTCCACGAGTCATAAAAGAGCCAAGGTTGCCTACCCCTGGTCTAAGGGAACATGGGAATGATGTCGGGACGGGTGGACCTCAACTTATGACCAGTCTCCTAGTGGCCATTCAGAGTTACAAGCTATCTGAAAAGGGGGACTTCCCCAAATTGCCACAGTCGCCCTGTCTTGTGACCAAACTTTGGGCACTCAGCAGCCCAGCCACATTTACGGCCATTTGCTGTGTCCGACAGTCACATGACCACTGTTTTACAGTGGATTTTCCTCAAAGCAGCCCATGCTTCCAGTTTTCAGCAAAACTGCACCATAATGAGCCATGGGTGGCTTGGCAGTCGTGGTGTTTGCTCTTACAACCACGGTATTCGCCCTGATGACAATGGATTTCGCCCCTCTTAGGGCTGCCCATGATGGGGAAAGCGGCTTCAGATGGCTGCCTCCTCGGGACTGGAGAGGGGTGGGCTGGAAGTGGTGCTGCCAGACAGGTGGGGATCGTCCCCCAAAGAACAGACCTCTTTTCAGCTCTGGACTTGCCAGACTGCAGAAACGGAGGCCCTGTGTTCTCCCCCCGCCTGGAGTGGCCAGGAATTATTCAGAGTTTGGAGTCCTGCACTGGACCTTCTGCTTGGCAGCTCTCTGGAAAGATGCCGTGGCAGTGCCCGTTGCCCCCTGACAGCCTGGTCACTCTCTGCCCTCCCTCTCTCTCCTCCCCCCCCCCATTTTCCTCCAGACCATGAGAAGCAGCGGCTGTGCAGGAGCGCCGACTACATGAATCTGCACTTCAAGGTGAAGTGGCTTTATAACGAGTACCTCTGCAGCCTGCCAGCCTTCATGGGGACGGTGCCCGAGTACCCAGCGTGAGTTCCTTCCTGCCCCTCCCCAGCTCTTCTCCCTCCCTCCTGGGACACTTTTGCAGCTGCTTCCCAGAGGGGGTGGGAGGAGGCCATCCTTTACCTGGGTCTGGAGTCACGCCAGGAGCTTTGGGGAGGCTGGCGAGCTGGGGATGCCAGGCCTAGCTTGTGGGGCTCCCTCGGGGAGAGGTTTGCAGGAGGAGAAGTGCGTTCAGGCCAGATGGAGGAGCTGAAGAAGTGGCACATGGGCTGCACGAGCTCCCTCTTGTCCAGAATGAGCAGGGGGCAGCCAGGAGGGCAGCAACCGGAAACACTTCTGGGGACCCCTTTGGGTGGCTGGCTGAGAATTCAGGACTCTCCGGACACCTTCGTGCCGGTTATCAGCATTAAGGCTCTTTGGAAGAAGCCCTGTTTCTCTCCAGACCCACCCCTGCCTAGACTGTGCGTCTCCTTCCCCGGATGGGTTTCCTCAGCAGCTCCGTGGGGACTCTGGCCTGCACCCCAGCACTGAAGATTGTTTCAGTTGTGCTTATGAGAATAACAAAATAACTGCCTACCGTGGTCCTGCTGAGTCCTTGTCTTGGGCCTACGCTGCTCATCCACCCTTGTGTCAAGTCAGGAGTGTATGTTGCAGTGCCCAGGACTTGGCACAAGGCATTTGGCTTGGATCTGTCACTGACCTGCTTGGCCTCGGCTGTGGGGCAATGTGGACCATTGTCCAAGCTGCCCCCTGCACACCGAAAGGGGTCCCAGCATTAAGCATTACCAGCTATGGTCCTTGCTGAGGCCACTGTCGGGCGGGCTAAGGATTGGGCCCTAGATGTGTCTCAGGGCCCCTCGGCTCTCCTGAGACCCTCCCTCTTGCCTGCCCCCTGCCTTTTACTGAGTGCCTGTCGGATGCCAACGCACAGGCACTGCTCGCTTTTGCAGCTCCATCAGATACCAGAAATATTGGGATTAAGCACCAGAGGGCAGGACAAGAAACGATGGATGGAAACTAACCAAGGAGAGAAGCAGCCTGGAACTAAGGAGAAAGTTCCTAACAGTGAGGACAATTAACCAGTGGAACAGCTTTGCCTTCAGAAATCGTGGGCGCTCCATCACTGGAGGTTTTTAAGAAGAGACTGGACAGTCACTTGTCTGAGATGGTATAGGATAGGTTCTCCTGCCAGCTCTATTTTGTTCTATTCTGTTCTATTCCTATTCTATTCTATTCTATTCTATTCTATTCTATTCTAATTCTTTCCTGTCCTATTCTATTCTATTCTATTCTATTCTATTCTATTCTATTCTATTCTATTCTATTCTATTCTAATCTAATTCTGTCCTGTCCTGTCCTGTCCTGTTCTATTCTATTCTATTCTATTCTATTCTATTCTATTCTATTCTATTCTATTCTATTCTATTCTATTCTATTCTATTCTATTCTAATCCTATCCTATTCTATCCTATTCTATTCTATTCTATTCTATTCTATTCTATTCTATTCTATTATTTGCTGCTCCTGTCCCTGTGACGGGAGGAAAAGCCCATCGCAATCTGAGGATCCGCTTATCTTGCTCCCCCTCCTGGGGGGCACCAACTGGTAAAAAGATGAGGGGTTTTTAAAAGCCCCTTTCTTCCAGCATCCAGGTCAGAGCAGGCGGGCAGAGGCCAGGTTTCAGGGAAGCCTCCCCTTGCAACAGGGCTCCGGGCACAGCGCACGTTTCCCTTCCAGCGCCTTGTTGGAAGACTGTTTCTGGAGAGCTGAAGGGGGGCCTTTTTCCTCTCTAGGAGCTCAGCCAGCAGGCTGCTGTCTTCTGCTCCTCAGGACAGCAGCTTTCTAAGCTGCCACAGACTTGTGTGCCCTGCCTTCCTCGGTTTTGTGTTGGAAGCGCTTCTCCCTTCCAACACAAACACAGGAAAGGAGGGTTATTTCAGGCTCCTGGAGTAGTGTCTCTCACCTCCTTCTTCATCACCTCTGCACGTTTTAAGCAGCCCATAATTAGCACCAGGAGTATGAACTCTGCCACTGCTGCGTTGGCCCAGTGCAGTCGTCAGCTGTCAGGAGCTGTCTGGGTCTGGGTTGGCTCCTTCCTTGTTGGCAAGCAATTTGTTTGGGTGGCACCGAAAGGCTGCCGGTGGCTCTGCGCCACTGGGGGGGGTAGGGGGCCAAGAGATGGTGGGGCTGCTCTCCTCTCTTCATCCTCTTAGCCATCCTCTGGGAGGGGCAGGAAGGGAGAAGCAGGTGGGGGGAAGGCCAAGGGGGATGCGTGGGAAGGAGGGGCGGCAGTTGGGCTTTGAGGGGAGCTGGGGGGGGTAGGATTGGGGGGGACTGCTGCGGCTATCCCTAGGCAAGCTATCGGGCCCTAGCCTAGCACTAATCCAACACCCCCATTTTCCAACTTCACTTAATTATGTTCCTGCCTCAGTTGACGATTCTTTTTAAAAACAGCATGTTGCACCTTTCCCTAAGGATAAAATGTGTCCCTTTGTCTAAAACCATATTTTTTTTATTTTTTTTATTTTGCAATTTCTATACCGCCCCCCTCCCGAAGGACTCGGGGCGGTGTACAGCCCAATTAAAAACATCAACATACAAAAAGTAAAATGAATTAAAAATAGATTAAACAATTTGGCCCAAAATCATTAAAAATCCAATACATTGTCTTAAAAGCAACAATCCCCTAAAACAAATATGGCCTTGTTGGTACCGGAGCTACTATCCCAGGCCGGCTTGTCGAAAAAGATATGTTCTTAATTCTCGACGGAAGGAGCGCAATTCTGTCATCATACGGAGTTGGGGGGGAGCTCTTTCCAAAGTGTTGGAGCTCCCACAGAGAAGGCCCTCCCCCTGGGGGTCGCCATTGGCCAACGGCACCCTGAGGCCAGGGCTCCAGCATGCAGACGCAGACCCTCCCTCGTCTCTTCTCCAGCTGTGAGAGGAAAGGGGGAGGGGGGAGAGAGATCTGCTTTATTTTCCTCCTACCACAATCTTTTGGGGGGGGGGATTTTACACAAACACACACACACACACACACACCATTCAAGGCCTGATCCTGCGTAGCCCCTTCATAAGAACATAAGAAGAGCCATGCTGAATCAGGCCAAAGCCCATCGAGTCCAGCATTCTGTGTCACACAGTGGCCCACCAATTGTACATGGGGATCTTGAGCAGAAAGAGAAGGCAAAACCCTCCCTTTCCCTTGACCCCCAACAAATGGTACCCAAGGGAATCCTGCCTGCCTCAACCAACATAGAGGCGGCACATGGACATCCGTTTTAATAACCACCGATACACTTGGCATCCATGAATCTGTCTGACCCTGCCTTGAAGCTATCAAGGCTGACAGCCGTCACGACCTCTTCCGGAAGTGAATTCCACAAACCAACGACCCTCTGGGTGAAGAAATATTTCCCTTTATTTGTCCTCACTTTCTTACCTATGAGCTTTAGGGAGTGCCCCCTTATCCTAGTATTGTGTGATAGAGAAAAGAATTTTTCTCTATCCACCTTTTCTATCCCACGCATGATTTTGTACACTTCAATCAAGTCACCCCTTAAACGCCGTCTTTCAAGGCTGAAGAGACCAAGGCGTTGCAATCTGGTTTCATAAGGGAGGCGCTCCATTTCCTTGATCATTCTTGTTGCCCTTTTTTGCACCTTTTCCAGTTCCATTATATCCTTCTTGAGGTGCAGTGACCAGAACTGTACACAGTACTCCAAGTGTGGTCTCACCATCGATTTGTACAGAGGCAATACAACACTTGCCAACTTATTTTCGGTTCCCTTCCTAATCATGCCAAGCATGGAATTTGCTTTTTTTACTGCTGAGCGGCCAGGCTCCATCAGGGCTTCCAGGCCAAGATGTATGCAAATTGGCAGGCTGGATCTTGGGCATCTCCATTAAAAGGGACTCAGCCTCATTTGGGGGTGGGGATGTCTCCTTGTGTCCCAGGGAGTGAATGGGAAAGCCAGCTCCTCCCACTGGTGGTTGCTGCCCAGCCATTGCTACACCCCCCCCCCAAAAAAAAACCTGGCACTTGGCCCTTTCTGCTCTTATGCTCTTGACTGGGGGTCAGTGGACAGAGACACCCAGGAGCCATGAAGCTCTGGGTGGGTGGGGGGTGGGGTGTTTATCTATTTACAGGAAGTCCTTATGACTTATTTATTTATTTATTCGATTTCTATGCCGCCCTATTCCAAAAAAACTCATTGAGCATGGACTTATTGAGCCCAAAGTCATGAATAGTGACCGTGTAAATATTTTTTAATGTAAAAACATGTTACAGCCTCTTTTGCGGTAAAACCGTCATAAATCACGGTCTGTGGGACCGTGACTCTGGGCCACTGCAGGTGTCTGTAGATGCGGGGCTGTTGCTGAGTGGCCAGGGTGTGGTCACGTGACCAGGGGCGTGGATGTCATCACTTTGAATCTTGAGTTGTAAGTCCAATTTCCAGGAATTGTTGTAGCTTCAGACGGTCGCTAAGCGAGCGGTCGTAGGTGAAAGGCTGACCGTGCTCAGCCCAGGAGCTGTGAAAGGAAACTTTTCAGAAAGGCCGCCGTTTTGTTTCCCTGCCTGCAAACAGCCAAGCCGAGGGGCGAGATAGGCGAGGGGAGTCGGGAGTCACCCCACATGTAGGTTCCCTTGGCTTTTCGGAGGGGGTGTGTCGCTTCAGGCTGACTTCACACAAGGGAGGCCAGAAGGAGAGCCGTGGGGGGGGCAGGAACAGGAGCCCCCAAGGTTGCGACAGGGCAAGGGAGGAAGGTGATGCTGATCGGGGAACCTTGTGCTGGGAGGGGTTCCTCTTGGGAAGCAAAGGAGGACAGGAGGAAAATCCCTGGAAAAACAGCTGGGATGCGTCTCGATTGAGGGGTAGGGATGGGGGGGGGGATTCCCCAAGAAGAGATCTCGACTGCCTGGACAGTTGTCCAGGGTCGGTCCCAGACAGAGTGCAGAATTGCTCATGCCGGCATCTCCCCCTCCACCCACCCCCCGCCCATCTGCAGGTGGTTCGAGCCCTTCGTGGTGCAGTGGCTAGACGAGAACGAAGAGGTCTCCCTGGAATTCCTGCACGGAGCTCTGGAGCGGGACAAGAAGGACGGGGTAGGTGGGGAAGGAGACCCTCCTTGGGTCCTGCAGCCCCCTGGGTGGGAGCGGGCAACAGCCCCAGGCAGAACGAGTTACAATTGCTGAAGATGAGAAAGACACGGCCACCTTTCCCCCCCTCCACCCCTTTCCTGGGCAGAGGGTGTTTCCGTTGTGCCAGCCTGGTCGCACCCACACATACACACCCCGCCTGTCTTCCTGATAAGCCAATGGGCGAACGGGATAGCCTCCGGTTTGCCTCTCGCGTTGTGCTGAAGGAGAAGCCTTGGCCGCAGGGCTCCGTTCTCTTTGGTTGGAATTGTCCTGGCTCTGGTAAACTGGCATTCGGAGGGTGGCAGCAGCGGGTGCATGAATAGAGAGCAAAGGGGTGGGTGGGTCAGGATCAGAATTCTCCTGAGGACACTTGGGCGGTGGGGGAGGGCAAAGGCAAGGATGCGGGTTTCGATCTCTCACCGACTGTGCCAAGTTTCATCTGACCTGGATTTTCCAACCAGGGACTTCACCTAGATGTTGAATAGATGTGGGGAGGGCCCTGAAAAGGGGCTGTGCGCTAGGCCTCTCCCCCCTCAGCTGTAAGCTGCCCAGAGTCCCCAAGGCGATGAGACAGGCAGCATCTAAATATAACAAATAAACTGGGACCAGCCCCAGAGGAAGGAGGAGACCCAGCGTAGCACTGTGTCCTCCGCTTCCTGTCCCCCCAGACCAGGGATAGGCAACCGTGACTCTTTTATCACTCATGGACTTCAACTCCCAGAGTTCCTGAGCCACCAATGCTGAGGGGAAAAGGAGAGGTTTCCAAGCTGAGCCATGCTGGCTCAGGAATTCTGGGAGTTGAAGTCCACGAGTCATAAGAGAGCCAAGGTTGCCTACCCCTGCCCCAGACCATCCCAAGATAGTCATAATAATTGTGCCAGCCTATAAATAACGGCATTAAAAGTGGCTAAGAGGTCAAGGGGAGCCAGAACAGACCCCCTTCCCGCTCTCACCAGAGGTCATCCACAGTCTGATCAATGCTATTTTAATCCAACACCCAGTCCTGAAACCTGACTGATAATCCACTTCCTCCAGAATTCTCTGCAGTTGCCGTGTGAACACCTTCTCAAAAAACCTTTCCTGAAAAGGAATTTGAATGTTGTTGAGAATAATTGCATCTAGTGATGGATTCTTACAGAGGGGATAATCTGAGGATAATCTCATCTGAGGCAAGTCCCACGGAGGTGACTTAAGGCTCAGTCTGGCTTAACTCTTTTCTGGGAAGAGTTTGACCCCGTGACTCCCGAGAAGCGGGCGGGTTTCTCAAAGCTGTGCGTGGGGCCACTGTGGGGGAGATCCAGGTTCTTCCTAGTTGGCTAGGGCCTAGGGCAGGGATAGGCAACCTTGGCTCTTTTATGACTCGTGGACTTCAACTCCCAGAATTCCTGAGCCAGCCACGCTGAGGGGAAAGGGAGAAGTTTACAAACTGAGCCATGCTGGCTCAGAAATTCTGGGAGTTGAAGTCCACGAGTCATAAAAGAGCCAAGGTTGCCTACCCCTGGCCTAGTCTATTAAGCCTGACAGGAGTAGATTATCAGAAACTGGTAGGCCTAGTCCACAGTTAGGCAGCCTTGGCTCTTTTATGACTCGTGGACTTCAACTCCCAGAATTCCTGAGCCAGCCATGCTGAGGAAAAAGGGAGAGGTTTCCAAGCTAAGTTATGCTGGCTCAGGAATTCTGGGAGTTGAAGTCCACAAGTCATAAAAGAGCCAAGGTGGCCCACCTTCTCGGGAGTCACGGGGTCAAACTCTTCCCAGAAAAGAGTTAAGCCAGACTGAGCCTTAAGTCACCCCCGTGGGACTTGCCTCAGATGAGTCCAACTTGGAGCAGAGCTGAGTGACTTTATGGCTAGGTGTCTCTCACAATGACCCTGCAGATGAAGCTGTGGTCTCAATGTGCCCAGGAGAATCTGGGTCACCCTAGGGTCACAGGTGGCTTTCACAGGTGCGATAAGGGTGGGGAAATACACACATTCTGCCACCCTTGCTGCTGAACAGCTCCTGCTCAGTCAGCTCTCCAGCCATTTCTTCTCTAAGCACCCCTTTTATTTTGCCTTTTGGCCTAGTTGTGGCTAGAGTTCGGGAACTGATTCTCACAGCACATTTAACTAAATGGAAAACTTTCTATATCCGCATTTGCCCTGCTGGCAAAGCTGGGTGGCTTTAATCCTGGTGATGGGGTGTGAACCCAGCGTTTCCAAATCCAGGTTGGCATGTTGGTAGATTCTCCCAGAATGTGATTGTTCTCTGTTTGGGGTTTAGTTTCAACAAACGTCTGAGCACGCCCTCTTCTCCTGCTCGGTGGTTGATATCTTCACCCAGCTGAATCAGAGTTTTGAGATCATCAAGAAGCTGGAATGTCCTGATCCAGCCATTGTCGCTCGCTACATGCGACGTTTCGCCAAGGTACCATTCTCCACCACCACCCCTTTAGTCTTTGCCCAAATGCCATCCAGGATGGTCCATTGTGCTGCTCCTCAGAAGGTTGAGTTAAGATCTCTGATCTCCTTGTAGACCATCGGGAAGGTGCTGGTGCAGTATGCTGATGTTGTCTCCAAGATCTTCCAGAGCTTCTGCTCCAAGGAGAAGGTGGTAAGTCCCTGTCCTGACTCGGCCCAGGCATTGACCCGTCCAGGGAAGGGGCTGCCCTTTGGCCAGGAGGCAGCCAGCACGTCGTGGCACTAGCTGTAGGGCAATCAGCGGCTAGTGCTGTAAGATCGGGGCAAAGCTATCTGGGCAGCTTCTCAAAGTCCTTCTCTCCTGGAGCAAAGTCTCCAACCAACCTTTCTCCATCTGGAGAACTCCAAGGCTCTGGTCCCAGCGGACAGCTGTGGTGGTCCAGGGACCAGAGCAGCTTCCGTAGGAGGAAAGATGGTGATGTTGGAGGCTTTCTGGTCAAGAAAGGAGGCAAATGAGAAAGGACTTGAGGGAAGTGTTCAGAACTGAACATGGGTCAAGTGGACAAGGAGAAGCTGTTCTCCCTTTCCCTCAAATATTGGAATATGGGATAGAATGAAACAGAATCCTGGGGTAAACAGGATCAAGAAAAGGAAACACTTTTTAGTGCAAGGTTAGATCAGGGTTGAAATTCACCATCATAAGATGTGCTGGTGCCAGTCTGGCTGGCCTCAAGCAAGGGGTGGACCAGTGCAAGGAAGTCCTGGGCTCTTAGCCCTGAGGGCCATGGGACTGCCTCGGGAGGCATCTGCTGGGAGAGTGTGGGGGGAGGGGGCTTCCTTGGGCAGATCAATAGCCCCTGTGAGAGCAGAGACTGGACTGGGTGGGCCAGGGCTCCAATCCATTCTTGCAGTACATAAATGGATCCAGCCTGGAGCAAGAACCACAGACAGATGTCCCTCTTGCTCCCGCATCATCCCTGGGACCAAGGAAGTAGAAATGGGTCTTTCGGTCCTCTGTTCATCCAGACCTTCTTCAGCGGTTGGGCTTCTTTGCTGCCCCAGATGGCACTGGGGAAGGCGGCTGCTTGCAGGAAGGGGCCTAAACTGTGGATCTCCCTCTGCCTCCTTGAAATCTGACGCCTTTTGCCTTCTTCCTTCCCTCCCTCAGCCCTGCATCCTGATGAACAACGTCCAGCAGCTGAGGGTGCAGCTGGAGAAGATGTTTGAGGCCATGGGTGCTAAAGAGGTGAGTCCCGGGTTCCTCTTTGACTGGAAGGTGGGAGAGAGGGCCTTCTGTGATGGCCAAGGCCATCAGTGGGGGGGGGAGGAAAGGTTCCCTTATGGCAGCGGAAGGTCATCCTTCTTCTCAGCTGCCAGCTGAGATGGCCTCCTTCAGAAGACGAATGGGAGTCTTTGCGAGAGGCTGGGTGGGCTCTGCTCCCCTGCCTCCCGTTGCAGGAGGCTGTCTCTGCTGCTGTGGCGGGCATGGAAGAGGGCATGTGGGCGTCGTTCCATCTCTCCCTGGGATCTCATCCAGCCGACGGTCTGTCAGGTGGGGTGGACTTCAAAGGGAGCTTTCTCTGCCGCTTTGTGTGGTCAGCCTGGCAGAGCCCCTGAGAGCAACCGGGCGTCTGTCGGTAACCCTGGAGCTCGTCTCTATTGGGTCCTGGCTCCCCCTTGGGCCTTGACCTGCAGGGCCTTGACCTGCAGGACCTACATGCTCCTGGGAGGGGGTTGCCCTGTCTGACCCACACACTCTTTGATCTTTCCCTTTTCTGCCCATTTGGATAATCGTGGTTTTGTCCCTTGCCGCAAGAACCGTCTTTGGTTTTGAGCTCCCTCCTTTGTAGAGTCTTTTAGTCAGGGCTTTTTCTCAGATGCTGCAGAAACTGCCCCCCTCCCTCCAGAACAGCCGCCCTGGTGCTCCCGCTGAGTGCGTTGCATGCCCTCTGCGTTGTTGGCAGACAGGCAGGCTCACGCTTGCACTGGCACAGGTACTCATATCAGAGGAAGGAAACCGGTGAATATCTAGGAAGGCCACGTAGCAACGTTGGTAGCCTGGTCTCTGGGTTTTCGACAGTAAGGGAAGGAGACCAGCTTTCATAACTACATGGATGAGACCCCTGGAAACCATTAAATCCCACCCAGTCTTGGGCACGAAGCCAGCTGGGTGCCTTGGTCCGGCCCTCCCAGTCAGCTCCCAGGAGGAAGATGGCCAGGGCAAACCACTTTTGACAGTCCTGCCAGGAAAACTTGTGCAAGTGGTCACTTGGAGTCAAGGCTGACTGGGAGACACACAATTTGTGTCTTTATTTTTTATGTGCCTAGATAAAAAAGAGTCGGCCTTCTCCAGGTCCCGTCAGCCAGACAGTGTCGCCTGGCGGGGCCTAGGGGAAGAGCCTTCTCTGTTGCGGCCCCGGCCCTCTGGAATCAACTCCCCCCGGAGATCCGTATCGCCCCCACCCTCTCCGCTTTTTGTAAACTGCTCAAGACACATCTTTGCCGACAGGCCTGGGGCAGTTAACATCTTGCCCCTAGCCAGTGTATGTTTGTGTGCATGTTTGTTGGATGATTGGTTTTTTAATTCAGGGGTTCTTTTTTATATATGTATTTTAATGTTAGATTTCTATTCATGCTGTGAGCCGCCCTGAGTTCCTGGAATAGGGCGGCATAGAAATCCAATAAATGAAATGAAATGAAATGAAGAACTCTTCAGGTGGATGGGAGAGGGAGGTTTGGGAGTCTCTGCATGGCCACCAGAAGCCTGTGGTCACTTTGCTGACTCCTTTCTCACGGACATGTTGGTCAGCTTTTCCAAAAGCGACGGCTGCGTAACGGGCACAAGGCAGGCAGGGCTGCGTCGCAGTGCGCCTGCAAGCAGTGTGCCCTGACACTCTGCTTCTGTGGCCACCACATTAGTGGGTGTGTGATTTGTTTGTTTTTTGTGGCCGGACCAAGCCCTCCGGACCCTCAAGGGTGGAGCTTTTGTTCCGGATCCAGCCTTTCCTGCTCATTCCCTCTTTGGGGAGGAAAAATCGGGGAGGGGGTCCCCTCCCCTCCCCTTGGCTGATGGATGAGTCGGTGGCAGTTGAGAATGGAGTCACTGGCTCTTAAACTGAACTGAAGGAAGAACACACACACACACACACACACACACACATACACACCAAAGTTAGTGAAAATTCCCCATTTCAAGGCAAGGAGGGAGGCCCGGCTGAGGACCTCCGGTTCTTCCTGGCCCCATCTGGAGATTTCCCAGTCGACGCACCTGCAGGACATCTGCAGACACACCTGCCTGTAGAGACAAACATATTTTCCCGCGTTAGAGTTAGTGACATCTAAACTACATTTGTTTGGACTGAATTATTACTGATAACAGAGGGCTGCCCATAAAATAAGAAATCTGGTCACAAAACAGATCGATGCATAAATGATAAAATAGCTACTTCCTCTTGCCTCCCACTCTTGTCCAGAAACACGCAAGAGCCCACAAGACTCCACAAAAATCAGTGGGGGGACAAACACAGGTGAAGGCGGGGTCAGAGGAAGAGAAGGGGTGAGGGAGGTGGGCAAGGGCCCCTCCCCAGATGGTCCTAAGCCAGCAGCCTCATCCCGGACCCATCTGTTGCCAAGGAAGTGGGGGGGGGGAGAAGCACCCCTCCTGCCCCAAAGAGGGTGGCTTGTAGCTTTCACTTCGCAATCCCTCTGTGGGAGAGGAGGTGGTGCAAAAATTGACACCGATTTCAATATAAACAGAGCTCGCCTTGGACGAATAAGGCGGCTGGAAATATAGCATTAGGGCATCTCTGCCTCTTGAATGCTCTGGCCCCCTTCAGCACTGGAGGCCCTGGGTCCAGCCCAGCTTGCAGGGGGGCTGGGGGGGACGGAGGTAGAGGAGACGAAGTGACCGGAAGAGAGGAAGGAGAGCAGCCCCATCGAAGCCCATTACAAAGACCCCCAATTTATTGGGGAAGCAGCAACAGCAGATTCTGTCCCCGCTTTCCTCAACAGCTTCTCTTCCCCGCCCCGCCCCACCCCCACCCAGCCTTGTTTCCGTGCACCTTCCCCAGCAGGATCCCAGAGGTGAACCTGATGAAACACACTCACATGCACACACACACCCCTGAATGGAGCTGCTCTCCTGCTGTGCCTAAACTCATTATTGCCTAAACTCATTATTGCCCTTCCCCTCTCCCTTTCTCCTCCCCTCCCCAATGTTCAAGGGAAATTTTAAGGAATGTGCACTGTGTGAGGCTGGTCAGGCGCTGCCTGGGTGCAGCTCTCGCCTAGATCTGTGCGTGCTTATGGGCCTGGGATCCTTCCCTCGTGAGGGTCCCTGCCCAGTCTGAGTGCAAATGAGCCGCAAAGCTGTGAAATTCAGCCTTGCTGCTCTTCTTTGCCTCCTGCCTCTCCTGCAGGGCCTCTAGCAAAGGGTCTTGAGGAGCTGAGTGCAAGCAGAGGGGAGGCGATGCCTGGCTTTGCTCATAGCTCCTCCCTGGGTCTTGGCACTCAATACTGTCCACAGGCAGCAAAAAGGAAGCCAGAGGGCATCTTTATTTATTTTATTTATTTATTTATTTATTTATTTGATTTCTATGCCGCCCTATTCCGGGAACTCAGGGCGGCTCACAACATAATAGAAATCAACATTAAAATACATATAAAAAAGAACCCCTGAATTAAAAAACCAATCATCCAACAAACATGCACACAAACATACACTGGCTAGGGGCAAGATGTTAACTGCCCCAGGCCTGTCGGCAAAGATGTGTCTTGAGCAGTTTACAAAAGGCGGAGAGGGTGGGGGCGACATGGATCTCTGGGGGGAGTTGATTCCAGAGGGCCGGGGCCGCAACAGAGAAGGCTCTTCCCCTAGGCCCCGCCAGGCGACACTGTCTGGCTGACGGGACCTGGAGAAGGCCGACTCTGTGGGCCCTAACCAGTCGCTGAGTTTCATGAGGCAGCAGACGGTCCCGTAAATATGTTGCTTTTCCTGATAACTTTCATTAGATGATATCCTGCCTTATCTACTTTAGGCTTAGAAGGCAAAGGTTTTAGGATGGATCTGATCCATCATGGGAAGATAATTTCAAAAGGCATACCTAGTGCCTGCTTGCCCATGGGCAGCGTGGTCTTCCCCAGGGCCCCCAGCAGCATCACAGCAAAGCTACGTGGCTTCATCCAAATGGTTGAAAGAAGCCCCAGCACGGCCAGGCCCTCCTTGGAGTGGGCAGTCTGCCCTGCCCTGCCCTGCCCTGCCCTGCTGCTTGTGACCCATGCAAGCCAGGCCCAGGTTTTCTTCACGCAGCAAGTCCCTGGAGCTGGGTTTCACTACAGGCTGGCCCAAATCAATAAGCCACATTATGCAGAAATGTGACAGTCCAGTTCTGGCTCTCGGGCCTTGGCACTTAGAAAGTCCAGTGCCACGCAAAGACCCCCAGGACTTGTTCCGGGTCAGGTGGGAGAGGGCCCTATCAGCTGAACGGTACTGAGATTCCAGACCCATTGTGGGGCCCCAACTTTGGGGCTAGGAGGAGGCTGGACAGCCCTGCTCTGAAAAGCAGGGAAGCCCTGCAAGGATGCAGATTCCTGAGAGCTAGGGAGGAAGGGGTTCTTTTCATAGCAGAGTTGGGAAGGGGGCATCATCGAGATTGGCCTCAATGCCCCACCGGCCTGTTCCTGGCTGGGAGTGGTCCTCCGGTCCCACCGCTTGGTCCGGTGCCCAAGGAGGCCAGGCCCCAGTTCCCAAATGCAACCTTGCTCTTTTTTGCAGCTGGACCCCGAGGCCAGCGACTCCTTGAAGGAGCTGCAGGTGAAGCTGAACAACGTGCTGGATGAGCTCAGCACCACCTTCGGAAACAGGTGGGCTTCTCCCCCCCCCGTGATGCCCCCTCCCTCCGTCTGGCCTGGCACCGAGCAGGAGGAGGGAACACAGAGCCCCCCAAAGAAGATTCTGATTTTTTGCTGTTTTTGCATCTTGTGAACCCCCCCCCAAAAGTGGACTGATCTGCATTTGGCTCTTGCAGCACAATGGAAACGTGAATTCTGAACTGTGAAATCCATCTGGATTTCTTAGTGTTGGATTTTGTCACAAGTTGAGCAAAAAAAAAAAAAAGTAAGGTCCAGGTGTCCCTGCGGGTTTTCCTCCACTAGTTGTGACTGACTTTAGGGGGTGGCGCTCATCTCCGTTTCTTAAGCCAAAGAGCCAGTATTGTCCGGAGATGTTTCAGCTATCATGTGGCCAACTTGACATCACGCCACAGCACAGTGTACGGTGAAACACGGAACGCTGATACGTTTCTTATATGGCTAATATGTGCTACCTATTGATCTGCCTGCATATATTTATGTGGTTTTGAACTGCAGGAGCTGGCGCCGGAGACGGTGGCTCACTCCGTTCTGCAGCAGCTGGGTCTCAGATGATAAATTCGTAGACCTTTAACCATCTAAGATTCAGTGTCTTAAACACTGAGCCACCGCGAGGGATTTCCCTGAGAGTTGGGGGCTGGGAGAGCACAAGCTAAATCTGAAGGGAGATTCTTTCTCCCCCCCTCCCCAGATGTGGGTCGAGGGGATGGCAGGCATCCGCCTATGTGAGGCCTGGCGAGCGGAGCCGAAAGGGCCACACTCTGCCAGAGTCCGGCCCAGAAGGAAGGAGGTTTCCTGGCAGGGGGGGGGGTCTTCTGGCCTTGCAGTCTCCCAGGCCTTAGTGTGGAAGAAGGCTCAGCCCTTCTGGGTGGAGGAGGGGCCACTTAGAGAGCCCACTCTGTCCTGAAGCTGGGAGTTACAGTGCCTTCCTTTTGTGTTCAGTTTCCAGCCCCGCATTGAAGAGTGTGTGAAGCAGATGTCGGAGATCCTATGCCAGGTGAAAGGGTCCGGGAACAGCGCCCCCAACCCCGTGGCCCAAGACGCGGACAACGTGCTGAGGCCCCTGATGGACTTCCTGGATGGAAAGTAAGGACGCGGGCGAGCGCCTCTTCCCAGGGTCCCCTGGGAGGGGCTCCGGGGCCATGGCTAGGGGGTGGGGCCCTCAGGAAGCGGGTCCTCCACGTGGCTCTTGTAGGTCCATCTGCCCCCTCTGTCGCAGCCTCTGTCCCAGCCGAGGGCAGGAAGGAGGGAGCAGCCTAGTTCAGGGGTAGGCAAGCTTGGCTCTTTTATGACTCGTGGACTTCAACTCCCAGAATTCCTGAGCCAGCATGGCTCCACTTGGAAGCCTCTCCCTTTCCCCTCAGCATGGCTGGCTCAGGAATCCTGGGAATTGAAGTCCACGAGTCATAAAACAGCCAAGGTTGCCTACCTCTGCTCTGGGGAGACCTGGGTGCCTGGTGACCCCTCCCTTGGATCTGCGACGAAGGGCCAAAGGTTAGACCCCCGCTAGATCCCCCATCAGCCCGTCCTGGCCCATTTGCAGAGCCTGGAGGTCCCTGCATGGCACGCCAACCTTCAGCACATGGCAGACGTCAAGGGCCCCCCGAGAGCATACAGTCCAGCCCCTGCTTAGGGCTGAGGCCGGATTAAGGCTTTCAAGACTTATGGCTCACCTTTCATCCCCTTTCTCCCCACAGCCTGACCCTCTTTGCAAACGTCTGTGAGAAGACTGTGCTGAAGCGGCTGCTGAAGGATCTGTGGCGGGTTGTGATGGACACCCTGGAGAGGCTGATTGTGCTGCCTCCCCTCACGGATCACACTGTGAGTTCCCCTCCCGGTTCCTTACTCCCCCACCCACCCAGCTCCCTGTCTGGAGCAGGCTAGGCTCGGCCCTGGAGCTCTGGAGAAGAGGCTTTGGGGCCAGAGCGAGGCAGGAGGGGCAGGCCTGACCTCTGGCTGCCAGTGTCCTTTGGAGCTAACCAACCGTGGACCCTTCCCAGTGGGGACCTCGGGGTGCTGCAGCTCCCACTGAGTTGGAGGCCAGGAGGGCCTAGCAGGGAGCCTTCTGCAAAGCCCCTTTTCCCAATCGGAGTGTTTTTCTAAGCTTCGAAAACCTTAGTTTTAACAAATAATGCATTTAAGATTTGTAGTATAGAATGTACATAAATTTTTTGAAGAAGAAAACATCATCTGTTATATAGTCAATTATATGGTGTAGGGCAGGGGTAGGCCACCTTGGCTCCTTTATGACTCGTGGACTTTAACTCCCAGAATTCCTGAGCCAACATGGCTCAGCTTGGAAACCTCTCCCTTTTTCCTCAGCGTGGCTGGCTCAGGAATTCTGGGAGTTGAAGTCCACGAGTCATAAAAGAGCCAAGGCTGCCTACCCGTGGACTAGGCCTACCAGTTTCTGATAATCTACTCCTGTCAGGCTTAATAGACTAGGCCAGGGGTAGGCAACCTTGGCTCCTTTCTGACTCATGGACTTCAACTCCCAGAATTCCTGAGCCAGCAGGGCTCAGCTTGGAAACCTCTTCCTTTCCCCTCAGCGTGGCTGGCTCAGGAATTCTGGGAGTTGAAGTCCACGAGTCATAAAAGAGCCAAGGCTGCCTACCCGTGGACTAGGCCTACCAGTTTCTGATAATCTACTCCTGTCAGGCTTAATAGACTAGGCCAGGGGTAGGCAACCTTGGCTCCTTTCTGACTCATGGACTTCAACTCCCAGAATTCCTGAGCCAGCAGGGCTCAGCTTGGAAACCTCTTCCTTTCCCCTCAGCGTGGCTGGCTCAGGAATTCTGGGAGCTGAAGTCCACGAGTCATAAAAGAGCCGAGGTTGCCTACCCCTGGTAGGGGGGAAACCCTACACTGAACCCAGGAAAAAGAAAAGGGGGAAAAACTGTAAAACAAAAATTCAAAACCTAAACAACTATAGAGAACTCTCCCTGGATGAAGTTCATAGTATTCCAAAATGTCTAAAATCATTCTTAGGTTGTTTTTTAATTTCCCCTCCTCCCATTTGCACATAAGGGGGAAACTCTCTGTCTTAAAGCTGAAAAGACGGCACAAATTCTGTTTCTTTCTTCACTGTCTTGATTCCATTTCCACTTTCGACCCACGAACAAAGCCGGCTCCATACGAATCGCTGGGCCTAATCCAGCCAGTCCTTCAGGCCAGGATGCCACGGCCGCCCTTGCGGGGGCCTGGAACACAAGGGAGGGTGAAAAGCTCCTGGAGGAGGAGGGTGTGACTCCCAGAGTTTGGTTTCCCCCCTCCAAGAAGCTCCAAGGACCAAACAGCGGTTCCTGGTTCCATCAACCGGGGGGGGGGAGGCTCTTGGGGCAACTAGCATCTGGCTGAGGATTGCTCGTGTCCAGGGCAGACGCCACATTTCGCTCACTGTCAAATTTTTAATCTTTTTTCTTCTGTCTTCTCTTGCTCGTCCTCGCCAGGGGACCCAGCTGATTTTCAGTGCTGCTAAAGAACTGGGCCATTTATCCAAGCTGAAGGTATTAGGTGGGGGGAGGAACAGAGCAGCTCACACATGCATGCCCCCCCAGCCCCTCCCTGCGTCCTCAGCCTTGTGCAAGAGCCTCATGTCGCATGTCTGGCAGAGCATGTTCATCCCAGGTTCTCCACTTCCGATCCAGACCCAAGCTGGCTGGGGGAGAGTTGACTTTTCATACTGTCTCGCCTCCAGCATCGTCCCAGCCCAAGGGAGGCCCCTGAACCACCCTTGCGCCAGGTGCCTGGGTGGGCGTTGGCAGGGAAAACGGGGCCTGGGGGAATCAGCAAGAGGGGTCTTGATAGGCCTTCTCCAAGGACTCGGGGTGGAGGAAGGGCTGGGAATGGAGAGGGCCCCAGCACCAACTCTCCTGAGATGGAGGGGGGATCTCTGCAGGTCCCTGAGGCTGCCTCTTCTCCCAAGGGGTCCTCTGAGCAGCCTGGAGGGAACTTGGTGCAGCTATCTCAGCAGGCAGCCTCAGAGCAATAGCTCTGGGGAGGGTGGGGGGAGGGCTGATCTCTGTTCTGATGCCCGCACGCCATGGCTGGGCTCTTCAGGTGGGACTGGGTGGCCTCTCTTGGGGTACCAGTGGCTCCCATTCTCTGGGAGGCTTCGTCTCGACTCAGGAGATCCGCAGCAGAAACTAGCAGCACAGCAGTTGTGCTCTTTTGGACACGGTTTGGTTTGGCCAAGGAGGCCTCCAGGTCTCAGGAGTGACCTCCCACTGGGGTCCCTTGCCAAGAGGGGGAATCAGAGAACCCACTGGGGAGAGGGGAGAGTCAGGCCGAGTGGGAGAGGGCAGTTAGACTTCTCTGGGCTGAAGAATCCCACCAGGGCAGCCTGAGATTTGGCGGCCATCATCACTTGTGGCCCAAGCAGCTTCCAAGGAAACACAGAAAAACGTGGACGGTGCCCTCCGTCATCTCCTGGGCTTCTGTTGGTGATGGCCTCCCCCAAGCTCAGGGACAGCTTGGCTCCTGCAGGGTTTGGCCCTGAGAGGGAAGCATCAGCAGTGAGTGGCAGAACGTGTTTCCCCAGTTTCCTCTCATTGTGCATGTGGGTGTCTGGAGGAAGACCCCTCCCAGCCGCTGCTTGCACTGCTTGTACTTCCACCAGCTAATTGTGCCCTACGTTCGCTGCTCCTGCTTCTCTTCCCCCCCCCTTCCTAGCCTGTTAACTGCATTACCTTGCCCCCCCAACAAGCCCCTGGGGTGGGCGCCCACTCCCCATCCCTGCTCACCCAACGGGTTTCCCTTTTAGGATCACATGGTTCGGGAGGAAACGCGGAGCCTGACCCCCAGGCAGTGCGACGTGCTGGAACTGGCGCTGGACACGATTAAAGTGAGTCTCTTCACTCGTTCACACACTGTCCTTAGAGCGGGCAAAGCCCAGCAACCAGCCCGAAGCAGGAGGTGGGGGTGGATGGACGGATAGACGGGTGGACGGAGGGACAGGTGGGTGGATGGATAATGGGTAAATGACTGAATGGATGGATGGATGGATGGATGGATAAACGGATGGATGGATAGATAGATAAATGGATGGATGGATAAATGGATGGATGGATGGAAGGATGGATGGATGGATAAACGGATGGATAAACGGATGGATGGATAGATAAACGGATGGATGGATGGATAAATGGATAAATGGATGGATGGATGGATAAACGGATGGATGGATGGATGGATAAACGGATGGATGGATGGATGGATAGATAAACGGATGGATGGATGGATGGATAAACGGATGGATGGATGGATAAACGGATGGATGGATAAATGGATGGATGGAAGGAAGGATGGATAGATAAACGGATGGATGGATGGATAAACGGATGGATGGATGGATAAACGGATGGATGGATGGAAGGAAGGAAGGATGGATGGATGGATGGATGGATAAACGGATGGATGGATGGATGGATGGATGGATAAACGGATGGATGGATGGATAAACAGATGGATAGATAAATGATGGATGGATAAATGGATGGATGGAAGGAAGGATGGATGGATGGATAGATAAACGGATGGATGGATGGGTGGAGCAGCCTTGACTTACAGCACGTGGCCAAAGACAGGCCTAAATCAGGCAATACACTCCCTGTTGTCCCATTAAAAATGCTGTATTGGAATCTAAGTTGGAACGGAAGGAATCCTTCAGAATAATAACTATTATTATTACCACTGCTTCATCTGAAAGTTGCAGAGTTGCCTCCCTTGAAGGTTTGACCCTGGCAAAGAGGAAGGGCTAGAAGGGGAAGGGTCTTCCAAGGGTCTGGAATCCAGCAGGACCATCTCCTGGGAACTGAATGGGGGGGAACCACAATTTGCCAAGGGAATGGGGGTGACAGCCCCCTTGGTGGCCCCTACAGTCTATGGCAGCAGTGGGAGGGGGTGGTTCATGGGCTCACTCAAGGTGGTTCAGGGCCAGAAGGGGCTGTCCTACAGAGGGGCCTTTGTTCTGGGTGCTTCTTGCGTTGTGGACGTGACACTCTTTGTCTGCCTCTTATTCCCCCCCCCAGCAATACTTCCATGCCGGGGGGAACGGGCTGAAGAAGGCCTTCCTGGAGAAGAGCTCGGAGCTGCAGTCCCTGCGCTATGCCCTCTCCCTCTACACCCAGACCACCGACACCCTCATCAAGACCTTCGTCCAGACCCAGACAGCACAAGGTTCTCGCGTGTGTGTGTGTGTGTGTGTGTGTGTGTGTGTGTGTGTGTGGATGAGACTTGTTGGCATGCTGACCCCCACCCCATCTACGAACAGCTTCCCGTGTTGGCCACATTCACGGAGCAGCTGAACGCCCAGATGTGTTTGGAGACTGGGGGAGATGCAGGCTGGTCTGCAGTGGGGCGAGTCGTGTGGAGGGATTGGGGGGAGGGGGTTCCAAGAGGACGTGCCTCCTCCAGCTCCACTGTGCAGCAGCTGGAACGGCAGTGACCATCCTGAACTCACAGGGTGGCTTTGCCCGGGAAGCAGTTGAGGATTGTCTGGAGCAGAAATATCCCTTCTGATCAAGTCCCTGGGCCCCGTCTTCTGCAGCACCCCAAGCAAAAGGGCTCAGGGGCTGAGCAGCCTCAGGCAGGATGGGCCTCCCCTCCTTCCTCCCTGCCTCTAAGGGACTAGCCTCGCATGGATGCCTGATTAAAAGCCTGGCTTCAGATGGCAGGAGATGGCCTAAGGAAGGCAGGGGAGCATGGAATGGCATCCAGTTGGGCTGAGCCCTGAGGGGGGAGCCAAAGCCCTCCACTTAGCCCCCATGCCCCCTCCCTTGGGCAGTAGCATCTTCTGCTCATCATCCCCAACCGCCACTTCAGGAAGATGCCTCAGCCTCCAGGAGGGGCAGCCCTGTGCAAACAGCCCCCCCCAGTGGCCGGCAAGTCCATTGTTTTTTCCCCTTCTCCCAGGCTCTGTAGCAGAGGACCCCGTGGGCGAAGTCTCCATCCAGGTGGACCTCTACACGCACCCAGGCAGCGGGGAGCACAAGGTCACCGTGAAAGGTAACCAGGTGGCATCTCAGCCGATGGCATCCCGGCATCCTTGCCTGCCAGGAAGGGTCCTGCCACCAGCAGGACGAATGGGGGGCAGGTAGAGCTCATGGGTATCTCTCACTCCAGAATGAGGTGTCCTTTGCTCAGTGTGGGGGCCACATTCCCCCCATTATGTGGGGCATGAGGGAACACCCTGACCGGGATGGGGGAGGCCTCACCTCTCTCCCCTTTTGTTCCCACAGTGGTGGCTGCCAACGACTTAAAGTGGCAAACCACCGGCATGTTTCGTCCCTTCGTGGAGGTCACCATGATTGGGCCACACCAAAGTGACAAGAAGCGGAAATTCACCACCAAGTCCAAGAGCAACAACTGGGCTCCAAAGTACAATGAGACATTCCACTTGTAAGTCCCCCTGGCCTCTTTCCTGGGGGGGGGGAAGGGGGTCTCTGCTTCCTCTGTGGCTGGGCACACTTTTTCACCTCCGTGGGGTGCCCCACCTGCACTCTGGTCTGCCCCCTCATTCAGTGCCCTGATTCTTCCCAGGCAGGCAGTTGTAGGGTCTGCTCCGGGCACTCTGCCCGCCTCCCTTCTTTGGTCTCATGTCTTCCTGAAAGATTCTCCTTCTGCAGTCATATTAAAGGAAGCAGCCCCCCCCCAGAGGCAGGAGGGCGTCTCCCCAGGGATGAAAGACCCAGCCAGAGGCTCTGCTCAGAGGGGCAGAGCCCCGCTCCTCCCCTGCCCGCCTGCTGATGCTCGGCTGACCCTCTCTCGCTTTCTCCCCTGCAGCGTCCTGGGCAATGAGGACGGGCCGGATGCCTACGAGCTGCAGGTCTGCCTGAAGGACTACTGCTTTGCCCGCGAGGACCGGGTCCTGGGCATCGCCGTGCTGCAGCTCCGGGAGGTGGTGGAGAAGGGCAGCTGTGCCTGCGGGTGCCCGCTGGGCCGGAGGATCCACATGGACGAGACGGGGATGACCATTCTGAGGATCCTCTCACAAAGGACCAATGACGAAGTGGCCAAGGAGTTTGTCAAGCTCAAGTCCGAGTCCCGCTCCCCGGAAGAAGGGAGATGATCCCGGTCTCCGTCTCGGACTGCTTGGACCAGACACGCGGAGCAGCACCCCTTCCCCCGGGGCACCCCAGGTGGAGCTTGGGAGGGACTGTGAAGCCTTCCTTGCCAAAGGAGTCTCTGGAATGGATCGGACCGGCGGGGGGGGGAGGATGACCCCTTCCTGCTTCAGCAGCTGTGCACAAGGAGTGGGAGCCACATGTGCCCGCCAGAGGGAGGGGCAAGCGACCAAATCTCAGGCCGGCAGGAAGACCCGGCCCCCACATTCCCTCCACTTGGGCGAGCCGCAGGCAGGGAGGGAGGGGGCTCCTAAGCCAGGTGAGCCTTGACCAGGCAGTGACGAGGGTCTCGGAGTCTGGAGAGGCCAGTGGAAGGAGCCCCAGCGGGCCGTTGGCACCTCGCTGGTCGCCGTGGGGCGCAAGGAGGGAGCGTGCCTGGCGCAAGCTCTGCTCTGCTCTCCTCCGGTGCGGGTGAGGATGAGGAGGGGCTTCCCTTTTTCTCTTGACGTTGTACAGCTTCACGGTCTTTCTCAGAACGCTTCTAGATGCTGCTTAGCTGTTGTGGGCGAGTGTGATTCAAAAATGCTGTTGCGAATTTTTAACCCCGTTGAATGTGTGCCACCGTTGCAGGAAGTGTAGCCTTTAATAAAGGAACGTTAGCGGCATTCGCACCTGTTGCCTTTGGTTGGGCTGGCCCACCTGCCGCTGGGAGTGTGTGGCCCTCGGGCATTGGAGGGGGAGGTTCTGACATCACCCCAAAGCCTTTTGGCACCGCAGCTGCCAAGGAACCCCAGGGGAAGCGGTTGAGTTTGCACTGGCCACTCTGAAAATGGCTGCAGCCTCTCTCACCCACCATCTGGAGCCCGAATGCACCCCGTCCTTATGCATAACTCTGGGGCACCTTCCTGTGGGAGATGCAGCTGGCACCGGTCCTCATGCCCAGTCACTGCTGGTGCCCTGCCTGGAAACTGGCCTTGTGCTGGGGCACAGCAAGGTCATTTAGCCAGTCAGGCAGCTCTCTGCTTCTGCCCAGTGCAGTTCCTGGAAGGCCTAGAGCAGCGGTTCTGAAGCTTTTTCAGGCCGAGACCCTACCTGCGCCGCCCATGCGTGGCGCGACCCCGACCTGCGCTGCCCATGTGCGGCGCGACGGCCCGCATCATGCATGCGCGGCGTGACGGCCCGAACCGCGCATGCGTGGCGCGTGACGGCCCGCATCACGCATGCGCGGCACGACAGCCCGAACTGCATATGCGCAGTGCGCACGCGATGGGCTGAACCGCGCATGCACAGCGCACACGTGACGGACCGAACCGCGCATGCGTGGCGTGATGGGCCGAACCGCGCATGCACGGCGCGGCGGGCCGAATCGCGCATGCATGGCGTGCGCACGACGGCCGAGGGGAAATGGGGGAAAAATGGCGGACTGCGGTGTTTGGCGACCCCCGTGAAACAGTCGTTCGACCCCAAATGGGGTCGCGACCCACAGGTTGAGAACCACTGGCCTAGAGGCTCTGGGGGCTTTGCCCTCCTGGGGCGCCTCTTGGGAATAGCGGGTGAAGGTTCAGAGCCCAGAATCAGCTGGCAGTTTCCGTCCTGCGCCCTGAGATGGGTTGAGCCAGACTGTTCAGTCGGAGCAGAGTGGAACTCGGAGCAGAAGAGAGGTCTAGGGGTCAGCTAAATGATCTCTTGGCTGATCTGGGGCTTTGTGGATCCAGAAGGGTTGGTGGATGAAGCTTTAAGTGAGGGTTTTTATTTGTTTAAAACATCTGTATAGCCACTGGAGTTAAAACCAAGCTGGGTGGCTGAGAGCCCAGCAGTACATAAGAACATAAGAACATAAGAAGAGCCATGCTGAATCAGGCCAAAGCCCATCGAGTCCAGCATTCTGTGTCACACAGTGGCCCACTAATTGTACATGGGGATCTTGAGCAGAAAGAGAAGGCAAAACCCTCCCTTTCCCTTGACCCCCAACAAATGGTACTCAAGGGAATCCTGCCTGCCTCAACCAACATAGAGGCGGCACATGGACATCCGTTTTAATAACCACCGATACACTTTGCATCCATGAATCTATCTAGCCCTGCCATCCTGTCCTGAATTTGCCCCATCCCCGCGCCTGAAGGTGCCCTGAGCTTTGTTGCCCCAGGAGAGCCAGGGCCTGTTGGCATCACTGATGCCCGGATTTCCTAGCACTAATCCCCAAGCGAGGCTACCTTTGGGGTGTGAGAAGGCCGATGCTTCGCGGGGAGGGTCTTGGCCGCTGCTTCCCCTTCATGTTGGATCCTTTTCCAGCCTCTTTGGCTCCTCTAAGGCTCCAGTCACCGAGTCTGCAAACAGAGGTGGGGGTTTTCCCCCCTGGGCACCCCAAGCTCCTGCACAAGAGAAGCAGGCAAAGCCAGGGAAGGAGGGGGGGACGGTCCACAGCCGCCATGCTTGATCAAGTCGCGGGGGGGGGGTCACAGCAGCCCACTCTGAAAGTCGGTTAGCTACCTTGGCCTCCTCTGGTTGCTTTCCAGCTGCAGAGTCTTCCCGACTCTTCAGTCAGAGAGGTTTTTTGTGCCTTCCTTAAGGTAAGTCTTCCCCACCTGTGAACTTTGTCAACACACAGTTTTCAAGAAATTACAGAGCACTTAGAAAAGAAGGCAGCATGGCGCAGCTCATGTCGACGTTGCTAGTTTCTCTGGGGAGGAGATATCACTGCAGAGATTCCCCCCCTTTTGTCTCCCCCCAATGAGCGGGGAGTGTGGGAGAGGGGCTTCTGGGGGATTCCTCACTAGGCAGCTGCACTGACCAATCCAGCAAAGCAGCCAAAAGAGACTTAAATCTCCCGTTGGCTCCATGGCCCCAAAAGGGGGTTTTCCTTGGGGTGCAGTCTTGGCATGCTCTGCAGCCCGGGCCATCACCAAGCAGGGGCCGGGGGGGGGGGCTCCCTTTAACTTTGCCTCAAACTGCAACCAATGCTGGAAAAGCAGGGAACCCCGTTGGGGTGTGCGGATGGAAACTTGTCTCCAGTCCTTCCATAATCCGTTCCAAGATAGGAGGGGACGGCCATTCCACCCAGCCAGCAAGCAGCAATAAGGCCTTAGGCCAGGGGTAGGCCACCTTGGCTCTTTTATGACTCGTGGACTTCAACTCCCAGAATTCCTGAGCCAGCATGGCTCAGCTTGGAAACCTCTCCCTTTCCCCTCAGCATGGCTGGCTCAGGAATTCTGGGAGTTGAAGTCCACGAGTCATAAAAGAGCCAAGGCTGCCTACCCGTGGACTAGGCCTACCAGTTTCTGATAATCTACTCCTGTCAGGCTTAATAGACTAGGCCAGGGGTAGGCAACCTTGGCTCTTTTATGACTCGTGGACTTCAACTCCCAGAATTCCTGAGCCAGCATGGCTCAGCTTGGAAACCTCTCCCTTTCCCCTCAGCGTGGCTGGCTCAGGAATTCTGGGAGTTGAAGTCCACGAGTTATAAAAGAGCCAAGGTTGCCTATCCCTGCCTTAGGGCATGGCCACTTGGGGAGAACGCCAAGGTTCCTCCTCCTCTTGGGAGAAGACCATCCTTTGACCTCCATTAATTCAGGGCTGTGGGCAAGCTCCTCAGGATGGTGGCAGGGAGGACGAGGGGAAGACTGGTAGCGGTCCTCTTCCCAGCCAGCCAGGGCCCTCCAGCATAGCCCTTGAGTTGTGGGAACTCCCACATCAGAGCCCCAGAGCAGAGGGGAGCCGTTCCAGAGGCGGATGGGGCTCTCTGGGCACTTGCAGAGGGAGTCTGAAGCATGCCAAGTGCTGATCTTCTCCAGCCTCAGGTTTGGCCCTGCTGCCAATCACCAGCCCAAATAAAACATTGCAAATCCCACCTCTGTGAATGCCCAATTCCCGTGGCTCCCATTGACTTTGCTGGTCAGCAGCTGGCAGCGAAGGTCACAAAGGGCAAACGTGTGGCAGCCGTGGGGACGTTGCAACGGGCAGAACTTCAAGGATTGGTTGTAGATACCCCTTGCTCCTCGGTGCCGTTGTGAGTTCAGTTGGTTGCTGAACCGGTGGCCCTAGAGCAAGGATCACCTGCAAACAGCGGCTTCTGGGGATAAGAGGGAATCTCTGAGCTCTTGAAAGGTTTGAACAAGAGACATTCAGGATCCCAGCAGGATTCCCACCCCTGCCAGGCAGGCCTGTCTTCCTTTTCAGGGCTGCCCCCAGCTGGAGGCCCGATCAGCCGTGCAGCTTCCCAAGAGGGCTTTAGCTTCTGTGCGGCTTGAAATGAGGCAGATGGCTCCGTCTCCCCAGCTTGCTGACTGCTCTTGTCTGAGATGCGATCGGCCAGGAGGGCCCCGACAGTCTCTAGGGATAATCACCTGGCAGCCCCAGAAAGTGCAGACGTGGCTGCATCTCATCAGGTGCAGACAGCCCCACTGCAGTCCCTGCTGAAGAAGCAAAGGGGGCCGAGGGGCCTAAGTGCCACTGAGGCCCAATTTATTTATTTGTTTATTTGATTTGACTTCTATGCCGCCCTATTCCGGAGAACTCAGGGCGGCTCACAACATAAATAGAAATCACCAGTTAAAATACATATATAAAATACATTGCTGGCAGAAGCCCAGGCCAGCTCCAGCCATGCGGCCTCAGCCAGGCCTCTCACCACAGGCAGCGGCAGCCCCAACCAAGCCAGGCCTGGCATTCTCTCTGCTGTTGTGGGACATTGCAGGGGAGGCTAGTGCCCAGCTGGCCAGCATGGGGCGGTCAGGTAGTCCCCATAGGATCAGCTTGTGAAGGAGGCCAAAGGATTGGGGGGGGGCTCTCAAGGGGGTCTCATGTCTAGCCTTTCCACTTGTGTTTTCCCACCTGCTGGGGCTGCCTTTGGCTGAATCAACAGTCTCTCATCAGGCCTGTCCGCTCCTGCATTCACTGGCCACAAACTCACCCAAGGCAGAGAGCACTGATCATCATCTTTACTGCAGCCACTGTCTCAATACCGGCCCCCCAGCCCCCCCTATCCTCCTCCGGAGGGTCTCCTGCTTGACTGCTGAGATTCTCCCCCCCCCTCCACTTGCTCCAGACTGGTGAACCTGAGGTGTGTCGTGAGGAGTGCCCCCCCCAGCATCTTTACATTCCTCCGGTGGGTCTCCCAGGGTGGCAGATCAGAGAAGCTGAGCTGAGGTCTATTGTGGGACCCCTTGACGGGGGGGTGTTCCTTTCTCCGGGGCAATGAAGACCCTGATCTCCAGTGGGCAATTGGGGCTCCCCCCCCCGCCGCCGCTTCTCTCAGAATTCGCTCTCTTGGAGTGCAGAAGTTCAGCCTCCCCCCCCCCGCACAACATACACGGGCAGGCGACAGAGAGCCGGGCGAGGGTCTCAGCAGAAGCCCTCCGGACGCCCCCGCAGTGCTTTCCGCCAGCACCGGCCCTGCCCGCTTGCTGGGCTTTGTTCCGGCTCCGACTCCCCGGCCCGCTGGCCGGCCGGGCGCCCGCAGGGCGGCGGCGAAGGAAGCGAAGCGAAAGCACTTTCCTATCGACAGGAAGCAGGGAAAGAACCGGCCAAAGCGCCGCGTCCCCACCCCGAGCGGAGCGGAGGAGAGCTGTGAGCGCCCCCGCCCGCCCCGGGCACCGGAGCAGCGGCTGACAAGGAGGCGACAAGCCGGCCCGAGCTCTTCTGGGCCGTCCGGCAGCAGCGCCCGGAGGCGAAGGGAACGGAGCGCGGGACGCGCGGGAAGGCGGCCGCGGCAGGGAGCGGGCGGCTGCCGGTGCCTGGACGGGGCAGAGCCGCCGACGGTAAGCGACCCCCGGACCCGTGGTGGCCGGACTGCCTGCCAGGAGCCGCGGGGGAGGCGGGCGGGGTCCTGGGACGCTTCCCCAGAAGAACCGCTGCCCTCGCCAAAGGGGCGCCCGCGGGGCCCTGGGGACACCCGCCCTGGGTTCGCGGGAGGGGCGGCCGCTGAGGCGCGAGGGCCGGGCAGGTCAGGCGTCCGGCGGGCATCCGGAGAGCAGTTTCGTGGGGGCCCCGGGGGACAACGCCTTTTCCTCAGGGGCCCCTCCGGCCCTCGCTGGGGAGCAAGCCGTGGCGGGGCGAGGAAGGGGTCGTCATGGGCGCTTCTGGCCCCCTGAAGGCCGCTCGGGGCGGAGCGCAGACTTGGGGTCGGGCCGGGCAGTGCCGCCCTCCCTTAGGCGGGGGGGCACCGGCTGGGCTACGGGCAGGCACGCTCCGGGGCGGCCGTCGAGCAGGAGCGGATCTTGCTTTATCTCCTCAGGTCGGAGCCCCTGAACTGCCCGCGCCCTCTCCCGCCGCGCAGCTTGGCTGGGCTCACGAGGGCGGCCCCGGCCGCTTCCTCTCTCGTCCCCGGAGAATCCGGCCTTGGCGAGCCGCGCAGCCCGAGAGGGCCTCCCGGCCGGGCTCCCCTCGGAGGCGCTGAAACAGCAGCCTGGGCGACCCTCCGCCCTCCCTCTCTCTCTCCCTCTCTCTCCCTCCGCCGGGCTCCGCTGTCCCGCCCCCTCCCCGGTTGGCGGTAAACTTTCCAGGAATTGAAGCGAGCGGCCCAGAGCGGTGCCCCATGTGGGCCTCCCCTGGCTGCTTCTAAACTTCTCTCCTTAACATAGGGGTTCTCAACCTTGGCAACTTTAAGACTTGTGGACTTCAACTCCCAGAATTCTTCAGCTGAGGAATTCTGGGAATTGAAGTCCACAAGTCTTAAAGTGACCAAGGTTGAGAACCCCCTGCCCTAGCAGGATGGGGCACATGCCAAGGAGCGCGACCCCTCCCCAGCTCACGCTAATTCTGTCCCCAGCTGGCATCCCCCCCCAGGCTGCCTGTTGCAGCTCCTGATGTTAGTGGGAGAGCTGAGGGGGGGGAATGTCTCTCCCCCCCTCCCCCGCTTGGCTTCCCAGCCTGTTTTCCCCGGGAGGACCCCGCAGCTCCTCCCTCCCGAGGCCGCCGGAGAGCTGCTCGCGCTTCCATCTAAGGAGCGGCGCTGGGCGGCCTTGCGAAATGGGCCCCGCGTGTCCCTCGGTCCGGGGTGCCTGCCCAGAGGGCCAGGGAGACCTGCCGGCCAGCCCCGCTGGGAAAGCCTGACGAGCCTCCTTCGGCTCCTTTGCCCAGGAGGGGGATCGGCTGGTCCCGGGATGGGGAGCCCGCTCCCCAAGATAAAACGGGAAGGCAGCGCGGCAACCACGCAAGAGGGGTGGTCGGAAAGAGAAGCAGAAAGGCGCTGCCTTCCACAGCCGCCACTTCCTCCTCTTCGCTCCCAGCCCAGGATCTGACTGTGCAACGTTTTCTGGTCAGGTTGCTGCCCAGATGTCAGCGGTGACATTACTGGTGGTGCCCGTGCAGGCCTCCCCCCTCCTCCCCAACACGGGAGGGAAAAGCAATGGCCTGAGGGATTTCCGCTGCTTTCATGGTGCTGGTTACTGTCCCGCCTGCCTTTGCCAGTTCCTGCAGATGGTGGCATCAACCCAGGCTCAACACAGCTGGCTCTGGAGAGGACAACCCAGAGCGGGCCTGGTGGGAGGGACATGGTGCCAGGCTGATTTCTTGTAACTTGCCTGGCCTGGGGAGGGGCTCTGTGGGCCTTTCAGGATGAGCCCCCTCCTACCAAGGGATGAGGTCAGTGGTTGTGTATCACACTTTCTCACAATTGCAAGGTTTGATGAATAAGCCACAACCCCCCATTCCTGGTTTCATTTCCGTGCCTGAGTTTCGTGGCCTGCCTGGTGTGGGTAGGTTGAGAGAAATCCACCTTCTGCCCACCCCAAACTTTGAGCCACGGAGGGGATGCGGCTTTTGGACTCGTGTTCCGAGTCTCTTTTTGCCCTGTGCTAAAATACTCTGAGCCTGTTTCGTTTTTAATTCTGTACGTCAGACTGGAATTGGTAAATATCATTTACTTTCTTCTTGGGCAAAATGAAAGCAGATCAAATAAGCGATATAGAATTTCTACATGTGTTGGATAAGGTAAACACAATTAAGAGGGATTTAACGATTTATATTTCAAAAGCTCTGCCTCTTTATTCCTTCATGCTGATTTGTGTGAATTTATAGTGTATTCTTGAAGTTCCGAGCAGAAACATTTTTTCAGAATCTCGTATGGAAATGACAGCTAACAGCTATCTGTTGTCAAAGGAGGCTCCCATTTTCTATCATTTCAGGCACATCGCTGGGCATTTATTTTTAGCACTGGTTTTTCTGGGGAAGGAAAGGAGGAATTTAGAAAAGCCAGTGTTTACTGCAGCTGATAGGCCATGGATCTGGGGCTTACCCTCCTGCTCTTAAGGCTTTTATGTTATACAGGAATGCCATCTAAAAATACCTGGTAGATCTTGATGTGTGGGGGGGGAAGGGGGGGCTAGGCAAGGCTTTTCGCTCTGGGCTAGCTGATTTCTGAAGAAACTTTATAAAAGTTTGCATAGAACTTAAAGCTGTGTGCAAAGTGGTTCCTGGCATGTTCTTTGCTTTGGCACCAGTATCTGAGTGGCAGGACAGCTGGACTTGCCTCTTAGCCAGGGGTCCAGGAGGGAATCCATGCAGACTCTGAAGCTGGCCTGTATTTCTAGAAAATGTTGAAGGAAGTGGTGAAATTGACGTTAACTATTTATGTGACCCTGGGGACATGCCGCTCATATCTCCCGTTCTTGTAAAACAGTGTGAGGGTGCTTTGAAGATGTAAAATTAGTTACATTTGATCTTAAAGTGAGGTTAATACAAAGAAGGTGGATGGACAGACGGATAGATGGACAGACAGATAAGGATACGGAGGAAGAAGTTTGTTGGTTTGATCTCTCTGTCCTGCTGTTGACATCCGGCCTGACCTCATCCTATTTTTTTTATTGTTTTTCTGTTTGGGGTTGTCCTCCTCAAGTTTGTTAACAGAGTTTGGAATCAATCAATGTCAGCTGAGGTTGGACATGACCTCATACAGCCCCTTCTTCGGTCTCTGGAATGTATGAGGACATCTAGAATTGTAGACTTTTTGTGGGGGGGCAAATGGCCAAGGAAATTATGCAAGCCCAGACAGACAAATTTGCATCTGATTTTCAATGGGAATTATGGATACACATTGTATGCCCTTGATGTTCTTGGCTCTGGCGTGGTGCATAATAATAATAATAATAATAATAATAATAATAATAATAATAAAGTTGGAAGGGACCTTGGAGGTCATCTAGTCCAACCCCCTGCTCAGGCAGGAAACCCTATAGAAGAGGCTGTCCTTTAAATTCCTGGGCTGGGGGTTGAAATGGGTGGTCTCAGGGACCCTGTTCAACTCCAGGACTCTATGAGTTCTGTTGGCTAGGTAAGGAAAGGAAAAAAAAGTTATTTTGTGGGTGAAATGTCTGTGGATCTTCTCACTCCTCCAGGCCATGGTTATCCCATAGCTGCTTTTGCAAAAGGCCATTGGATTTTCTTGGGTTTTTTTTTTCCCTTGAACTGAACTGGAGAAGCTTCTTGGATGAGAAGCAAAATGTGTTCAGGGAAAAAAAAAATAAGGTCGTGGATGAAATATTTTCCAGTTCTTTTAAAATACTGACAAGAGGTCACATTGTTCATATTGTCACACATATATTTTCCCTGTCAATTTGTGTTAACCCTCCCCCAATCTTTTGGGGTCAGGGATGTGTGGACAGCTGGAAGGAAGGAGACTGTCCAGAGAAGAAAAAGCAGAAATGGAGAAAGAGAAGTGACATAATACGTTGCAATTGTTTGTAATTGTCTTATGTCACTGGTTTGAGATGTGCAACTATAGAAATTTCTACCTGCTCCCATCTTTATTAAGCAATTCATGGCGCTGGTCAGCCAGAGGGGAAGAGGTGCCAGGCCAGGGATGTGAGGCTGGTGGTCAGGAAGGGCAGCCAGCAGCCTCACTGGCCACGGGCTGCCCTTCACTCAGCCCCAAAGAGATTCCAGGCTGGCAGAGTGGGGGGGGGCTTTTCTTGGACACCCCAGGGCTGCCAGGAAGGAGAACTTGCAGGGGGTGTAGTGGGTGGGTGTGCCAGCAGGGGGGATGGGGCTTTGAAGAAATGCGATTCCAGGAGCAGCAGCCATTGGTTTGAGGGCCGGGTAGACAGATGTTCTCTTGGCTCAGAAAGAGGTTCCTGTGCCTGCTGCTGGCAAGGGGAGTTGGAATGACACCAGGGTGAGGAAGCCCTCCCCCTATGCCTCTTCCCACCTGGAATAGGCAGGACAGGTAGCCCCTTCCTATTTTCAAAGAGCCCCAGAGCAAGCCACCTGCTTGACACAGACCTAGCCAGATGGTGGCAGACAGGTGTAATCGGACCCGCCAGGTGACCCGTGTCTGCCTCCCTGCTCGAGCATGAACGGAGGGCCCACCAGCCCCTCCAGTGACGTCCTTCTCTCTCTCTCTCTGGCCCAGGAGCTGAACCTCTGCTGCTGGGGCTGCTGACGGGATGCCCCTCTTTGCGCCATCCGCGGGCAGGAAGAACTGGAAGGGTGAGTGAGCAGAGAGGGCCCCCTCCAGGCTCTCCCCTGCTGCCTTTGCCTTCTGGGGGTTGTGCGGCGGGCTGGGTGCCTGGAAGCCCCATCTATCAGGAGGACGAGGGTATGTGGAGACCCAGAGTGAAGGAGATGTGGCCCGGGGATGAGTGGGGCTTTCCGACACCTTTATTGAAGAGACACCAACTCCTGGCCCAAAGGAAACAAGCAGGGAAAGTAGAGAGAGAGAGAGGGGGGGTGTGTGTATGTGTGTGTGTGTGTCTGTACCTGCAGAATATTTGTCTTTCTCTGAAAGCTCACAACATCACCCTGGACTTTGCCCTCTCCAGCAGGGCTATGGGAGGATGTTCTGGCAGGCCCTTGTTTGGGCGAAATTCCCCCGTTTTCTTCCATCGTCCCTCTTCTGCAGAAGTTCAGAATCAGGCCCTTCCCCTGGGCATCATGCGCGTAGGTGAAGGCCAAGGTGAGAAGGGGGGGGAGGATCACGGGCCAGTCGTAGTCCAGTAAGGCAAGGCCTGGGAGAGTTTGAGTTTGCAGGATCCGCTGAGGAAGCTCCACAGAGCAGGGGGAGAGCAGGGCAATGCCAGTGCGGTTCCCAGGGTCACTTGCTCCATGCTGTGAGTGTGGCCAGAGAACGGCAATCTTTGTTCACACTGAAAGTCATCACCTGCAAGAGCCCCCTTCATCCCGGGGGGGGGCTGTGGTCGTGCTTACACCAGGGCACACCCTAAATGGCAAATCCGACTTCCTTTCTGCTGCCTCTGCTCTGCTCACCCAGAGGTTTGCCAGGGGATTCAGCTCACCCTACTGCTCTTCTGATCAAATGTCCAGGGGAGCAGAAGACCTCTTGGGACTGGATGCCCTGAGGACTTTTCCATCGCCTTCCTTGTGGAGTTGGCATGAAGGCAGCCCAGAGGGATGGACGGGGGGGGTCAGCCTGGCCACCTCTACAGCTAGATTTTACAAGCAGGAACTGGGGAGCCCTCTGCCCCTCCCAATTGGGGTACCCCAAAGAGGAGGGCCTCCCTGTTCTTCTCCCCCCTTTCATAGTCACCTTGGATGATAGGGAGCCTTCTTTTCATGAGAAGGAGACTCCCACAAGTAGGAGCCCCCAAGAGGAAGCCACCCCACAACTGCTATCACCTGAGCTGCTTCTGGAGCGCCTGGTCTGGCCCCATTCCTGGGCTCTGCAGGGCCCCCCCCCAAGTGGGACAGGAGGCGGGAGCTCCTGTGACACCGTTTTTGCCTCACATCCTGCAGGCTCTGTGAGGCCAAAGCCCCACACCCGTCCTCCCTCGCTGTGGACATTGAGCCACTCGGGATTTCGGAAGCCACGTGTGACCTGAAGCCCTTGGCATTTCAGGGTGTGGCTTAAACGGGCAGGTAAATCCTTCTCTGAAGGGCAGACATTCCCTGCCCTCAGCTCAGCCCCCTGCAAATGCCAGGGAAGGGTGGGGGGAGCGGGGGATTGGCAGTTCCTCCTCCTCAGCTGGTCCTGCAGAAGGAGGGGTCCTGCAGTGCTGGGACGGGGGGGGTCATCACATCCGTTGACTTGGTCTGCAGAGGGGTCTTCCCTCAAGAGTCCCAACCCCACAAAGCATCTTTTTGCGTGAGGTTTTATTTCTTTGTTTTTGCAAACCTCCATCAGAACTAGTAAGTTGGATTTGTACATTTGTGTCTGCACTTGAAGAATTTGTTCGGTGATGTCCTGAAAATAGATGGTTGAAACCACTCCCTCCTCCCCCAGCTCTTGAGGCACTGGGGGGGGGGGGCTGGACCCCAATGGGAGGGGTCTCTCCTTCTTGCGGGAAATGAGTCAAGTGTTTGTGAGGAACAAGGGCACTGCCAGAGAGTGGCTGATCCATTGCTGTGCCAGCCGCCTGCAAAGGGGACCCAGGCCAATGCCCAGAAAGCCCCTTTGGGGGCCCAGATGTGCCCCCAAATTTCCAGACTGCCACCAGCCCTCCTCCCCCTCGGCTCCTTCCATAGAGACTTGTCCTGGCCCTGTTGGGGGAAGCCATGAAAGGGGCATTGTTGTTTGAGTCACACCTTGCTTTGTCCAGGGCAGCCCTCAGTCTGGCAGAGAGGAAATGGTCACAAGCGATTTGGAGCCACATAAGCCCTGGTGTGAAGCAGCGCTTCCCTCTCCCCAGTGTGCCCAGGAATCCGTTGCTTGTATTCCCAGCTGATCCCAGATTTCTCATGCTCCTGAGACAAACACAAGCCGAGTTTCCCACTTGGAATACTGCACACACTTGGAATACTGCATCCAGTTTTGGTCACCGCGATGTAAAAAAGATCTTGAGACTCTAGAAAGAGTACAGAGAAGAGCAACAAAGAGGATTAGAGGTCTGGAGGCCAAAACATACAAGGAAAGGCTGCTGGAATTGGGTACGTCTAGTTTAATGAAGAGAAGGACGAGGGGGAACATGATAGCAGCGTTCCAATATCTTAGGGGCTGCCCCAAAGAAGAGGGAGTCAAGCTATTCTCCAAAGCGCCTGAAGGCAGAACAAGAAGCAACGGATGGAAACTAAGCAAGGAGAGAAGCAACCTGGAACTAAGGAGAAACTTCCTGACAGTTAGAACAATTAACCAGTGGAACAACCTGCCTCCAGAAGCGGTGAATGCTCTAACACTGGAAGTTTTTAAGAAGAGACTGGAAAGCCATTTGTCTGAAATGTATAGGGTTTCCTGCCTCAGCAAGGTTGGACTAGATGACTTCCAAGATCCCTTCCAACTTTACTATTACTACTACTACTAACATAAGAACATAAGAAGAGCCATGCTGAATCAGGCCAAAGCCCATCGAGTCCAGCATTCTGTGTCACACAGTGGCCCACCAAATGTACATGGGGATCTTGAGCAGAAAGAGAAGGCAAAACCCTCCCTTTCCCTTCACCCCCAACAAATGATACTCAAGGGAATCCTGCCTGCCTCAACCAACATAGAGGCGGCACATGGACATCTGTTTTAATAACCACCAATACTACTACTACTACTACTACTACTACTACTACTACTACTACTACTACTTTGGGAAGCAGCAGGAACAGACTGGCTCTCCCCAGGCAGGCTGTCAGGACCCCAAACCCTCCTCTCTTTCCTTGGCCATATATTCTGCTTTTGGGGCCTGTTGGGGGGAGGGGGAGCTTGCATGTACGTGGCATAACTTTCGCTTTCTATATTCCCCTCCTACCTCTGCCCCCTTGAGATAGGAATGGGTCTCCCTTTATCAGGGAGAGGGTTGCAGAGAAACGAAACTGGAGAAGACCATTGAGATGCGCACCAACTGTGCCAGTTACCCGCTCATCAGACCACTTGTGGATTGGCTGGGTTTCTAATGAACGTTATGACTTTGATGGGAGGAGGATTATTACTTGCTTAACTATACCATTTCGGCAGGCTTTTCCCCAGATCTCGCCTTGACTTCCCTACTGTCACTGACCCCTAATAAAAGTATCCACAGGCTGTTCATTTTTGGACCCTCGCCCTGTTTTCTGAAGGGGGCACCTGCTAGGAGCCAGTCCTGCCCAAAGACCTGGAGGTGGCTGAAGTGGGAGAGCCGTGTAGCCCAACAGGTGTGGAAGCGGATTTCTTTGTGGGTTAAACCACAGGCAGAAACCCCTGGCTCGTGTGACCCGGGGGCCACTGATGGGAAGGGCTTTGCACCCTCCCTTGGGGGTCTTGGGGGCCCAGTGGGCCTGCCGCTCACTTGTGGGCAGCATTGCAGCCCTCTGTCTCCCAGCTGACCCTTCTGTCCCTCCAACTGTCACCAACTGACTCTCCCTCGGATTCTCCACAGCATTCCAGCCCCCCCCCCCCGCAGCCCCTCGCTGCTTCTCTGGGCCCCAGCGTGTGGGTGCATCACCCATCCCCCCCAACCACCCTGGGCTGAACCAGCCAGCTGCTGTGCTGACCATGCGGTCCCCCCACCCGACACCTCGACTGCCTGGGGTGCCGGCGGCAGGCTGGGCATGACCCCTCCGGAGACTCCCAGGTCGAGAATCCCAAGCGTGGCCCCAGGAACGGGTGAGCAAAGAGGGGGAGGCGGGAGGGGAGGCAGGGGGCCAAGAGGAGGAAACACCCGTTCTGCCCCCCTCCAACACCCCACCTGAGCCTTCATTGGTCTGGAAGGGGGAGGGGCCTCAGCATGAATGGGGGAGAGGCTGCTGGTCTGCCCTTCCCAACTGACTTCTGTGCCAAAAGAGGCGGGGGGGGGTCAGCAAATAGAAATCTGGACACCCCCAGCTCTGATCCCATTTGTGCCATGGGAAGGGAGCACCGAGGCCATCTTGAACCCACCTTGCTGGGGATCCCTGGGGGAAAGAGTAGCCATGGTCCTCACCCAGAAGGGCACCCATCAAGAATCAGGCCGAGACTCCTGCAAGAGATCCCTAGAGCAGCTTCCAGTGCAGCCCCCACCCTCAAGGCTTTTGGAAGCCAATGTGGGGGGAGGACTTCCTACTTTCCCCTTTGGCCACCACCTGCCTTCCTCCCAAAGGGTTCTTGGCCAAAACGACAAGCAGTTGTGTGTGTGGTTTCCCACACTTGGGAGTCAGTCTGAGGGCTGCAGGCTTCCTGCTTGCCCATTCAACCTGCCCCCCCACCCCCCAGCAGCAGCCAAAGCAGCCAGTCAGTTTCCTGCTTTTCTTTCGGAAAGAACCACTTTCCAACTACTTTTCCTGGAGGCAAGTAAATTGGTGAGGAAAGTCCAGACTTGGAAAACCCCACTTGCCCCTCAGCCTAAAGGGCCAGCCCCTCTCCCTTCCTCGCTGGGAATGGGTGGGCCCCGGGCCTTTGGCTGTAGAGCCCTGTGCAAGGGGGAGGCTGTTGGTTGGCAATTCCCACCCCCCACCCACCCCCGAAGAGGTAGAGCCCTGTCTGTCTAGGCCAGGGATAGGCAACCTCGGCTCTTTTATGACTCGTGGACTTCAACTCCCAGAATTCCTGAGCCAGCATGGCTCAGCTTGGAAGCCTCTCCCTTTCCCCTCAGCATGGCTGGCTCAGGAATTCTGGGAGTTGAAGTCCACGAGTCATAAAAGAGCCAAGGTTGCCTACCCGTGGACTAGGCCTACCAGTTTCTGATAATCTACTCCTGTCAGGCTTAATAGACTAGGCCAGGGGTAGGCCACCTTGGCTCTTTTATGACTCATGGACTTCAACTCCCAGAATTCCTGAGCCAGAATGGCTCAGCTTGGAAACCTCTGCCTTTCACGTCAGCATGGCTGGCTCAGGAATTCTGGGAGTTGAAGTCCACGAGTCATAAAAGAGCCAAGGTTGCCTACCCCTGGCCTAGGGCAAGAGTCTTGCAGCACCTTGTTTGATCAAAGCCTATCACTCAAAGTCTCACCCTAACCCTAACCACCCATGTCAGAGAGCTGCAGCCCCTGAAAGCCACCCGAAACAAGGCAGAAAAGATGCTGCTAACTCCTTCCCAGTACTCCCTTAGGGGGGTCTTCCCCCCCCCTTTAAACCCTGGACTCTAGCAAGGTGCAGGCCAGGCGGGCTTGGGCCTTGCTCTGAGGCCACAGCTGCATCCAGTCCCAGCTCAGTGCTGATTCCTCCCTCCCAGAAATGCATCCCAAGTGTTGCCCCCCCAACCCACTTGAGATCTCTTTGCAGGAATGCGAGGGGGGGCGGGGGGAATCCTCCTGCCCCAGGAGGGGAGGGCAGAAAAATGTTTCTGCACCTGCCGCATACCAGCCCAGGGACAGCCCCTGGTTTTGGGTCCCTCAGAGAAGGGAGGCTGAGGGGGCATCTCAAGGGGGCCCTGGGGTTTGTTGAGGGGAGGGCAGAGAATGGCACCCTCAATCTTCAAGTAGAAGCAGGACAGTCTGGGCTGGACTGGACAGAGTGGGCAAATGGCAGAGGGTGCAAGCATCCGGAGTGAAGAAGCTCCCTTCTCCTGCTGCTGCCATCTGGAGGGGGCAAACTTCCAGGCAGCCCAAATAGGAAAGCCGTGCCATTCCCCCCATCAGCAAGAATCCCAGGTGTGGGAAGACATCCCTCTGGAGTGCCTCTTCTTCCTGGCCCACGGGGCAGGGGAATCGCTCCCACTATTTGCTGGCAGAGAGCCATCAGCCTCCCTCCGCCCCCCCCCCCCCGATCCAGGCCAAGAAGACAGCAGGCAGGAGCATGGGTGCCACCTAGTTTTAATATGTGGCACAGGTCCATCACCCATAAAAGCAGGCACAGCTTCCAAGCATCAGGGTGGCTGCAGTCACCCTGGCTGGAGACATTCCCGTGCCAGGAGCAGCCTTGCTGCTATGCCCCCAAAGCCTTGCCCACCTGCGGATCGAGCCCCTTGTGCTCAACCAGCCAAGGGGCATCGGAGCTGGTATGGCATGGCGGTGCAGGGGAGGGAGGGCTAAGGGAGTGCTGGGTGGGTGGGAATATGAAGGAAGGAAAGGAGCATTGTGGCAAGTGTTGAAGCCGAGAAGAAAAGGGACGGTGACTCACAATTTCACCCTGTGTTGAGTTGTGTGAGTGAGGCTGTGAATCACTTTCAGTTCTCCTCTCACACCTTCACAAGAAGGACTGGCAGCTACCCATAGGTTCCCCCTCTTTGTGAGCCAGGGACCCCCACCACCGATGACCCGTAGGCCTAGCATTTCCTGTGGGGCACTTCAGGAGAGGGGGAAGTCAGTGGGCACCTATGTCCTCCCTTCTATTTATACAAGCTGTGCCATCTGTAGTGCTGGGGGGCGGCGGTGCGGGGGAGGGAGGCCTATTCAGCTGCTTGCCTGGGAGGTCTGTGTGGGACCAGTCACCAAAAGGGCGGTGGAAGCAAAACAGAAGAGAAATCCTGGGATTTTTCCCGATTTCACCCTCTCCAGTGCTGGAGTTGAAACGCCAAAATCCCTTGGGTGGGATTCTGTCCTGCTTTTCCTAACGGGCAGGCAGGTGATGAAGCTGCACAGAGGACTGATTCCTCTGCTCCTCTGAATGTGTCCTCTCCCATCTTTGGACACCACCTCGGTGTGTGTGTATGTGTGTGTGTATTCGTGACACCAGAGACACAAGCAACAAAAGGCAGCTTTGCTGTCTTCCCCTGGACATGAGAACCTGGGACCACCCTAATTTCTGCCCTGTGCCAAAAGGCTTGTCTGATCCTGGGGAGAGGTGGGTATGCGTGGGGTGGGCTATGGGGGAACTGCCAGCCTGCTCTGAAAGCGCTTGCTGGGGAATCTGCAGGTGGACCAGGCTGCTGTGGCAGGCCAGAACTGGTCTGGAAGGGCTGAAGGCCATCACTTATTGGAAGCTAGAAGTTCTGCTTCTGGGGCCTGGGTGCTGGTGGAGGGGCCACAAGGGCTGCTGAAACTGGACTCAGGAGGGCCCCTGGACCAGCATGGGAACTGATGATGTGCCTCTGAGTGTGTGTCAACATTGTGTTTTCCCATATTGTTGCATGATCTAGTTGAGACTTACATCACCAGGATGGTGATGCCCTTGCAAAACCTGAGTAATGATTGACCACTCCCTGGAGAGCGGCCTTGATCCCCTGGAGGTCAGCGGGATCCGTTCCTGGACATTGTTCTGCGTGGGTTGAGTTTGCATTGTGATAATAAAAATGGTTTGAATCCTTTTTTTTCCTCCCAGCAATATGTTGTGTGATCCCCTGCTGAAAGGAGGGGGGGCTGCCTCCTGTTGTGATTTTTTTTCTAATTATTGCAAGCCACCTGGAACAGGAGTCTCCAACCCTGGCCACTTTACAACTTGTGGACTTCGTGGCTGGCTGAGGAATTGTGGGAGTAGAACTCCACAAGTTGTACAGTGGCCAAGGTTGGAGACCCCTGACCTGGAAGCCAGCAGCAACAGAGTTATCAGCACCTTAAATGGAATCATAGCTGGACTTCTTATTTAGAAGCTCAACTCTCCCACAGGCATCTGTGCTATTTTGGGGACTCTTACAAGCAGCAGCATAATAATTCCTTTCTTCGAGAATTAACTGCTGCTTTGGAGCCAGCAGCGTTAATAAATCCCTTGGCCCAAGAGGCCTCCTTCCTAAGCCGGAGTCTGCCCTGTTCACACTGGGACCAGGATAGATCGGGGGGGGGTGTCTGCCCTCCTGGCTGCTACTGCTACATTTAAAAATGAGGCAGGGGCACCTGTGGAAGCAAATGCTGCCTCAACCCAGAGATAACTTCAAAGGAAGCCCTGGGACATGGGAGGGGGGGGCTGAGTACTTATTCTTGGGGACTGAAATCCCAACTGGGCTACCCTCTGCAGTGTCCCTCCCCAACCTTGTGCTCATCATAGTTGGAAGTTGATGTTGGATGAAGACCCACCCTGTGTTTCAACCATAACAGACCTCTGCCTCCCTCCCAGCCATGTTTCCAGAAGCTACTTTCTCTTCTGAACAATCAGGGGTGATATGATAGCTGTCTTTTCAGTGCAATGAGGGGCTTCACGGAGAAGAGGGGGGGTCAACCTATTCTCCAAAGCACCTGAATGCAAAACAAGAAGCGATGGATGGAAACTAATGAAGGAGAGATCCAGGCTAGAATTAAGCAAAAATTTCCTGACAGTTCAAAAAATTAATCGGTGGAATGGAAGTTGTGGGTGCTCTATCACTGGAGGTTTTCAAGAAGAGACTGGACAGACATTTGTCTAGGATGATATAAAGCAGACATGTCAAACACAACGGATGCAGCCCACAAAGTGGTTTCATGTGGCCCATGAAGCCATCCTGGAAACAGTGAGGGAACGGCCCCCGCTGCCTTGGCCCTGATCCAGGCCGGCCGGGAGCCCATGTACAATTGAGTGGTGGCCATCTATGCTGAAACACATTCAGTCTTAGCTCCACAAGGCCATCTAGAAACAGCGAGGAACCAGCCCCTGCCTTGTTGGCTCCGCCCCCTGGGTGCATGCTGGGGAGGTGTCACCCTTTGTGAGGAATGAAGAAATGGACCATGTCTTGGCGCTTGCCCCGGTCCCACCCCCTTCTGCCAGAGACCCTCAGATCTGTCCCACTCCTGCCCAGGCCCCCACAGGCACCCTTGTCGCAAACGATGTAGAGCTGGCCACGCCCACCCAGTAGCCACACCCACTCCATCCACACCCACCCAATAGGCCGCACCCACCCTGGCCACACCCACCCGACCCCCCAAGGGAAACCGCAGTGCTGATGCGGCCCTCAATGAAATTGAGTTTGACACCCCTGGTATAAAGTCTCCTGCTTGGGGAGGGGGTTGGACTACTAGAAGACCTCCAAGGCCCCTTCCATCCCTAGGATTCTATTCTTTCTGTCCAGATGTTCTTCCAGCAGAGAACTAAACCATCAGGGTGGGATGGAGCAGAACAGAACGGCGTGTTCTTTTGGCTAAAAGCTGGATGGCCGCCTTCCCAGCGGCTGGACGTGAGCGTTCCTCTCTAGGTTTATTGCGCTTCTCTGCCAGATCATTTGGAAGGATCGTGTCCCCCAGCCCGTCCCACTCACCCTCTCGGCCGGAGCCTGGCCCTCTGCCTGACAAAGCCCCCAAGTTGTTTTGCCAAACAGCCCCACCGGGTGCCATTTTGGCCAGCTTCTCCAGGCCAGGCAGAAGCCAGAGAAGGGACGGCGTCTTCTTTGTTTCCCCAAGAATTTGGGACAACTCCAGACAGTGCCTCCTTCATCTGGGACTGCGAGAGGGAGGGTCCTTAGCCGCCTGGGTGCCCCCTCCCTCTCGCAGGACTCTGCAGGTCCCTGAGCACCGCTGTCAAACCGTTGGGGCAAATCTCCAGGGCAGCCCCTGCCCTTCTGGCGCTTGCAGCTTCATGATTTGGGCAAAGGGAGCTGAGCTGCTTCCTACTTTTAGTCTCCTGTCAGAATCTCTGCATTTCTGAGAAGATGCCTCAGTGTTTCTGGCATCACTAAACTCTTGCTTAATTAACATTCAGTCCCAGAAACATCCTGCAAAGTTTGTGGCTAGTTTTTGAAACTTTTTGAATTGCGTTGTCTGACAGATGTTTTTCCGTAGGCGAAGCAGCTGGAAACTTTGTGCATGTTACATGTGTGGTTTCCTTTCTAAATTTTTCCTCTCTTTGCTGACTTGATTACTTTTACAAATTCTCCCCCAGTAACCAAGCAAGCCAGTCACGCCCGGGGTGACCTCCCCCCACAGCCCCAATCAGGCTCCCAGGAAGCATCTATTGCATGTGGAGAGTCCATCAAGCTTCTGCCAATCAATGCATCATTATCAGATCTGTCTCTTGTCTCCCAGCACAGCACAAAACGCAGCGGAATATTTGTTCATTTTTGTTAGGTGGTGAGCTAGTTTAAGAAAGATGGGGGGGCTTCAAGTGAAGCCCCCTTGAGGAAGAGCCTGACTCCCTCCTTCTGTCAGTCTCTTTGGCAGTGCCACGGCGTTCCCCCTTCCCCATCTTCCCCTGGTTTTTAAGGCTGGTACTCCAGCTGTGGGGGTGCGGGGGTGGGTGGGTTTCCAAAAGCAACTGGGGAGATTTTGTCCAGAAACTGTAAGGCTGGTCCTGACAGATAGTTAGCCAGAGATCAGTTATTGCAGAATCCGCTGCCACCCTGGGTGTGTGTGTGTGCGCGCGCTCTGCAGTGGCTGATCTGAGAGGATCTGCAATGATCCTGCAGGGAGGCTTGTGCGATAGGCTTGGGAGGGTCCCTCTGCTAGGGAGGGGATGTCTACATGGAGGGGCTTGCCTTGTTCCAGGCCCTGCAGCAAAATGACACCCCAAGATTCCCTTGGCCTCAGTTGCTCTTGGAAAAAGTATACCCGATACAGAGCTGCCCCCTCCCCAAAAAAAGTCCTGCCCAGCACTGCTTGACCAGGGGGCATAACACCTTCCTCCGAAGATGGGAGCCCTCCCTGCCACAATGCCCCCTCACATCTGCTCCCTGGCTTTCCCACGTCTCTTGCGCTGCTTCCCGGGGAAGTCACCAAGCTGCCCCCCTCACTACTGGCAGGACAGTTCTGTTTGTTTTGCTTATTAAATTTTTTTTTTTTTTGTTTAATTTATTTGCTGCTCATCTTCCTGCAAGGAGCTCCTCCCTCTGTGCGGATTCCTGTGTGGTCCTGAGCTTCAGGGAAGTAGAAGCTGCTTGTATGTTGCACAGAGGCAGACTCTGTGTGTGTGTGTGTGTGTGTGTGTGTGTGTGTGTGTGTGTTGATCAGAAGGAAAGCCACAAGATTTGGGCCCCGAAGGGCATCATTGTGGCTCCCAGATTTCTGGAGGCAGCAGAAGGGGGACAAATAAGTTCACTGAAAATTAGCCAGGCCTGCTGGCTGGGGGGCGGAGAGAGGGGCTGGCTGTCTACCCACCCTCCTGGGCTGCCTTCCTTCTCTTCTCCTGAATGTTGCACCGCAATGCCCCCCCACCCCAGCCAAGAGGTGAGAGAGCACGGGGCCCCATGCCAGTCTTGCCACCTGCTGCCTCACTCTCCCTGTCCTGGCACTTAACTCCCACGCTTGCCTTGCAGAGGAGGAGCGGTGCCTGCGGGCAAACGACCGGGCCTTCAACCTGCAGTTTGATTATGCTGTAAGTAACCAGCCCCCCCCCCACACCCATTCCTCCCTTCCCCCCCCGTGGCAGAGACAGGGGAGCTGAGGGCCGCCCTTTCTCTCCTGTTTGCCACCCAGACCCTTCGTGAGGGGTTCCTTGCCCACTCAGCCCTCCAGCATTTCATCGGGGGAGGGGTGAGTCGTGCTGCTCCTCTCCTGCCCTTTTCACGGCTGTCTTCCGTCCACAGAAAAACTCCATTAAAACCTCCAAGTACAACCTCTTCACCTTCCTGCCTCTCAACCTCTTCGAGCAATTCCAGCGCATCGCCAATGCCTACTTCCTCATCTTGCTCATTCTGCAGGCAAGTCTTCCCTTCGGGCTCCCTTCTGGCATGGCTTTGGGGAGGGATAAGGGGGTGGGCACCTGAAAGAGGGGGCACTGTCTGGGGAGGACCCTGAGAACATCCGTGGATGCGCGGGCTCCTTCCCTTCTGCAGAACAAAGGTTGACCGAGCGGCTCTTGGCAGTCCTCCGTCTCACTTGCCCGGTGGGAGAAGCCGTTTCCCTCTTTGGCTCTCCCCCCTTTCCTGCCCAGCAGCAACGTCCAGCCCCCGCAGCAGAGGCTGACTCCCTCCAATGTAGACTCTGCCACCCATCGGGAGTCCTCAAGGGAACTGCTCTTCCTGCTCCTTTTCCAAGAGTTGGGCTTCCCCTGAGGACAGGACCCAGCCACTTGTAAGAAGGACATAGGTGAATAATATCCACCCCTAGTCCTTGACCTACCACCATTCAGTCAGTGACTATTCCAGGTTAAGATGGCACTGAACGAATGATGGTTACAACCGGTCCTCACAGTTCTGGCTGTCCCAGAACCCCCCCCCCAAATCTTCTAATCTTGATCTGGGTGCTTGGCAACCCATTCACACCTACCACTAGTTGCCAGTTTGCAATGGGGAAGGTGGCAGGTTGTTGGTGTAGATCTCCCCCTTATCACTCACACTCACACTGCACTGGCCACTTGTGCAACCCCACACACCTTTCCCAATTCTCACTGCAACCCACAGATTCCCTGACCACTGAACCACCTTGCACAATCTCTCCAGCCTGCGCGTCACCTCTTGTGAACCCTTTTTACACGTCGTCTCTTGCATCTTCCCCGTGCTGTGCCTTTTGGGTACCCTCCCTGAGTCTCCCCTCTCCCCTCCTCCCCCCCCCACCCAGCAGCAGCAGCCATGTACTGTACTTCTCTGCCTGCAAGCCTGTGGGACCTGCAACTTCCTGACTACTTCCATACTTCCTTGTGAGAAATGGGCAGGAAGTTGCTTCAGCCAACGATCGTGGGGATTCAGTTAACAACAGCAATTGTGACTGTAGGGATTGCCGTCACTAAGTGATGCTATTGCGCTTAACGACCGCATCAGACCCGATTGCTGTCATAAGTCAAAGATTTTTAATTTCTGTTTGTGGGGAGCTGCTTCGCTCAAGTTGGATGAACCTTTATCTGTCTTCTGAGTTTCAGACGCACTGCTCCAACCTTCTTCAATTTTCTCAGAACAAGCTGGGAAGAAAGGCTTGGCGGGTTTCCCACAAATTGTCAAGCGTGCCACAACATCTGCCAGTCCCCCACCCCTTCTGCTCCATTCTTTTTTACTTTTGTTTCTCCCGGCACCATTCACCGAACAACTTTTATGCCTCCTCCTCTTTTGATTAGTCACATATGTTGCACACAACTTCCCCTTGAGCAGTTGTGTGGCTAACCTCCAGTTGGCTCCTCTCACGCACGAGAACTGGCCGCCTTGTCCCCTTCTGGGGCCTCTGTGGCGGTTCTGCTTTGGCAGCAGAGAGCAACCCTGTACCCTGTCCAAGGGACCATTGGCGACTCTCTCGCAATCCACTTCTCCTCAGTGGACTCTACTGCGGCCTCCTCCTCAGCCGGCCTCCTTCATGCTCTCCAGACACAGGGAAAGCGGAATAGAGGGGTCAACTGAAAGCCGTGGGGGAGAGGCCAGTCTCCAGGCTTGGCCTCTTCTTGCTGCTGGTCTTCGAAGTCGGCCCTTTAGTCTCTCTGCCTGCCAAATCCAGGTGGAAAAATCCCTCCAAGCTTTGTGGGCATCCTGATTTTTCTCTCTCTTTGCAGCTCATCCCTGAGATCTCCTCCCTCTCCTGGTTCACTACCGTGGTGCCCCTGGTCTTGGTCCTGACCGTGTCCGCAGTCAAGGATGCCATGGATGATGTTGTAAGAGCCTGGTAGCGATACCCATCAGGGCTTTCCCCATGCCCAACTGACTGCATTAACCCTCCGCTGGGCCCAAATCCACACTGAAATCATCCCAAAGCAGCTGGGACCTGCTTTGTTTCTCCTTGTTTCCAGAAGGAGGCGCCAGCAACAGACAAGACTTCCTCTGTGTCTGGGGGCAGGGGGGGAGAGGCAAAGGGGCATATGAAGGAGCCTTTAGAGCAGCTGCTCTTGGCATCCACCCAAGTCCAGACTAGGTGAGCAGTGAAGATTTGAGAGGAAGGGCAGTAACTGTTCCAGGGAGGGCACCCCTTCCTGGCATCAACCGTCCTGCCAGTGAAATCTGCCCACAGTGTCCCCACTCCCTGCTTTCAGGGCTCCCAAAATCCCACCCTCCCCAAAGAAGGTTAAGCAGATGCCAGGTTGGCTTCTTCTGATGCTTTGGGTTGCAGCCAGTCTAGGGTGCCCTCTCTATGGCTTGGCTGATTCTAGTTTTGTTTTCTTTTTCAGAACCGCCACGCAAATGACAAGCAAGTCAACAACCGGCCAGTTAAGGTTCTGATTAATGGCAGGTGAGCATCCTATAGGCCAGGGGTAGGCAACCTTGGCTCTTTTATGACTCGTGGATTTCAACTCCCAGAATTCCTGAGCCAGTATGGCTCAGCTTGGAAACTTCTCCCTTTCCCCTCAACATGGCTGGCTCAGGAATTCTGGGAGTTGAAGTCCACGAGTCATAAAAGAGCCAAGGTTGCCTACCCCGCTATAGGTCATCCAGTGAACAGTTGGCAAGGCCCAGAAGCTCCATAACGAGGTTGGAGGGTTTTCCCCAGTGGGGCCTGAGGACCCTTGGGAGAGCCTAGGGAGCTTTCCACAGCCAGAGGAAAGTTGTGTCAAGGATCAAGGCCCTCAGCTGGACCAAACGTCCTTTCGTCGGTGTGTTTGTCCACCCACTCAGAGGCTGAAGCCGCACCTCTGAACACCACACCTCCCCTCGGTTAAGCTTCTTCAGGTGGCTCAAAGGTGGAGCCCATGTGGGATCAAGGCAATAGATAAAAAGGATGCACTTAAATAAGTGCCCCTGCATCAGAGGCGGGGGCTTCTCCTTCTCTGAAGCCAAAGGGCTCCTGGGGAGAAATCTCACTTTGCACTCATGTCACTGACAGAGAATCCGTTAATCAGAAAAAGTGTGAGGCTGGGCAAGGCTCTTGGCCCAGGAGGCTCCTGCCTCACCAGGTGGCCAACTGGGTGCAACCGGGAAGCTCACACACACCTGGTTCGGAGGGCAAGGACCCCTTCGAATGCTGCTTCCAATTTACAGCCCACCCCTAGATTTCAACCAATGGGAAATCAGGAATTCCTGCTCAGTTCACTTTCATAGCTGGACTCTGCTGTGGGCAGAAGAGCCCCCTTCAGTTGGCCTGAGTCTCCTGCATGTCAGGGAAGGCCTCTGAGTTGCAAAAGAGGGCCAGACCCTTTTCCCTTTCCAGATTACATACGGTATATACACGGCTTTGTATTTCTTGGTCTCGCCTTTCCTGAGTCTCCTTTGCACCAAACTTTCAAAGTCCCAACTGTGTTCCTTCTGTATCTTAAGTCTATCTTCTGGAATGTTGGCTATTCCTGCCAGCTTGGTGTCGTCTGCAAATCTGATGAGTTCCCCATCTATCCCCTCATCCAAATCATTGATGAAGATGTTGAAAAGCACTGAGCCCAGAACAGAGCCCTGGGGCACCCCACTATACACTTCCCTCCATGTAGATGCAGTTCCATTGAGGACCACTTGCTGAGTATGACCAATCAACCAGCTATGAATCCATCTGGTGGTGATGCTGTCTAACCCACATTTTTCTATCTTATCAAGTAGTAGGTTGTGGTCTACTGCTGTGCAAGTTCTGAAGTTTTGCTTGATAAAATATATAGGAAACCAGAAGTTGCCTTTAAGCTTTACGTTTTTATTCAGCTGAACAAAGACCGGCTCTTCTAAAAAAGAGAACCCCCGAATGACAAGAAATCCTTGTATTATTCTATCTGATTACGTAAGCAATCCACCCAGCAAAGCTGACACGCATAAGATAAAGATTTCATCTGTAAGTCTGGCACACTGTAGATAAGAAGGGAGAAAGCAGAAGTAGCTAAAATTATTCCCTTTTGGGTATTTCCCTAAAGACATTGTACGTTCCTGGGTGAGTTAGGACATTGAGTGTTTTCCTTGCTGTCTTTTCATGACTCTGCATCCATGACTCTGCAAATGCCCAAAGACATCAGGGCCATCTGCACATATTCACAATTGATACTTCCTATGCTGGCTCCTAATTCCGGGTCAACACTACTTTATCAAATGCCTTACTGAAGTCCAAGCAAATTATTTCCACAGCATTCCTTTGGTCCACTAATTTTGTCACTTGGTCAAAGAATGCAATAAGATTTTTCTGGCATAATCTGTTTTTGACAAACCCATGTTGGCTTTTGGTAATGACTTTGTTTACCTCTAGGTGTTCACTGATTTGTTGTTTGATTATGTTTTCCAAAATCTTCCAGGTATTGAGGTCAGGCTGGATCCATTTTTTTCCCTTTTTTGAAGATGGGAACTACATCAGCTCTTTTCCAGTCCTCTGGTAATTCCCCAGTGCTCCAGGATCTTTGAAAGATATAGTTCAGTGGTTCTGAGATCACATCTGCCAGTTCCTTCAGAACCTTGGGGTGTAATCCATCTGGTCCTGGTGATTTGAACTCGTCTAGGGTGGACAGGTGCTCACTTACCATTTTCTTGCCTATCTTAACTTGTGTTTCTAATCTGTTTTTTACAGTACTGTTTTTGATAGGTTGGACTGTTTTTTCCTTTTGTGTAAAGACGGATGCAAAAAATGAGTTAAATAGTTCTGCTTTCTCTCTATTGCTTGTCACTTTCTTGCCACTTTCTCCCACTAATGGACCAATCATTTCCTTAACTTTTTTTCTTGTTTTTTACTTGTTGAAAGAAGCCTTTTTTTGGTTATTTTTGACTTTTGTCACAAGCCTTAGTTCATTTTGAGCCTTAGCTTTCTTCACTTCATCTTTGCAGACTCAGGCTATTTGCTGATATTCTGCCTTAGATATGTGCCCTTCTTTCCATTTTTTATATTTGTCCTTTTTGTCTTCCAGTTTATCAGAGAGTTCTTTATGCAGCCATGCTAGTTTCTTTTGAGAGCTGTTATTTTTCTTCTTCGTTGATATTATGCTAGACTGAGCTTTTATTATCTCACTTTTCAAAATTTCCCAAGCTTCTTGAGTTGTTTTCCCCTTGAGGATTCTCATCCATGGAATCCTTCCCAAGCTCTCTCTAAGTTTATTGAAATTAGCTCTCTTAAAGTCCAAGACTCTAGTTTGACTATGTTCTATTGCTTGTGCTTGCATAATGTTGAATTCCAATATTGCATGATCACTCCCCCCCCACAAGGTTCCTGTGGCTTCAACACCTTCTATCATTTCATCTCTGTTAGTGAGAATTAGGTCCAATATGGCTGATCCCTTCTCTACTTTTTTAGGAGACAAAATTGTTTGCTAGGTTTGTCAGGAATCTATTTGATCTTCCACTTGGTGCCGAGTTTGACTCCCAGTTGATGTCAGGGTAATTAATGTCCTCCATTGCTATTGTGATGTGCTTTCTACATACCTTAGTTAGCTGACTAGCAAAAAGTTCATCTATTTTCTCTGTTTGGTTGGATGGCCTGTAGTATACACCTATGGCAATGTCATAGTAACTCGCTCCCTCCTTAATCAGGGGGGGGGTTGATGCACCCTTGCAGGGTAGTGCTGAGGACTTTAATAAGTTTTTCGCGGATAAAATCGCCCAGATTCGGATGGACCTTGACTCCAATTGGAATGCAGTATCGGCTGATAATGATTCAGTCGAGATGACAGGGACTCGTCTTGATCCTGTTGTGTGGGAGGAGTTTGACCCGGTGGCACCTGATGAAGTCGACAAGGCCATTGGAGCTGTGAGCTCCACCACCTGTTTATTGGACCCGTGCCCCTCCTGGCTGGTTTCGGCCAGCAGGGAGGTGACGTGGGGCTGGGTTCAGGAGATTGTCAACGCTTCTTTGAGGGAGGGGTCCTTTCCGGCTCCCTGCAAGGAGGCAATTGTGCGCCCCCTCCTCAAGAAGCCTTCCCTGGACCCAGCTGTTTTAAACAACTACCGTCCTGTCTCCAATCTTCCCTTTATATGGAAGGTTGTTGAGAAGGTGGTGTCACTCCAGCTCCAACGGTCCTTGGATGAGGCCGATTATCTGGGCCCTCAACAGTCAGGATTCAGGCTCGGCTACTCCACGGAAACTGCTTTGGTCGCGCTGACGGATGATCTCTGGCGGGCCCGGGATAGGGGATTATCCACTATCCTGGTGCTACTTGACCTCTCAGCGGCTTTCGATACCATTGACCATGGTATCCTTCTGCACCGACTGGAGGGGTTGGGGGTTGGAGGCACTGTTTTGCGGTGGTTCACCTCCTACCTCACTGGTCGGTCACAGTCGGTGTTGGCAGGGGGTCAGAGGTCAACCCCTAGGTTCCTCCCTTGTGGGGTCCCTCAGGGATCGGTCCTCTCCCCTCTGCTGTTTAATATCTACATGAAACCACTGGGCGAGATCATCCGACAACACGGGGTGAGATATCATCAGTATGCTGATGATACCCAGCTTTACATCTCCACCCCGTGTCATTTCAGTGAAGCAGCGGAAGTGATGTGCCGATGTCTGGAGGCTGTTAGGGTTTGGATGGGTGCCAACAGGCTCAAACTCAACCCCGACAAGACGGAGTGGCTATGGGTTCTGCCTCCCAAGGATATTTCAATCTATCCGTCCATTAGCCTGGGGGGGGAGCTTTTGACCCCCTCGGAGAAGGTCCGCAACTTGGGCGTCCTCCTCGATCCACAGCTAAATTTGGAACATCATCTTTCGGCTGTGGCGAGGAGGACATTTGCCCAGGTTCGCCTGGTGCACCAGTTGCGGCCCTATTTGGACCGGGAGTCTCTTCTCACAGTCACTCATGCCCTTATCACCTCGAGGTTCGACTACTGCAATGCTCTCTACATGGGGCTACCTTTGAAAAATGTTCGGAGACTTCAGGTAATGCAGAATGCAGCCGCGCGAGCAGTGTTGGGCTTGCCTAGAAATGCCCACATTTCGGCATCACTCCGCGAGCTGCATTGGCTGCCAATTGGTCTCCGAACCCAATTCAAAGTGTTGGTTATGACCTATAAAGCCCTACATGGCATTGGACCAGGTTATTTACGGGACCGTCTGCTGCCCCATGAATCCCAGCGGCCGGTTAGGGCCCACAGAGTGGGCCTTCTCCAGGTCCCGTCAGCCAGACAGTGTCGCCTGGCGGGGCCTAGGGGAAGGGCCTTCTCTGTTGCGGCCCCGGCCCTCTGGAACCAACTTCCCCCGGAGATCCGTGTCGCCCCCACCCTCTTCGCCTTTCGTAGATTGCTTAAAACATACTTTTGCCAGCAGGCCTGGGGCAGCTAACACCTTGCCCCTAGCCAGTGTATGTTTCTGTGTATGTTTGTGGAGTGATTGGTTTCTTTTAGCTCAAGGGTTTTTTATAGATATGTGTTTATTGTAATTTCTATCATGCTGTGAGCCGCCCTGAGTTCTTTGGAATAGGGCGGCATAGAAATTAAATAAATAATAATAATAATAATAATAATTTCCCCCCCCCTTTTATATTGACCCAAATGCATTCGAGATAGTTTTCATCATTGTTGTGCTCTATTTCTGTAAAGATGTAGTTATTTCTTATATATATATCCCAGCACCTACTGTGACCACTTGCCTAAAACATTTCAAAATACATCTCAGTTTTCCTGAAATCAGAATCATGAAATCCTCCCAAACTGAAAACCCCAGGAAGCATCTGATGCCAACCAGGCTTCTCGCCAAAGCTGACCCACAGCTGCTCCCCAAAACATCTAAGGCAGCGGTTCTCAACCTTTTCCGGGGCTCGACCCCAGCCCACATCACGCATCCGACCCCCCAAAAAAATGGCCGACCAAAAAAAAATGGCGGGCCCGCATCGCGCATGTGCGGCGTGATGGCCCGCATCACAAAGGGGAAAAAAATGGTCGACCAAAAAAAAATGACCGACCCAAAAAAAAATGGCGGGCCCGCATCGCGCATGCGCGGCGCGACGGCCCGCATCGCAAAGGGGGAAAAAATGGCCGACCAAAAAAAAATAATAAATGGCGGACTGTGGTGTTTGGCGACCCCCGTGAAATGGTCGTTCGACCCCAAATGGGGTCGCAACCCACAGGTTGAGAATCGCTGATCTAAGGGATGCCCTTTCCTCTGGTGCTTTTGTAACTGGGATTTTCTTCTAGTTTGAAGGAAGACTTGTGGCTCAACGTTGAAGTGGGAGACATCATCAAGCTGGAGAACAATAATTTTGTGACAGTAAGCGATTGCAGCTCCTCCCCCCACTCCCTCATGCTATGGGTGTCCCAGGAGGCTCCTTAGGGACCAGCTCTGTTGCCCTGGGCCAGTCCAGTTAGCATTGACCAAATAAATGCCATCATGGAAGTTGCTCTCTTGGGCAGTCTTCGAAGGAAGCCCAGCCTGGAGCAGGAGCTTTGGAAATTAACTCGATGTCAGAGAGGCCCTTGAGCCGAGTCAGAGGCAGCCAGGCTTGGTCTGTCTCGCCACCCTGCATCAGCAGCTCTTGGGACAGTGGTTGTGCAGCATAGGGGTGTGCTTGGATTGGGGGTCCTCTCTGTATCTCCCACCTGCAACCTTTGTGCATGGCCAGAGGGTCTCTCAGAGGCCTTGCGGCACATCCATAGTCCCCAAAAGGGCAACTGGGAGGACAAGCAGCCAGTGCCTAGGCAATCCATTGGCACTGATCCGCCATTGCCCATGTTGCAGAATGACAAAAGTCCTGTACTTGGTGCCATTGGTCAGATGGTGGGAGGGAATCTAATGGGACTGAGGTCAGCAACCACGAGCCTGCTTTGACCTCCGGTTGCCGGGATGAGGGTCCTTTCCCTTGAAAGAGAGGCCTCCGCCGTGATTTGTGGAGAGAGGGGGCAGCTGACATCCCCTGCCTGCCGTTCTCACTGACTCTTCCCCTTTGCAGGCGGATGTCCTCTTGCTCTGCAGCAGTGAGCCCCACAGCCTGACCTACATTGAGACGACGGAACTGGACGGGTAAGCCTCTGAGCCCGCTCCCTTGCAGTGGGCAGCCTGACCCTCTGTCCTGCCTCCTGAGAACCTTCCCATGATGCCCTTGGTCTGGAGCCTGGGTGGTGCATCCTCCCGCCACTCTCTTGTTGCAGGGAAACCAACCTGAAAGTGAAGCAGGCGCTGACTGTCACCGCGGCACTAGGGGGGGACCTGCAGGCCCTGAGCAGCTTTAATGGTACGTAGGGGAGGGATGCCTGGCCAGCTGGGCAGCACTGGACTTCTGCCACCGGGCTCTGGAGGCCCTTGGACCCTGCCCTTGGAGCCCCAGAGAGAGAGGTTGGGGGCAGCTCTGGGTCAGCTCTTTGATCTGAAGCCCCCTTGGACTCTGGTATTACCCCACCCACTTTTCCCTGGCAGTTTTTTTCCCTCCTCTCGAGCAGACGGTCCATGAGGATAGCAGAGTTGAGTGGGAGTGGGACCCTGGAAAGCGGGGAGTCAGGACAGGGCCCTTTGGGGGCCTGGGGGAGGACCCTGAGCCACCTGGTAGGGCTGTGATTGGGGTGCTGCCTGCATTAGAGGTTCTCCCCTTGCCTGGCCAGAGAGATGCCAATTCAGAAAGCACAGCCAAGTGAGCATTTTGTGGGGTGCAAAGCTAGAGAGCACCACATCAGGAGTTGTGGTTCCCAATTCCTCAACTTGTGTTGCTCCCACCCTGAGGATGTTCTCCCAGCCTTGGTAGGGTGGTTGTGGAGGCCTGCCAGTTGTGGCTTATGTGTTATGGGGTGCGGTTGTCTGAACGCATAGCACCTTGTCTTCACTGCTTTCTGCTTTCTAACTCTAAGTCACCCTGGAGTAATAATACTACTGATAGGCATGCCTGAGGGCAAAGGCTGCAGACGCCTTGCACACTCTCCCTTGCACTAATATGTGTGTCCACTACTACCCACTCCTGCACAGTGTGGCCTCCAGTCTGAAGAACCTCCCCCCCCTCCAGCTCTGGACTCTTCCCAACTGTCTCTCTGCCTCCACCCCCACCCCCACCCCCACCTCCCCCCTTCTTTTCACAGATCTTTGCACTCTTTCCTTCTCTTCCTGTTTCTCTTCACTCCTCTGAGAGCCGAGGGGTCTTGGCGTGGCACTCCGGCACGGCAGCACCTCCCAGGGTGGGTATGCTGGCAGGGCCCTCACCCATGGGGTCCGCCAGCCCCATGTGGTTGAGGGGCTGGGTCAAGAGGAGAGGGGTCTCAGCCAGAGGAGGACCCCGTTGTGCATCACCCCTCCGGAATGCAAGCTCTCTCTTTGGCCTCAGCTACACTCTGGGGCAGCCTGCCAGAAAACGGTCAAGGCAGCTGAGGGGAGGGTAGGACCCTGCCTGCGGGGAAGAGGCTGAGGGCATATGGGGGTGTGGGGGTGGCCAGGGTGATCTTTGGAAGGAAGCGGGGGGAGGGGAGGAAGGGCTGAGAGTCATCCTCCTTTCTTCTGCAGGGGAAATCCGCTGTGAAGCGCCCAACAACCGGCTGGGCAGGTTCACTGGGACCCTTTTCTTCAAGAAGGAGAAGTTCGCCCTGGACAACGAGCAGCTGCTGCTGAGGGGCTGCATCATCCGCAACACCGACTGGTGCTTCGGGCTGGTCATCTTTGCCGGTGGGTGAGAAAGAACGGCCGGCCCTGGCTGGCCAAAGGCAACGGGGGTGGGTGGGAGAGGTTGTTCGCAATTCCAGCCCTCACTGAGCTCTTCTCTCTTGGGTCCCTCCCCACTGCAGCCCTTGCTCCCTCCCACCCACTTCACCCTCTTCCTGGACACTTCTCAGGCAGCTTCTGGGGGCTGCCTGAAGCCCCCCTCCCCCAAGCAACCCATGGAGGACAGTGGCCTCCTGGCTTCCCTCCTTCCCCCAGGCCAGTTGCAGAGCTTCACCCCTGCGTAGGGGTCACCTGAAGGGATCACCCAACAGATCAACTGCTGCTGTGGCTCTGTAATTGATCCTAAAAGCTCTTCACCACTTGGATATCTTTGCTGCCCATTCTAAGGCTGGTTCTTCTATCTGCTGCCATTCGTTTGGCTTTCTTTATATTTGATTTTAGTCCTTGCCTTTAGCTCTTTGATTTTTAGTACCAGAGCTTGCAGGTCCTGTTAATGTCAGCATAGGGCAGGTTATGGATGTTTCTTCCTCCAGTTTTAAAACCTCGCTCTTCTTCCTCTTCCAATCCAGCTGTATACTATATATTCAGTGTATGCCATGAAAGATGCTTGGTGTGACCAGCCTACAAAGGCCACTTGAATTACAATTTGGAATAAATTAATAGGCTGGAGAGTTTTGCTTTGCCTTTTAGCATAACTCAGATCCTGGGTGTATTTTAAGATTCCAACGATCAGTGCTTACGGATCTTTATGGGCACAAATCAACCATTCTGCTACATGAGCAAGCCAAAAGGCATCCATTCACCCCTCTGCAGCATTTGGGAAGCTGGTTCCCCAAAAGGGCAGAGCCCCACTTCCCTGCAGAGGCCCTCCCTGTGCCAGAGCTGGTGCCAGAGGCTCCTGTGCCTCTGGTGCCACAGTTGTGGCACCGCTGCATTCAGTCACCCCATGGCATGCTTCACAAAAGGGAGTCTACGCAGCTCCAGAGCCCCTCGCCGGGGTCTTTTTCTTGCCTTCTCCCCCAGAGTAAGGACCACCCTTCTTCTGCCCTCTTCAAATTCATTTCTCTCCTTTCCATCATGAGATGGGAGTCTGGGGACAAGGGGCAAGAGCTCCTGCCTTTCTGGATGCAGAACATTTTGATTCTGAAATTAAAGTAAGCCCACCGTGGTTGGTTCACCAGGGCCGGATACCAAACTGATGCAAAACAGTGGAAAAACCATTTTGAAGCGGACCAGCATTGAGCGTCTCATGAACTACCTAGTCTTGGTGGTGAGTCCTGCTTGTTGGGTTGGGCTTCCTAACTTGGGCTGCCCCAGAGATACAGCTGGGTTGCCTGGTAAATGTTGGTCTTCCTCGGTCTAAATACGCCTGTCTCCCTCTTGGAGATCTCGCATGCCAAACAGGGAAGGAGACTTAGCAGAATAAGAGAGTTGGAAGGGACCCTGGAGGTCTTCTAGTCCAGCCCCCCTGTTCAAGGTTGGTCCAACCCTAGACCATTTCAGACATGAGGTTCTCCACTTATTGGGAATGTTCTCTGAGCTTGGCATTTTTCTTGACAGACATTTCATTCCCTCAGTCCATAACCACATCAGTGAGTGGACACAAAGTGAGGTTCGGTATCTCTTTGGATGCAGCAGTTGGTCCTGCCGGCCTTGTGTGATGCTGTTGTTGTTTCTTCTTGATGGCTTTTCCTTAAATGGGGCTGGCTCCCATTTATCTGGTTTTGCTTTAATGGGTGTGTGGTAAGAGATGCCATAGGGATTAATTAATCAGGCAAGTCATAGAAGAATTTGTAACCAAGCTAGGCCACAAAATACTGTTAATCAGATTGGAGGAGATCAGTCTGCTTATCAATACCAAACAAAAGAGTTTTAACAGAGTCTCCTTCATACAATATCCTTAATTCCTCATGCCAGCAAAATAATGCTGAGGATCACTGTCAGGGAATTGTGCAGCTGGTGTTCAGATGAAGTCAGAGACACTGACAAAAACTTGTAGTTTTATATAATTAAATACATTTTACATAAATATTTGCAGCAAACAAGATAATCAGGCAAAAATCCTGAGGTAAATCGCAGAGCACAAAAGTGCACACAGAAGAAAAAAAGGGGGGGAACCCCCCCTCCACACCCACAGCAACTAATCACAGTGCAGATTGCCTCACACAGCTGCCATCAATCAACCACAATTGTTTGTTCTGGCTCACTGCATAACTTTTCACTGCCCCAGCTACTAAATTTAAATACCTTAACAATCATTCAGTGTAGATCAGGGCCTTGCATGGGAAAAGAGATGCCAGATGTTGAAGCTGGCTTTCATGCTGGATACTTGAGAGCGCCAAAGGATACCAAAAAGAAGTCACAATTTGCTTCATTGATTATAGGAAAGCCTTTAATTGCAAGTTGATCATGCCAAGGTGTGAAGTGTGCTCATAAAAATGGGATTCTCAGAAAGCAGGACAAGAAACAATGGTTGGAAACTGATCAAAGGGAGAAGCAACCTGGAATTAAGGAAAAAAAGTTCCTGACAGTGAGGACAATTAACCATAACAGTGGAACAGCTTGCCCCCAGAAATTGTGGGTGCTCCATCACTGGAGGTTTTAAAGAAGAGACTAGACAGTCATTTGTTTGAGATAGCATAGATTCTGCTTGAGCAGAGGGCTGAACTAGAAGATCTCCAAGGTCCCTTCCAGTTCTATTTTATTCTGAATTCCTCTCTGTGTTGTGAAATTAAACATGTTTCATTATGTCTTCTACTGACAATTGATGTCCTTGCAATCCTCTACCTAGTGGGTGGCTTGTTGGCTGCCAGCTGTGAATGAGGCCTGCTTTGTCTTCTTTGGCTTTTGGCTAAAGGCCTTTGGGTTGGGCTTACCCTGATAGTTTTATTGGATGATGGCAAAGGTGTCTTTTTAGAACCAGGAGCTGACCCAAGAATTATTGCCACCTATTGTATACATGTATGTATGTATGCATGCATGCATGCATGTATTTATTTATTTGTTTATACATGTATGTATGTATGTATGTATGTATGCGTGCATGCATGCATTGATTGATTAATTGATTCTTATTAAATTTATCTCCTGCAAATTTCACTGTCAGGGAAGGGCTGGGTTTCTTTGCCACAAAGATGGCAAGGAGTGGTTCAATGATGAATATGCTTGCTGAGGATGAAGGGGGAAATTTATTTTTCCCTCTGGGTGGGGGGGAGGATTTTAGTTTTTATCGGTTTAATATAATTTCAAATAAAACTACTGCACAAGAAAAATTGCAGCAACATAACCAAAAAAGGTCCAATTACGGAAGCTGCCTGTAAACAGCGACCAAGCTTCATCCGTGTCAGTGCTCTGATGTTGCTGGAACTGAAATGTTTGGAACAACACCAAGAATCCACTTGGTGCAAATTAAGTGGATATTATCTCTGACCCAGCCGGGATGACAGTTGCGTTGTCAGCCAGTGGAGAAGACCATCCCTTGAGGCAGGAAGCACTCTCCGTTGGAGGTCTTCAAAGAGAAGCCTTCAGAAGGTCTCTAGTGGATCCATCCCTGAGCAAAAAGGCTGGACTAGATGTCTTCTTCTAACCCATTGATTTGGTGTGGCTCAGGCACTCAGAGGGAGGGCTACCTGGTCTGGGCCATGTCTGCCCTGGGTGAAGGTGGTAGGCCTGGTCCCCAGACTGGGAGGTCCTTCACTGCCACTTAGGCTTCTACCAATTTCTCTCTCTCTCTTGGTAGATCTTTCTCTTTTTGGCCATCATGTGTTTGATCCTGGCCATTGGCAACTGCATCTGGGAATACAACCAGGGCTACCGGTTCCAGGTGTATCTGCCCTGGGCAACGGATGTCAAGTCATCATTTTTCTCTGCATTTCTTGTGTTCTGGTCCTACGTCATCATCCTCAACACCGTGGTGCCCATTTCTCTCTATGTCAGGTAAGATGGCAACTGAAGGGCCAGACCAGCCTCCCCACACCCAGCTTGGAAGGAGAACCCATTGAGCCTGGTGGTCTGAGCCTGGTGGGGTGGGGGCCAATTTCTCCCCTGCTTCTGGAGGTGGTCCTGTCCTGGAAGAGCTGCCATTGTGGTGGGATGCTCTGAGCAGCAGGCTCAGTTGGAGGAACCACCCAGAACCCATGTCCCTTGGATCACTCAGCCGCCCTGAGTTCCCGGAATAGGGCGGCATAGAAATTTAATAAATAATAATAATAATAATAATAATAATAATAATCACTGCCAAAGAGAGGCTTCTGTCACCAAAGGCTCCTGAGGGGGTGTCCCTGACTTGACTTGGGGAACAGGAGGAGAGAGGTGCCTTCATTCCCCAGCCAAGGGGCCTTGTCCCTTCAATACAGGGGATAGTTCCTAAAGGAACCAATGGCACTTCAGCCATGGCCAGCAGTGATCCTTTGCCATCTGTGTGTGGCTTGTTGCTCTAGACAATGTCACATCAGCTGGAGGCACAGCTGGCTGAATCATATCACTTTGTCAGGGTGCGAGTGGGCACCGGACACTTCCCTTCCTGCCAGGGACCCAGCGTGTGCCTTTCTTTGCTCCAGCGTTGAGATCATCCGCCTGGGCAACAGCTGCTACATCGACTGGGATCACAAGATGTACTACCCACTCATTGATATGCCTGCCCAGGCCCGCACCACCACCCTCAATGAGGAGCTGGGGCAGATCAGTTACATCTTCTCAGACAAAACGGGGACCCTCACTAAGAACATAATGATCTTCAACAAATGCTGCATCGCTGGGAAGCTCTACGGTAAGATTGGGCCAGATGGAGGGGCGTCTCGCTGTATGATGGAAAGATGAAAGCGGATCAGAGCCAGCCCCCCTTTCCCTGGAGAAAAGGAGGAGACAAGGGAGAGGGGGGTATAATAATAATCATCATCATCATCATAATCATCATAGTCATAATTACAGCACGGAAACTGCTTTGGTCGCGCTGACCGATGATCTCTGGCGGGCCCGGGATAGAGGTTACTCCACTATCCTGGTGCTTCTTGACCTCTCAGTGGTATTCGATACCATCGACCATGGTATCCTTCTGCGCCGGTTGGAGGGGCTTGGAGTGCTGGGCACCGTTTTACGGTGGTTCACCTCCTACCTCTCTGGCCGGTCGCAGTCGGTGTTCGCAGGAGGTCAGAGGTTGGCTCCGAGGCCTCTTCCATGTGGAGTCCCTCAGGGGTCTGTTCTCTCACCTCTGCTTTTTAACATCTACATGAAGCCGTTGGGTGAGATCATCTGTCGACACGGGGTGAGTTATCATCAATATGCTGATGATACTCAGCTTTATATCTCTACCCGTGTCATTACAGCGAAGCAGTGGAAGTGATGAACCGGTGCCTGGAGGCTGTTGAGGTCTGGATGGGTGCCAACAGGCTCAGACTCAATCCCGACAAGACGGAGTGGCTATGGGCTCTGCCTCCCAAGGACAATTCCAACTGTCCGTCCATTACCCTGGGGGGAGCAGTTTTGTCCCCCTCGGAGAGGGTTCGCAACTTGGGTGTCCTCCTCGATCCACAGCTAAGTCTAGAACATTATTTTTCGGCTGTGGCGAGGGGAGCATTTGCCCAGGTTCGCCTGGTGCGCCATTTGCGGCCCTATTTGGACTGGGAGTCACTCCTCACAGTCACCCATGCCCTTGTCACCTTGAGACTCGACTATTGTAATGCTCTCTACATGGGGCAACCTTTGAAGAATGTCTGGAGACTGCAAGTAGTCCAGAATGCGGCCACGCGAGCCATCTTGGGTCTCCCAAGACATGCTCATATCACTCCAGCTCTCTGTGAGCTGCACTGGCTACCAATTGGTCTCCGAACACAATTCAATGTGTTGGTTATGACCTATAAAGCCCTTTATGGCAATGGACCAGGATACTTGCAGGACTGTCTTCTGCCTCATGAATCCCAGTGACCGGTTAGGGCACATAGGGTTCGCCTCCTACGAGTCCGTCTGTTAAGCAATGTCATCTGGCGGGGCCTAAGGCAAGGGCCTTCTCCGTTGCTGCCCCAGCCCTCTGGAACCAGCTTCCCTCAGAGGTTCGTACTGCTTCCTCCCTCCTAGCTTTCCGGAAATTGTTGAAGATGCATTTGTGCCGACAGGCTTGGGGCGTATGAACTGCACTCTGCCCCTGGGCCTAGGAATGTCCCTCCATCAGCGACTGCGTGTTGCCTGTGATTGTATGTTATATGAATGTAATTAATTTTAGCTAGTTTTTATATAGCATTGTAATTAGTAATTTTAATTGACTATGTTTATGTTTTTACTTGTATTGTTATTGTAAGCCGCCCTGGGTCCTAGGAGAAGGGCGGCATATAAGTTTATATATTATTTATTTATAATAAATAAATAATCATATTCATAAAGTTGGAAGGGACCTTGGAGGTCATCTGCTCAGGCAGATAACCCTATGCCATTTTGGACAAATGGCTATCCACTGCACATGCGCAGTTCGGGCCGTCGTGCGCGCGCCGCGCATGCGCGGTTTGGGCCGTCGCGCCGTGCATGCGTGGTTCAGGCCATCGCGTGTGTGCCATGCATGTGCGATGCAGGCCGTCCCGCCGCGCATGCGCAGTTTGGGCCGTCGTGCACATGCCGCATATGTGCAGTTCGGGCTGTTGCACCGCGCATGCGCGGCGCAGGTCGGGGTCGCGCCGCGCATGGGCGGCACAGGTCGGGGTCTTGGCCTGAAAAAGGTTGAGAACCGCTGAGATAAGGGATGAAGGCCCTTTGCAAGAGATAGAAAATGGCAAGCAGGCATTCCTGACCGGAAGTATTCTAGTCATGAGACTCATTATTCTGGAGGCACAATTGGAACCCCACCCCCAATGCCTCTGTCTCTGTCCAAGAGAGGCTCAAGGGTGGCCAAGAGGTGGATACAGCAATTTGGGGAAGGTCTCACTCTCACTGTAGTGTGTGCTTAGCATGAGGGTCGATGGTGGTTTGTCCATGGGTGGTTTGGTCCTGAGCATCCCTCTATCTTGACATTCTTGGTGATGAGAGCCAAGTTTTGGAATTTCAGAACAGAAAGGGAGGAACAGGAGCCCCCCATGTCCCCTGGAGCACAGAGGCCCTGGTTGTCCTTCAAAGCTGGTCTGTGTTTTTCTCTCCCACAGGAGATATTCTGGATTCAGATGGATTCCTGGTGGAGGACTATGAGGTAAGGGACACTCCACCAACCCTCTTTTGAAACGGGGCTGGTTGTGTCCCAGCAGCGGTGGCCTCTAGGCTGCCATCCAAGCTTAAGGGAGAAGACCAAGTCTGGGGCAAGGAGAACTCAGCTCTCCCGTATTTTGCAGTAACCTTGTTCCCAGGCTATCTGCTCTTCTGCACAGCAGCCCTTGAGTGCCGTTGCTGAAGGTGGAAGTCTTCAGCGATGCCTCACCCGCTTCCAGTTCCCCCAACGCTACCTCAGCATCGGGACCAAAGGGTATCTGTCCACAGGACCAGGGTGGGGTGAGGGAGGCAAGAGCTGGGGAAGCCCCTATGGCAGTGGTGGCGAACCTATGGCACGGGTGCCAAACGCGGCACTCAGAGCCCTCTCTCCTAGGCCTTCAGCTGGGTTTTATAAAACCTTTTTGCTTTAGGCCTCCGCCGCCATGTGCAAAAAAAAAACACAAAAAAACAGGTTCAGTCAATCAGTCAATTTCAACTTCTCGGGGGGGGGGGGGAAAGATCTTGCAAAGTTGGAATTGATTGATTGAACTTTTTAGTCCCATCCAGTCTGCCGTTACCACCGCAGCCACGCTCAACCAATGGGCCACACCCACCCAATGGGCCACACCCACCCGGCACCCAACGATGCATAAGTAGGTTTTGGGTTGCAGTTTGGGCACTCGGTCTCTAAAAGGTTCGCCATCACTGCCCTATGATGCCATTTACTGATAGCAAGATGCACAGGTCTTCTGATGTCCACTTCCTTCCCACTCTGGGTGACCAGGGGACAGTGGGGGAGAGAGGCTTGGCCACCTTCCTGTCCAGTTGGGCTGCTTTTGGACAGGAGCTTAGTGGTCTTGTAGAGCTTTTTTACCGTCCCTTGGAGTAGTCTGACCAATTTGCCTCCAGCTGAGCTCCCCGGAATAGGGCGGCATAGAAATATAATAAATAATAATAATAATAATAATAATAATAATAATAATAATAATAATAATAATAATCACTGAGGATGCTGGCAGCAAATGGACCTTAAGAATAAGAACCCCCCCTTCACAACACTCAGGTGGGCTGTTGCCCACTAGGGGCAAATGCAGATTCCCCCCTTACCTGCAGCTGAGATCAGCCTCTACAGCAGCGGTTCTCAACCTATGGGTCGCGACCCCATTTGGGGTCAAACGACCGTTTCGCGGGGGTCGCCGGACACCGCGGTCCGCCATTTTGTTTTTTGTTTTTTGATTTTTTTTGTTCGTCGCGCGCGCGCCACGCATGTGCAGTTCGGGCCGTCACACGCGCGCCGCGCATACACGGATCGGCCCGTTGCGTGTGCGCCGCGCATGCGCGGTTCGGGCCGTCGCGCGCGCGCCGTACATGCGCAGTTCGGGTTGTTGCGCACGTGTCGCGCCTGCGCGGTTCGGGCCGTCACGTGCGCGCCGCACATGCGCGGTTCGGGCCATTGCGTGCGCGCCGCGCATACACGGATCGGCCCGTTGCGTGTGCGCCGCGCATGCGCGGATTGGCCTGTCACGCGCGCATGCGTGGATCGGACCGTTCGCGCGCGCATGCATGGATCGGCCCATTTCGCGCGCGCGGGTTGGGGTCGCGCCGCGCATGGGCGGGGCAAGTGGGGTCTCAACCTGAAAAAGGTTGAGAACCACTGCTCTACAGGAACCAGGTGCTGGGTGCGAAAGGAGAGAGGTAGCCCAGGAAGGCCTTTGCAAGGGAGGCAGACGTTTCCCCTTCCAGCAGCTGGGGATGAAATTGCATGGAGAAAACTTACCAGGCACCAGAGGCCCTCTCCAGGAAAATGTTACCCTCTGCCTCCCAGCCATCAGAAGCTGGACACATAACTTTTGACCCAGAGGAAGACACAATGGGTGAGGCCAGGGAGGGTTGAAGGTGGCATTAGTGTTGGCATCTCCTCAAGAAGTAGTTTGATGGGGGTCTTCATGGTGAGTCAAGCAGTATGTATTCAGGAGCCCTAAAAGTAGCTTTACCTCCCTGCTATGGGGGCCGGCTGGTGTCCAGAGAATGTCCAGCTCAGAGCAAATGAGGTTGACCCTCCTCATTTCCTCCACAGGGAATAGACAAAGTTGACTTTTCGTGGAACCCTTTGGCCGACCCAAAGTTTGTCTTCTATGACCACAGACTGGTCAGAGCGGTGAAGGCCAGGGACGAGTCCACACACAGGTTCTTCCGCCTCCTTTCCCTCTGCCACACGGTGATGCCAGAAGAAACCAAGGAGGGTGAGGTTGCGCCCCAGGGCAGAGCTGGCCGGGGAGGACATGGTGGCTGTGGGGAGGGGGCTCATGCTTGCAAAACAACCAGCACCTTTCCTCGCCCGCAGGCACGCTGGTATACCAAGCCCAGTCCCCAGACGAGGGGGCCTTGGTGACTGCAGCCCGAAACTTCGGCTTCGTGTTTCGTGCCCGCACCCCCATGACCATCACTGTGGTGGAAATGGGGGAAACTGTGGTTTACGAGCTGCTGGCCATTCTGGACTTCAACAATGTGCGCAAAAGGATGTCCGTCATTGGTGTGTCTCTCTTCCTTCCCACTCTGCACACGTGTTGCTCAAGCTCTACTCCTGCCCAGAGGTTGTCTTGTGTCACAGCAGAAATTGTCATTCTGCACAACCCCAAGGCCTTGCTGGGTTCCCTGGTTTGATGTGCAAGTGGAGTCCTTGGTGTTCTTTGAGCTTGGTCTTTTTCTTGCAGATGTTTCATTGCCAAACCAGGTAGCATCATCAGGGCTGAATTTATTGCCTAGCTGGGTAATGAAATGTCTGTAAGAAAACAACCAAGGTCAGAGAATACCAAATACCCTGTGGTGGTGGTGGTGGTCGTCGTCATTGTCCTCCTCCTCTTCCCCCTCCCCCTCCTCTCACTGTCCCTTCTAGCACTGATGATGTGATGGGTAATGAAACATCTCTAAGAAAACAACCAAGCTCAGAGAGCACCAGGGACTCCATGGTTCTCCTCTCCTCCTCTCCCTCCTCCTTTTCTCCACAAGCCCCCTTCCCTTCTAGCACTGATGATGTTACCTAGTTGGGTCAATAAAAGTCTGCAAGGCAACCCCCAAGCTCAGAGAACACCAAGGAGCCCACAGCTCAATCCTGAACTACAGATAATTCTCTTTTATCAGTGATGTTGTGCTAGTGTAATTATTGAGGAACGATTCAGACAACCCGTCAGCAGTGCAGAAGGACTGGGACCTTTCAGATAGGCTACCTGGGGCACATATGGTGATTTGCAGGAGGAACGCCAGAGGGGAGGGAAGAGATGAGGAGGGGGGGCTTCCGGTTTGGGTCTTTTTCTGAGCTCCACCTGCTGCAGTCTCACCTTCTGCCCTTCCTGCCTTGTTCCCAGTGCGAAACCCGATGGGTGAGCTGACTCTATACTGCAAAGGGGCCGACACCATCCTGTACAAGCTCCTCCATCCCTCCTGCAAAGAACTGGAAGAAGAGACTACTGAGCACCTGGATGTAGGTGCCCCCTGTCCCAGTGGAGACACAGCTGGGGGCTGCCCTCCTGCTTCTTCCAAACGCACGCAGGAACCTGGCTTGCTGGCTTGCCACCTGCTTTCTGGCCCCACGGATCCATCAGCTGTGCTGCTTCCTCCAAGCTGATACAAAGCTGTGTACCCCCTGCCCGCCCCAGGCCTTCTTAATGCCAGGAACAGAGCTGAGCACAAAAGTGAGAAGGCAGCTGAGCTGTACAGTTGCTGACTGGCCTCCCTCTGAAAGCCCAGGGCAGGGGTAGGCAACCTTGGCTCTTTTATGACTCATGGACTTCAACTCCCAGAATTCCTGAGCCTGCCATGCTGAGGGAAAAGGCAGAGGTTTCCAAGCTGAGCCATGCTGGCTCAGGAATTCTGGGAGTTGAAGTCCACGAGTCATAAAAGAGCCCAGGTTGCCTACCACTGGCCCAGGGCATCTAGTCCAGCCTCCTGCTTAGGCCTGGGTCCCCCAGAGCACATCTGATGGGAGACAAGTGTTTCATGCGGCAGCTGCTGGGACTCACTGGCCGCTTATCTAGCCTGGCCTGGACCCTTTTCTGTCTGGGTTGATTTCCCTGGTTGCACAGAATCCTGCTCTTCAGAGCCATAGAGATCAAACCTGCTCCCTCATCTTCATCATGAATCCATCAGGACTGTACCTTTCCAGGCTGTGGGGCAAAGGGCTCCCAGAGGAGCAGCTGTCATGCCCCAAGGCTGCCCCTTTGTCACAACGGCCGGACGGGGCCCGGCTCAAACTCCTGGAGTTTGGCTCTGCAGGTTTGCACCCAGAGGTGCTCCTGATCTGTGTCCTCCCTCGCCACAGGCTGGATGTGGGGCAGCAGCTCCCAGCCCCTAGGAACAGGGCGTGTGACAGGCCCTCTGTGAGCGGCTTGGGACTCAGAGCCTGCTGTCTTCCCTAGGAATTTGCCGGGGAAGGTTTGCGGACTTTGGTGGTGGCTTACCGAGACCTGGAGGAGTCCTACTTTGAGAGGTGGCAGAAGCGTCACCACAAGGCGAGCACCAGTTTGCAGGACCGAGAGGAAAAGCTGTCCAAGCTGTATGAGGAGATTGAGAGAGACCTGCAGGTAGGCTCCCGGCAAGAGGTGGCAGGCAATTGGCACAGTGGCAGCCGTTGCCTTTCTTCACTCACCCCATCCACCAGTCCCAGCAAATGCCAGTCGGGCACCACTTGCTGCTGCTCCCGGGGGGGGGGGGAATCCTCCAATGCCCTTGAGGCACCCAGCACCTTGTGGCACCAAGTTCTGCTGAAAGGTTTGGTGGTCAAGGAATTTCTCCTTCAGTGCTCTTCTTGAGAACTTTGCCAGACAGCTAAAAAGTACACAATCAAACGCACATGCACACACAGTTACACAGAGAGAAAGAGAGAGAGAGAGAGAGAGATCTTCAGCTGTAACATGGTAAATTACAGGCAGATTCCCCAGAACTTGATCCAGCTTGGATGACCCTAGAACAGCGATGGCAAACCTTTTAGAGACCAAGTGCCCAAACTGCAACCTAAAACCCACTTATGCATCGTTGGGTGTCGGGTGGGTGTGGCTGCGGTGGTAACGGCAGACTGGGTGGAACTAAAAAGCTCAATCAATCAATTCCAACTTTGCAAGATCTTTTTTTCCCATGAGAAGTTGAAATTGACTGATTGATTGAAGCTTTTTTTTTTTTTTGCACATGGCGGCGGAAGCCTAAAGCGAAAAGGCTTTATAAAACCCAGCTGAAGGCCTAGGACTGGGGTGACGGAGTGCGTGCCCACAGAGAGGGTCCTGAGTGCCACTTGTGGCATGTGTGCCATAGGTTCGCCACCATGGCCCTAGAACATGGGTGTCAAACTGCCGGCCCACGGGCCAGACGCATCATACGAAAGCCGCACCCACCCTGTTGCTGGCAATAGCAAAACTGTCCTGATACGTTGCGTGACATCATGTGACGTTGCAAGTTTGACATGTCTGCCCTAGAATGATCAAGCTTATCGCAGGAGGATTATCTCCTGAGAAGAGACCACAAGGACACTTTATGCTCCATTTTTCTTTTCTTGAGCACTCGTCAGTGTGGAGAAGGAGAGTGTTAGGTGTCTGGTGCCTGGATTCTGCGCATGCATGCACACATGCCCTGCCTTCCAAGGTAGACCATGTGATGCACAGTGCAGGGAAGGGGTCAGAAGATCTTCAGCCAAGGACATTCAAGGCACGAGGGAAACAAAAGGACGTACCTGAGACCTATTTGCACCAACTCTGTTCCGGTGCCCCTCCCCGCCTTTCTGTCACCACATCCGCCCACCCTTTGCACTGACCTCCATTGGATCTTTAAGCATCTCCCTTCTCTCATTGGAGGATCGTGCCCCCTTTGTCCCTCCATGATTTTTTTCCTCCCTCTGGGCTCCTCCGTCCTGCCTTCGCTGAGCAGCTGCTGATGGAGTCCTTCCTCGTTCTTCCCTCCCAGCCACCTCAACACCTTCCCTGCTTATCTCACCATCACCCATCCATTCTGGTCTGTTTAACACGTGCTTCTTAGGTTCCACCACGTGAAACTGACATGCCCAACACTTGCTCCCATACCATGGTCTCATGTGCACAATTTTCACTGCTTTAGAGAAATGGGCCTTCCTTGCAGTGCCAGCCATCCCCTTTCTACCAGCACTTGTATGCCTTCAAATGTCTAATTTAGGAGTTCCCTTGCAAGTGAAGATGTATTGCCCAGATCCCATCAACCTGGAGGTGTTTTTTCACTCTGCCCTGCTCAGAACTGTTGTCCTTTCCTTCTGGGGCACAGCGTGGGCCTTGATGTTTTTATGCTGGCCAATCGCTCTGGGTGCTGCAGACATTCTGGCCTGCAAGCCTCTTAAAATATTCCGCTTTCCCAAAGCTACCTGGCATTACAAGGGATTTTTTTTTCCATTGCCTGCCTGCAGTGCAATACCAAAAGATTACAGGAAGGCCACAGATCCAGTGAAGGTTCACTTGAGAAATGCCAGCCTATGCTGGCCCCTGATTTGATGACTCCCTCTGCCCAGTTTGTCCTGCCCTTTCCCCAATACACAAACACCTAGCATGAACGCTGAGTGGCTAGCCTGGCAACAGGGGGCTCTCCGGAGCGGGCACCAGGAGCTTGAGAGGCTGGGCCAGGATTATGGCAGGCAAACAATGCTTACAGCAGGTTGGCAGAGACATCCCACCTGCACCTCTTGGCTCACCCTTCCTTCTCTCCCTAGCTCCTTGGGGCCACCGCCGTGGAGGACAAGCTGCAGGAAGGGGTCCCCCAGACCATTGAGATCCTGGGAAGGGCAAATATTAAAATCTGGGTGCTCACCGGTGACAAGCAAGGTACTGGCTGGGGAAAAGGGTGGGAGGCTGAGGCCCAAACCCTGAGAGAACCAAGTGGCACCCCAGAACTACCAGGGAGGGGGGCTTTCAGGCCACCCTGCTGGTCTTCTATTGTGACAAGAAGGGTCCTGCTCTCACACCAGTGCCAGATGGAGCATCTCTTCCTTGCTTCAGAGCCACTGCTTCCCTGGGCAGGCTCCTGGGCAGACGCAACATATTTTCAAGGTCTTTCCTGTTGATGGGAGGGGAGGCAGGAAGGCTGCCGTGCCCTGGATGGGCGACCGAGAAGCCTTCCTGCTTCCAGAAGCAAAGAGAGACAGGGCCAGCCAGATTTTCAAGCAAATTTCTGGTCTGCTGGGAGCCAGTATCAGGAGAGGAGCATGGAAGGAGGCAGGGTGGGGGTGTGGTAGGGGGGAGGAAGCAGGAAAGTCGCCTAATCTTTGAGGAACAGAAAACTGCACAGCCAAAAGTAGATGAAAATGGGTTCTACGCATGGGTAAGAAAAATGGAGAGTGGGGCAGAGAGAAGTGCACAACTTGGAAGTAGCTGAGTCCAAGGAGGCTAGCAAAGAATTAAGATTATTCAGTCACAGAAGATCCATCTGCTGGGATGGTGGGTTTAGTCCAGGGGTAGGCAGCCTTGGCTCTTTTATGACTCCTGGACTTCAACTCCCAGAATTCCTGAGCCAGCCACGCTGAGGGGAAAGGGAGAGGTTCCCAAGCTGAGCCATGCTGGCTCAGGAATTCTGGGAGTTGAAGTCCACGAGTCCTAAAAGAGCCAAGGTTGCCTACCCCTGGTTTAGTCCTTTGGCTGGTGTGCCAATTTCCCAGGTGCAGGGCTGGGCCCTGGTCCCCTCTCAGCCCCATATAGAAAGGCAACTGGGGACCAGAGGAGAGAGCTGGGGGAAAGAAGGGGGGTCTTTCTCCTTTCTGAAAATAATGGACCTGGTGTGTGTGTGTGTGTGTGTGTGTGTGTTTGTGTGTGTTTTTCCAGAGACTGCAGTGAACATCGGCTATTCCTGCAACATGCTGTACGATGCCATGAAGGACATCTTCATCATTCATGGCGACAGCTGGGAAGAAGTGGAGCAGCAGCTCAGGTGAAAGAGAGAGAGAGAGATCCCCCCCCTGTTCTGCTGCTCCTTCTTTCCCATGCCCATCTGGGGGGGGGCAGCTGTTCTGAGTGGGGAGAACAGCTAGCAGAGAAAGAGGCAGAGGAGACGGGCCTCCTGGTGAGAACCTTCTCCATCCAATTCCTGGAGGGCCTCAGGCTCTCTGCCATCTCATTGGGCATGCCAGCTGTGACCAAAGGTGGGTCTCTCCGAGGGGGAAGACCGCTCCCTCCTCGCTTGCCCTTCCCGTACTCATCTTGGAGATCTGAAGGAATGCTTCTTAGGACTCCCAGACAGGATGGAGTCCTGTCATTGATCCACCCTGTTTCTGGGCTGCCCACCCCCCATCTCCAAAGTGTGTGGGTAGGTGAGTGGCTGGGCCACCATATCAACCTCCCAGACTCTGCCTTCATACAACCCACTTTTCTGGGTTCATTCAGCACAGTCAGATGCAACGTTTTGGGTGGTGTTAACGGCCATCGCTGGGTCTTCCTGTGATGACTGTCATCTCTCAAGGGGGAGGCAGTGGGATCAGCCAAGTATCCTGGCAGAGGCTGCTTCTCAATTGGTTGGCTCATTCAGACATTTTCCTCTTAGGTTTCTCTGACCTGGGGCCATTTAGTGGCTTAGGCAATTTGGAAAAAACCCCCCCCCCAGTAAATACATCTTAATGATAATAAGACTAGTAATAAGAGTGGACCATCAAGGCAGCAGTGGCTCCATTCACAGCTCAGTGGGGACATAGTTTGGGCTGGAAAGGGGCACTGGTTGGGTCATGGTGCTGGGGCTCTGGCAGTGTGCCTGGTGGCCCCCTCCACTCAAGCCTTGTCAAGGGCACAATCATTTCGGGGGGGGGGTCATCCTCCCGGCTGCCATATGCCCTTGGCATCAAGGGGCACCCTGCATGGACTGTCCCTTCTCGCTTCATGTCCACGGGTTTCACCATGTAGATTCTTTTTCAGGACAGCCAAGGACAAGATGCAAGCAGACCTTGATGCAAAGGCAGAAGAGTTTGAAGTCAAGAGGTCATCCTCCAGCTTCTGGAACAAAGAGCCTGGAAGCTTCTGGAACAAAGAGCCTGGAAGCTTCTGGAACAAAGAGCCTGGAGGCTTCTGGAACAAAGAGGCTGCCAGTGGAGACTACGGCCTGATCATTAATGGACACAGCTTGGTAAGGTGGTGCCTGAGCTGGGCCCTTCTGCAACAGACCAGGGGGCAAACTGGCATCCGCAGCCCTCCCAGCACTTGGCCAACAGGGGCGAAGCAGTGGGAACTGGCAGGAATGCCATGCCCTTTCCCTGAGACCAGGTTGGTCCTGATCCTGGTCCTGATCCAGTCACATGGCACTGGATGCGTTCCAGGTGGGGTTTTACTGCTGGGGATTCACGGGCTTTCGTTTTGGCAACCGCTGTAGGTTTTTAAAGTGAGGTTTGATGCTACGAGGAGAGTAGCCATATAGATTGATTTAATAAATAAATAAGTGCCACTTCAGGACAGACAAAGGGCTGATCCTCAGAGAGGTGGAGGGGTCTGGCACCTCAGTCAGCCCAGGACCATTGGCCTTTTTCTTTCCTCCAGCCTTGGGAGAAGGGCCATCCTCTCTTGCATACTCACGCACCCACTCTGCCCCTGGCAGGCCTACGCGCTGGAGGGGGAGCTGGCAGAATTGCTGGTGAACACGGCCTGCATGTGCAAAACGGTGATCTGCTGCCGGGTGACTCCGCTGCAGAAGGCCCAGGTGGTCGATTTGGTGAAGAAGTACAAGAAAGCCGTCACCCTGGCCATCGGAGATGGCGCCAATGACGTCGGCATGATCAAAAGTGAGTGTGGCAGGCCGCTCAGTTCTCAGCTAGGCCCAGGGGAGAAGCTGCAGAAGCAGAGGGACTCCAGGCATGACAAGCCAGGCCAAGGGGTGTGGAACAGAAAGCAAATCCAGTGGGTGGCCATGGCTCCCGTGGCTGGCCCTCTCTCATTTTGGAGGCCCAGCAGAGCCTTGGCCTTGGATAAGCATCTTGCATTCGCTTGGAGGTCTCTGTCCGAGTCTTCCTGTTTTTCCTGTGCCCCATCTCTCTGGGCTTGGGAGGCCAAGCACAGCAGCTGTGGGACACATGGATCAGGCACCCACCAGCTTCTCCTGGTCCTGCTCCCTGCTGAGGGCCTTCCTGTTTGTTCTTCTAGCTGCCCACATTGGCGTTGGCATCAGTGGCCAGGAGGGGATGCAGGCAGTGATGTCCAGTGACTTCTCCTTCGCCCAGTTCCGCTACCTGCAGCGGCTGCTGCTGGTCCATGGCCGGTGGTCGTACATCCGCATGTGCAAGTTCTTGTCTTACTTCTTCTACAAAAACTTTGCCTTCACACTGGTGCACTTCTGGTTTGGCTTCTTCTCCGGCTTCTCCGCCCAGGTACTCGCCTCTGATAAGCCCAGGCTTCCACCCCAGAGGTAGCCAACTGGGGAGGGTAAGGGGGTGGGGGCAGAGCATTTCCATGGCCTGCTCCAGCTAATGGCCTGTGGTCAGTGCCCAGCAAGATTAGGCATATCTTTTCCTTTCAGACGAGTGGCAGTTTGGTTTCAGGGGCCAGCTGATTGTTTAATGGCCATGAGCCCTTTGCCAGGTCAGTGGGCAATGCAAGAACTATACTCATCTGCAGAGAGAAAACCAGTTCAGTTTTCAACCTTAGGAAGTCGCTATCCGACTTCTCAGGCACGTAGATGGAGAATCCACAGAAATTTACCATTCAGAGGTTTTTCCCTACATTGAAATGAAATCCAAGTAATTGTAACTTATGCTCATAATTTCTGGTCCTGGATTCTGTCGCCATGGAAAATCATCCATGCATGTAGCTTCTCTGTGTGGACCAGGCAATGCTCCATCTCACATGTATGTGCCCTTGGCCAGTGTGGGGACCGGGACACTCACCACACAGCTTGGCTTTGCGCAGCACACAACACACACTGTAGAGAGAAAGAAAGTAATCTGTGGAAAGGAAGCAATTTTACTATAATAATTCTTGACTTACAACCATTATTGAGCCCAGAATTATGGCTATAAGTCATTGTGGTTATAAGTCAAGGCATCACATGACCGCACCAGATTTTTCAACATTTTTTGTGGTGGTTGTTAAGTAAATTTTCCCAAATGGATGTTTTTGTACTGGAAACTATAAGCAAATGCCAGAATTGGAAGAAAAAAAAAGGTGCAAATGCTACAAACAATCATAAAGGCGAGATGTTTGCCAAGCACTCAAAATGTGATCATATGACCACAGGGATGCGTGTAACTCTGTGTAGCCATTGTAACTTCGAAAACAGGTCATAAGTAGCTCTGGCTAGGTCCACCGTAAGTTCTAACAGTTGTTAAGCAACCAATTGTAAGTTGAGGACTATCTGTACACACATATCCCTCCTGTACACTGGCTTGATTAAGGGTGTTGCTTGGACGCAGCTGATCAGCGGCTGCAGCAGTCGCCTTCCCTTAGCGAAGCCCAGCCTCATAGAATCACTTTAGACCAGCCATGCTGAGCGGAAAGGGAGAGGTGTCCAAGCTGAGCCATACTGGCCCAGGAATTCTGGGAGTTGAAGTCCACGAGTCATAAAAGAGCCAAGGTTGCCTACCCCTGCTTTAGACAGACAAGGCCGACAGACAGACAGACATACTCATTGCCGTACTGCCTTATGGAGAAAGCTGCATTCTGCTTTCTTCCCAGCCTCTTCATCCCTCCTTCAAAGTTTGTCTTCTGCATTGATTCTCATTCATTTCCTCTTAATGTCCAAACCACACACACATATCCCATATTAATTCATTCATTCATTCGTGCTCTTTATCGTTTTTTCCCCTTACATTCCGAGTCACCATCTTCCATCTGTGGGCCCACGGAGCTTGACCTCTGCTCCCAGTTGTGGCTTTGGTCAACTAAGTCAACTCTTGCATCGTATTTTCAGTATAGGCAAAAAGGGTTACTAAGTGACCAGAATTCCCTGGAGGGATATTCAGTAAGGACAGGATTAGTAGGTGTGTATGCTCACACTGTTCTAAGGCAAACCAGGTTCTCTGACGTAGAGTCCACCTTGCAAGCCAACACATCAGTTGCTCATTTATAAAGAAGCCTATGTAGTATATACTGACCCACAGCCAGAATGCAAAGAATTGTCCTAAGGATAGAATGGGGAGAAGAGCAGGATATTAGAGTCACCTCTAGGCAAGATGGATGTTATAAAAATGTAATAAGTAAATTATATCCCTCTTTAACAAAGGCAGGACACCACATCTAAGCAACAGGAATCCAGAAAGAAATATGGGCATCCCCTCTCTATCCACAGATCTCCGGATTGTAAGTCTGGTACCATTCCACTTTCCTGTCTCATGTCCTTCCCTCTTTCCCCATCCTCCTTCTTTCTCTGCAGACCGTGTATGATCAATGGTTCATCACCCTTTACAACATGGTATACACCTGTTTGCCAGTGCTTGGAATGAGCCTCTTTGACCAGGTAAGACTCGCTCATGGTGCTTTTGCAAGGTTTCAGTCCATGAAACTGAAGGAAAAGCAATAGAAAAAGAAGACTCCTTCACCGGGCCCTTTTTCATGACACAATCTCGTTTATAGATTATAGCACATATCTTTAACATTATTTTCTGAGCCCAATAAGTCCTAAATTTCTCTCCAATGATCCACTAATGCACTTGTTTCTTTCTGGTGTCCTCTAGTGACCAGCCTTCAACCTGATAACCCTATCAGTTATCTATCTATCTATCTATCTATCTATCTATCTATCTATCTATCTATCTATCTATCCATCTATCCATCCACCTATCTGTCGTCTGTCTGTCTGTCTGTCTGTCTATCTATCTGTCTATCTATCTATCTATCTATCTATCTATCCATCCATCCACCTATCTATCTATCTATCTATCTATCTATCTATCTATCTATCTATCTATCTATCTATCTATCTATCTATCTATCTATCTATCCATCCATCCACCTATCTATCTATCTATCTATCTATCTATCTATCTATCTATCTATCTATCTATCTATCTATCTATCTATCTATCTATCTATCTATCTATCTATCTATCTCGTTTATAGATTATAGCACATATCTTTAACATTATTTTCTGAGCCCAATAAGTCCTAAATTTCTCTCCAATGATCCACTAATGCACTTGTTTCTTTCTGGTGTCCTCTAGTGACCAGCCTTCAACCTGATAACCCTATCAGTTATCTATCTATCTATCTATCTATCTATCTATCTATCTATCTATCTATCTATCTATCTATCTATCTATCTATCTATCTATCTATCTATCTATCTATCTATCTATCTATCTATCTATCTATCTATCTATCTATCCATCCATCCATCCACCTATCTATCTATCTATCTATCTATCTATCTATCTATCTATCTATCTATCTATCTATCTATCTATCTATCTATCTATCTATCCATCCATCCACCCCTCCCTCCCTCCCTCCCTCCCTCCCCCCCCCCCTCTCTCTCTCTCTCCTCCCCCCTCCCTCCCTCCCTATTAAATAAATATGGAAAGTTTCCCATGGTAAAGATTCTTAATTCATTAATTAATGAATTGCCAAAGTCTTAATTGAAGTCCATCTGGACGCTTATTCCACTTTTTAAAATCAGCACTCTATATTCCCCCCAAAATAAACTCTGTTGTCGTATCCTTTCTTAAACAGGCCATCTCATGATCCAGCTGCACTTGTCTATTTCCACTTAGTCGTAACTTCCCCTCTTTTTTGGAAAGCCTATAGAGAGGGGGGCTGGGAATCAACCCCAGAGGAAACAGATTATCTGGGACTTTTTCAGGCCCAGTATTAGATGAAACAATATTGGTTGCTCTGCTAATGCCCTCTTGAAAGTAAACCACTCCTGGTCCTCTGAGATCTCACCAGCATGTTATAACATCAACATGGGATCTTAGCAGGCTTCGTGCAAGGATTGGTGATCTGGGGAGTGGAGTAATCTAACCCTGTGTGGGGTGCCACAGACCTTCTCCCCTGTAGTATTTAGCATCTATGTGAAACTCCTGGCAGAGAAAGCCTTCAGTTCCAAAGGCCAGGCCAGCAATGTTGTGGGGGCCTAGAAATGGTGCCTCAATATTACTAGGGTCTGGATGGGGAGAAAGCAGCTGAGATGAACCCCTAAGAAAGCAGACCTGCACTCTGTCCACAAACATCTCATCCTCTCTGAAACGTCATTTCTAGCTGTGGTTCCATATGGGCTCAAACTCACTCCAAGAGCAGGTCCATGACCTGAGGGTCTTCCTAGCCTTCCAGGACCTGCTAACAGTGGGGGGGGGCAGCTGTGCCAGGTGGGGCTTTGCCCAGATTTGGCTGGTACTCCTGTGGTCATCACCAACTTCGGAACTCCTGCAAAGCATTCTAAAGCCAGCTGTATCGTCCCTCAGCCCAATGGTTTGGTGACACTTTGACTGGTCCAGAACAGAGCAGTCCACAGGGCTGAGTCCGGGAGGAGGTGCTGCTCCATCACAATCGCTAGTTGTGGAACAGCTTTTTTCTGGAAAGCCCACCTGCCCCAACCCTGTTGGCCTCCCAGAAGCAGGAACAGGCATGGCCAACTCCTACCGGTAGGGCTTTGCCTTTTCTGGAAGATGGGGCGGCTGCCACTTGGGTCCCCAGCTTCCTCTCTTTACTGTCAGGATGTGGATGACCGCTGGAGCCTGCAGTTTCCCCAGCTGTACACCCCTGGCCAGAAGAACCTGTACTTCAACAAGAAGGAGTTTGCCAAATGCATCCTCTACAGCATATACAGCTCCCTGGTGCTTTTCTTGGTCCCTTACGGAACCATTTTTGATTCCATACGGAGCGACGGGAGGGACGTGGCTGATTATCAGTCCTTCGCCCTCATAGTGCAGACCTGTCTGCTCATCGTGGTGTCGGTCCAGGTAGGGGGCTCCGTGAAGCCAACTGCTCCAGTTCTGTGCCACCCTCCCCCCCCCCGACTCTTTCTCCTGAGGACGGGTCCAAATCCTGACGTCAGGGTTTAGCATCGGCATCCCCACAGCCCACTCAGCTCGTGAGTTAAGCAAAAGCGGGTGTATAATTTTACTGGCAGCACCCAGCCTTGTTGGCTTGCGTTAATCCTCGGTTTACCATTAAGCTGTACAAAGGGTGGGGGTTCAAATCTGGAAAAGCTGGTCCACCCAAACAACAGAAACCTAGCAAAGAAGCCAAGCCCCCATTGCCCCAGGCAGCCCAAGGGGAGCAGCTCAGCTGAAGAAGGGAGTGCTGAGGCTCTGGTGTGCATGAGGCATTCGTGCCGCTGGATCCTGTGGCTGCTGCCTGGAGGGGCTTTCAGGGCATGTGGCTTTACTCGGCCAGGCTGGCAGATCCAGCATGCCCCAGTTCATGGAAGGGGTTGGGGCCCTGTTCAGGGAGACAGAGCAGCTGCTGCTCTCACTGCTACATGAGCCAGGCTGTCTTTTACAGATGGGCTTGGACACGGCCTACTGGACGGCCGTGAACCAGCTCTTCCTCTGGGGCAGCCTGGCCATCTACTTCATCATCACCTTCACCTTGTACAGCGACGGCACCTACCAGATGTTCACCTCCTCCTTCCCCTTTGTCGGTATGTTCAGAAGCTGCAAAAAATCCCCTTTAATGTCGAATAGGTCCTCCCCATCCCTGGAGGAAACTGCTGTCCCCAGGGGGCTTTGCCTCAGGAGCAGGGCAGCACCACAGTGGGCGTGGGGGGTGGGGAGCACCAACATTGTTCCCAAACCGGTTGCCTGCATTCGCTTTGAACCACGGACAAAGCAAGGACACCTCAGCCCAGCAGGGCAACTGCAACTGGGGCTGTTCTATCTCTTCCCCTCTCAGGCACCGCCCGGAACATCCTCAACCAGCCCAAGGTGTGGCTCTCCATCTGCCTCTGCATGAGTCTCTGTGTCCTGCCTGTTGTCGGCTTTCGGTTCCTGAAGATGCAGTTCATGCCGACCCTCAGTGATCAGGTACTCTTCGTGGCCCAGAATTTGGGTAGCTGTTGGGTCCCAGGAGGTCCAGGGCAGGGCCTTTTTTCCCCTTGGCCTGGGGCCGTATGCCACTGCCACCCGCTCCAAGGTTTGCAGCCGGGAGCAGTGCCTGGATGACCACCGTTGTGCAGAATGTGGGCAGGAAACAGGAAGCTCTTCTTAAAAAGGGGTGCCAGCACTGTGCTTGATGATGGAGGAATGTCCTTTTCTGCCAAACTGCGTCCTACAGCAGACATGTCAAACACAAGGCCCGGGGGCCGGATGGGGCCCGCAAAGTGGTTTCATGTGGCCCGCGAAGCCATCCTGGAAACAGTGAGGGAATGGCCCCTGCTTCCTTGGCCCTGGCCCTGGCCCAGGCCAGCCAGGAGCCAATGTACAATTTTGTGGTGGCTCTCTATGCTGAAACGCATTCAGTCTTAGCTCCACAAGGCCGTCTGGAAACAGCGAGGAACCAGCCCCAGCCGCGTCTGCTCCGCCCCCTGGGTGCATGCTGGCGAGGTGTCACCCTTTGTGAGGAATGAAGATATGGACCATTTATTTTATTTATTTATTTATTTATTTATTTATTTTTGTGATTTCTATACCGCCCCCCTCCCAAAGGACTCGGGGCGATGTACAGCCCAATTAAAAACATCTACAAAAATTAAAATGATTAAAAATAGATTAAACAATTTGGCCCAGAATCAATTAAAACCCAATACATTATCTTAAAAAACTCAACCCCCTAAAACAATTTTGGCCTTGTTGGTACCGGAGCTACTATCCCAGGCCGGCTTGTCGAAAAAGATATGTTTTTAATTCTCGACGGAAGGAACGCAATTCCGTCATCGTACAGAGTTCGGGGGGGGGAGCTCGTTCCAAAGCGTTGGAGCTCCCACAGAGAAGGCCCTCCCCCTGGGGGTCGCCAGCCGACATTGTCTGGCTGACGGCACCCTGAGGAGGCCCTCTCTGTGGGAGCGTACCGGACGGCGGGAGGTATTTGCTGGCAGAAGGCGGTCCTGTAGATATCCGGGTCCGATGCCATGGAGCGCTTTAAAGATAGTCACTAACACCTTGAAACGCACCCGGAAGGCCACCAGCAACCAGTGCAGCTTGCGCAGGAGCGGTGTTACATGGGAGTGCCATGGTGCTCCGGTCACTACCCGCGTGGCCGCATTCTGGGCCAGCTGAAGCCTCCGGGTGCACCTCAAGGGGAGCCCCATGTAAAGAGCATTACAGTAGTCCAGCCTGGAAGTGACGAAGGCATGAGTAACTGCATAGCGAGTCCCAGTCTAGGAAGGGACGCAACTGGCGCACTAGGCGAACGTGATAGAACATTGGCACTTGCCCTGGTCCCACCCCCCTTCTGCCAGAGACCCTCAGATCTGTCTCACTCCTGCCCAGGCCCCCACAGGCGCGAATGATGTAGAGCTGGCTACGCCCACCCAGTAGGCCACACCCACTCCATCCACGCCCACCCAGTAGACCGCACCCACCCTGGCCACACCCACCCTGAGGGCAACTGCAATGCTAATGCGGCCCTCAGTGAAATTGAGTTTGACACCCCTGTCCTACGGCAAGGGCTCTGCCTGCAGATTCTGAGGGAATTTGTTTGCTGAAGTTTTCTCTTTCATTGGAGAACTGATGGCAGGATCGCAGCCCTCCCGCCTCCTATTTCCCCCACAACAACTCTTTTGAGATAGCTGGGCTGAATGAAAAGGACTGGCCCACGGCTGAGGGGGGGCTGGATCCTGGCTCTCCCCACACCCAGCCCCTGAGTGGCTCCAGCCTCTTTGGGGGAGCCTGTGGCTCTATAGGCCTGTCTTGCAAGAGGAACTGAGCAACCTTGGTTGAAAGAGGGTGTGGGGGGGGACGAGATGGGGGGGGCGGAATTCCGCCCCCCACCACCATCCGGGGCTCCTTAAGTTGTCTTGAAGCAACTGCAGTGACTATCCTGTGGTCATGCTGCCCCCTAGCAATCATTTGGGGTACTTTGCCAGCCCTGACAAGCAGAGCTGGTTCTGTGGGTCCAGAGGTCTTTCTGGTACCGCTGGGTTCTTAGAAGCTGGGAAGAGTCGCCCGGCAGCAGGATCCAGAGCAGAACTGCCGTACCTGATGCCCAGGTACTTGGAGCAGGCTGCCCTCGCTCTCTCACTCCCAGTGCACGCAAATGCTTTTCAGCCAGGGGAACTACAGGCTAAATGGGGTGGGGGGTGGGGGGTGGGGGAGCCCCAGGTTCTCCTCAAAGCTCAGGCACATCCCATCAGCAGGACAGGTGGGGTGTGGAGTGATAGCAGGCGTTAGCTTCAGAACTTTTTTGGGGGGGGGAGGAAACAAGGGAAACAAAAGAAAAGGAACGAAGTGAAATCCCAGCCCCCTACAAGGATGAAACCAGGAAGAGAGAGAACCAGTATGGAAAACCTAGGAAACTTCATCCCCCCCCCAATGAAGGGAAAGTGGTGAAGCTGCTCAAATTCTGTTCAAGGGAGAGCCAGGGAAGGGCCTAGATGCAGTGTTTTGCAACCTTGACAATTTTAAGGCATGTGGAGTTCAACTCCCAGAATTCCACAGCCAGCAATGCTGGCTGTGGAATTCTGGGAGTTGAAGTCCACATGCCTTAAAATTGTCAAGGTTGAGAAACACTGGCCTAGAGCAGGGGTAGGCAACCTTGGCTCTTTTATGACTCGTGATCTTCAACCCTCAGAATTCCTGAGCCAGCATGGCTCAGCTTGGAAACCTCTCCCTTTCCCCTCAGCGTGGCTGGCTCAGGAATTCTGGGAGTTGAAGTCCATGAGTCATAAAAGAGCCAAGGTTGCCTACCTGTGGTAGGCCTACCAGTTTCTGATAATCTACTCCTGTCAGGCTTAATAGACTAGGCCAGGGGTAGGCAACCTTGGCTCTTTTATGACTCGTGGACTTCAACTCCCAGAATTCCTGAGCCAGCATGGCTCAGTTTGGAAACCTCTCCCTTTCCCCTCAGCGTGGCTGGCTCAGGAATTCTGGGAGTTGAAGTCCATGAGTCATAAAAGAGCCAAGGTTGCCTACCTGTGGTAGGCCTACCAGTTTCTGATAATCTACTCCTGTCAGGCTTAATAGACTAGGCCAGGGGTAGGCAACCTTGGCTCTTTTATGACTCGTGGACTTCAACTCCCAGAATTCCTGAGCCAGCATGGCTCAGTTTGGAAACCTCTCTTTCCCCTCAGCGTGGCTGGCTCAGGAATTCTGGGAGTTGAAGTCCACGAGTCATAAAAGAGCCAAGGTTGCCTACCCCTGGCCTAGAGTATGATGGGGATGTATAGCCTCCTTCTACTGACCATAGGGCAGGTGACACAATTGGGGGGGGGTGCCACCCACTGTGTCTCCATCAACTGGGCGCCACTCAAAAGCTTGGTGGTGTGTGTGTGTGTGTGTGTGTGTGTGTGTGTGAGAAAGATTCAAAAGAGACACAAATGTGCAGGGGAGTTAAGTGTGTGTATCCTCCCAAACCCCCCTCCCCCCCACCCCACCCCCGCCGTCTCAGCTGGACTCTTCTCTGCCCTAGGTGGTGCGCAAAGTAAAGCAGCTCCGCAAAGCGCCCGGCCCGCCCGCCCTGAAGCACTACCTGCAGCGCAGCGCCTCCCGCCGCTCCGGCTACGCCTTCTCGCACCAGCAGGGCTTCGGGGACCTCATCACCTCCGGGCGGAACATGCGCCTCAAGACCCCCCCGGCCGGCTTGATCTCTTCATCGCCCTACGCCCAGAAGTACCGGCCGCGCTTGGAGAAGACAGTGGCGGGCGCTTCCTAGCCCCTCCGGCGGGCGACCTTAGACCGGCTGGGGTGTGGGTGGGGCCGGAGGGACCCTTGCTTTTGCCTCTGGAGATGGGATTTTGCCGGCGGCGGAGCGCTATCGACAGCGAACGGGGTCAGGAGGCAGTTCAGACCAGACGCGGCCCCCTCCCCGAGACCCGGCAGAAAAAGCAGGCAAGGGGAGGGGGAGCTGCTCTCCCACAAGGGCCAGGCTGGCGAGGGGGCTTCTAGCAGGCTCAGGGCGACAGACCCCTTCGCAGTTCCCGGGAATCGACCTCGGCACCAGCTCATCCCCGGCTGACCCGACGCTGCTTCGGAATGCTTCCCGCAGAGAGGAGGGGGGCAGGAAAGGAGCCCTGCCTGGGTAGAGACCCCCGGAAGGCCGGGGTGGCGGGGAGGTCTCCCCCCTCTCCAGCCCAGGAGAATGGCGGGGGTAGCGTTGCGCACGCTGCCTGAAGAAAGATGCCACCTGGCGGAGAGTCTGGACCCAAGCGGAGGAGGGGGTTCAGGTCCAGCAAAGGCCTGGGGGCTCCTGGCTCAGGAAGATGGAAGCCCCAGAACAAGCTTGGAGGCGCCCCGCAACTGTTCTGGATGCATCACCTGCTGGTCAAGTGGGGAAGGAACCCTGGGACGCCCCTTTTTCCCCGACTCTTGGGCTGGATGGGCTACTTTCCACTTGCTAAAGAGGGGGGGAGGGCGAAGCTGTTGGCAACCAGCAGGTCACTCTTGCGGGGTTCTGGCATCTTTACACCCTAGAAGGTTGATGGCCATAACGGTGGGGGACTGGTAAAGGAGCCCCTCCCAGCCAGCCCCCCCCTTGATACAAGAAATTCTGGGATGCAGGAGATAGGAAAAAATTGGTCCAAAGTTGACTCCAGAATTGGGGTGGGTGAGTGGGCTTGGGGACTGGCCCTTCTTCTATAATGGAGCAAGGATGGACAAGCAGGACGGCTGGCTGGACGGGGATGGGGTAGAACAGATGTATTCATCTGGGCCAGAGATGCCTGCTGGAAGAAGCTACTCCTGCAGTCCCCTCCGTCCCCCACCCACTGCTGGGGTGGTCAAGCATCCATCACTTCCAGCAAAGGTCTCCAGCCTCCCATGGTTTTTAGTTGACCAGGCCACAAAGCTCTGCTGCCCAGGCCACTCGGAGGGCAGGCACCATACCTAGTGCCCTCCCTTTGGGGGGGCATCCCTGGTGGGATGCTGTGAGGTGGAAGCTTGCTGGAAAATTTGTCCCACAATGTTCCCCTGCTAAGGTACCTTTTTTCCCGCAAGCATTTCTGTTTAATTCTAAGAACAGTATTGCTTCATCCAAAATCATTGCATAAGGTGGTTATGGAAATTACGCCCAGCCAGGATTAGGGAACGGAAGGGATATTATGCCAGTCAAATCTAAATCCAGTGTTGTAATTTTTTTACACCCATATGTTTATGCACACAGCAATTGAGGCTTGCTGAGGGTAATATATTTATAATGTTGAGCTTTTAAAAAAATAATATAAGGGAAGTCTCTATTATTTATTTGTCACATCTCCAAATAATTGCAAGCACTCTTGTCTTTTGATGTATTTGAAAATAAAATAACCACCCTCTGCATGTTTCTATTCCAAAGTAGATCCTGGAGTCTCTAAAAAGGCAAAACTTGCTTCTGAGGAACTGCGTAATTTGTTGCTCTTTGGGGTGTTTCCCCCCCTAATTATTTTTATTCCACTACTCTTAGCCATGGGCGGGGTGGGGTGGGGGGAAATCAACTATTTGTGGAGCAGCAAAACTGACCCGGCATGCAGTTAAAGCTTTGCTGGCTGAAGACATCCAGACAGGGCAGTGGAGAGTTCATGCTTTGGGGAACAGCTGCAGCTGCTGCTCCGCCTCACTCATTCGCACGGCAGGAGCCAGAGCAATGCTGGGACTGGGGGGTCCCAAAGTGTCAGTCTCACACCAGCCCTGGGAGTGGAGAACAGCTCAGAGACGGGCGGCATCTTAGCCTGGGGACTGAAGCAGTCCTTTTCTTGGCTGGTAGAACTTGCGGAGCCATTAAGCACTCCGAGGAATCCCCGAGAAGGCGACCAAGAGGGGAAAATAGCCAGACTTCACCTGGTGCATTGTGCAAACTTTCCCGTTCCAGTTTGGGAAGGAGGAGGCTGCGGTCCAGATGCCTCTCCTAGGGCTGGTATGCTACAGCTTCTTTTATTAATTTACCCCCCCCCAAAAGCAATTAGATTTGTCTGTTTACTTTCGCAAAGCCCGGATGGGTCTTTGTATTCACCTTCTTCCTTTCTGGGTGCCTGCAGACCAACCGTTTGATAGGCTGTTCTAGGATTTTCCCAGGTACGGCTGTCAAGCTCTTAGTCTTCATGTCCTTCCTTTTCCTTGACTCTGCCCTGAACTCTTGAGAAAAGAGGTGCTGCCTTGCAACAGCTCTACGGAGAGTTGGTTTGGCCCTCCCAAAACAATAAAGAGATCGCCAGGACTTAAGGGTGACACCTTTCTTACCGGGTGGGACCGCTATCCCCAGATTACACCATAATGAACAAGTCAGACATGAAGGTGCCACTCCGTTCAAGCAGGAGACCCTATACTGTTCTGGACAAATAGTTGCCAATCTCTTTTTCTTAAAAGCCTCCAGTGATGGAGCACCCACAACTTCTGGAGGCAGGTTGTTCCACTGGTTAATTGTTCTCACTGCCAGGAAACGTCTGCTTAGTTCTAGGTTGATTCTCTCCTTGATTAGTTTCCAGCCCTTCCTTCTTGTCTTGCCTTCAGGCGCCTTGGAGTTGATGCTCAGCACCAGCTCAAGTTGCATGTGTATTTGCATTTGCACACATCTGTCCCATTTGCCACTCATTCCGACAGAGCCACTAAGGCTACAGAGACTGGCCCTTTGCCCAAAGGAGGTGTTTCTCCCACCCTATTTCTGCAGAGCCCACCACCCCAGAGAACCCTAGCTGGGCAGCAAGGAGGGTCAGGCTGTGCTGCCCCTCCTGTGTTTTAAAAGCCAGGGTGCCCCGGTCTCTTTAAATGCCCTGCCAGGACTTGCTTTGTGCTCCTCTAAAAAAAAAAAAAAAAATCCAGTGGCTTTTTAATCAGCTGACAAAGTTTAGGCTGTTTTTTTTTTTCCTGAGGGCCCAAATGCCTTAAAATAGTGCTAGTGCTTTCCCTCTGGTTGGAAGTTAGGCACTATTATTAGATTTGGAGAGTAAATCTTTTGGCAGCCTGACTGCTGGATGAGGAACGAGCCAAGCATGTGGCTGTGGTTTTTTTTTTTTAAAGGCTTTAAATATCACCTGACCTGATGTTGTTGGTCTAGTTACAGAGCTGAGGCTTGCTCTGAGTCAGAAACCCAAAGCTTTAGAATGTTCTTGGAAGTCTCTGAGAGGAGGAAGGGGGGGGGAAAGTGCTGCCTTCCTTATGGAGGGGGCAACAGATGAGCTGGAGTCTCCCACCTGGCCTGGAGAGGCCTTAGCACCGCACAACATTCCCACCTGTCAGAAGAAAAAGCTTTGGCTGCCTCCTGCATCCTGGGAGCATCTTCTCAGGAGCACTCAACAGCAAAAGAAAGCAGAGGACCAGGAGAGGCTGCCACCTGACTCTGCAGAGAAGGCCAGGGAGGCCGAGGTCTGCAAGGAACGCCAACCCCAAAGGGAATGGCAGGTGCTGGGCAAGTTGGAGAAGGTGAGAGAGTGACACGTACCAGGGAGGAGGCTGATCGGGCCCTCCAGGAGGAATCACAGTTGTTGAACAGCCATGGCCACTGCTGGTCCTGCCCCCAATGGATCTGCGGCCACAGGGAGAGAAAGCTGGTGCTTTGGGCTTCTGTCCGGAGCTCACGCTCTATTCATCAATAGAGGAGGGAATGGAAGAGAAGAAATAATGACCTTAAGCACCAGGGGATGCAACTGTTATTTGGATTTGTAACCTGTTGAATTTCCACACCCAAAGAATAGTCATAAATAGCTTCATTGCAGCTTGGAGGAAAATATCAAGGGGGGGGGTGGCGGCAATAGGCAGGGAAGGGATCTAGGGGGCCTTGTGGATCCTATATTAAACAAGAGCCAGCAATATGATGCCGCTGCTAAAGAGGAGGATGCGTGCTTTGTTGAGATGCACTGGTAGGACCCGAATTCCATCTCAATGGAAGAGATTGTTCCCTTGACTCTTACCCGGACAGACCCACTTGGTGTTCTTGGCCAGCACGAAGCAAAGGCAAGGCAAAGAGCGGGTGAGCTTCGAGAGAAGGTAGAGAATCTGGACCAAGCAATGAGAAGATCTGGGTATCTCAGCCAGCAGAATGCTGAGCCAGACATCTGAAGGAAGTTTTTTTTCCTACAGGAGGGAGTATATTTACTCTCCCTGCCCTGGAAGGAGCAGCAGAACCAGCAGGCCTTAATGGGAGGTGTTTCCTGATGTTGACAACCAGCGATGGACCAACTGCTTGGTCCCAGAAGCCCTCCCTCCCCTGGCATTGGGTGGTTTTGGCCCCAAATACTTTAGCAGATTTTGCAGCAAGCAGGGGACAGGGCTGGATGACCTCTGGGGCCCCTCCCACTACATATGACTCCAAGTGTCTGGAGGATCCCTAAAGGCACCAGGATTGGAGGGGGGGGAGTGCTCAGCTGGAAGCTGAGTCCCCTCTATAAGGCTTGGGGTGTTTCTATAGGAGACAAGGACGGAAGGGGACATAGGGTGGGAGGGTCACTGGCCGCCACCCCGGAGCTGCGAAGAGACCGGGCTCTTTCGTGGGGGGGGGCAGCATCGGCGGAGCGAGAGACGGCCCGGGGCCTCCTTCCCAGGCTCGGAGCCGAGAGGACTTCCGAGCGGTCGTGGGGGGCGAAGGTCCCTCGGTCGTTCTCCCACTCAGCCCCGGCGGCCACAGTGTCGAGGCTCCCCGGTGGCTCCCAAGGCGCTCTGCGACGGGCGGAGGCTGCGGAGCTTGGCTGCCGCAGGCCTCTTCGCGCCGATGATGCATCGCTCACATGCCGGGGTGGGGCGCGCCGAGCCCGGCCCTTCTTAGCGCCCGCCCGCCCGCCCGCGCCGGAGTCAGCCGGGACCGCCCGCGATCGCCCAGCTGCCCCGCCGGAGGATGCCCGCGCGGTGAGTGACGGGGGACGGGCGAGACTCGCCGGCTACCCGCCGTCCTGGAGCCTCGCTCGGAGCCGGCTGCAGGTGCGCCTCGCGCCGCGCTCGCTTGCCGGGCTGCCGGAGGAGGGTGGCCACTTCGCGGGCCTCGGGAACGGGCCACTTGCGGGAGGGACGGCCGCCCCGAGAGGGGATGGGCAAAGGAGGGAGTCCTGGAGGTGGCAGCGGTCGCCGGGCCTTCGCGCTCTCGCCGGACCCGCGCGGAGAAACGGCAGCAGGGAGCCTTGTTGGGCGCAGCTGGTACAAGAGGGTGGTGAGCGAAAGCGCTGGCCCTGAGGCGTGGGCGAGAAGCCAGGGAGGAAGCTCCCTTAACTCCCCCATCTTCCTGGGTGTGGACGCGGAGCCAGGATAATATATGGAACCTCCATACTTCAGACGCAATCTATCTGATAGGCCTTGTGTGCTGCTGAGAAGCACATTCCAGCATCGGTTCAGCAAAGGCCGTTTCTGCATTCCGAGACTTGGCAGGAGGAAGTGAGTCAGGCTGGGATGACCTCTGATGTGGCAACTTAGGCTCCAAACATTTTATTTCCGGCCGTTTATTAGATTTATGAACCACCTTTTCTCCAGTAGTGTTGTAGAGCGCTTTCATGCCCAGTTCTCTTCCCAGACACCCTCCTGGGGCCGCTTGTAAGAAAAGGGAGGCTGTCCCAAAGCCCCGGTGGGCCTTTCTCTCTCGGGAGCCTGGGCTTCCACAGCCTTAGAAGGACCCCATGGCCTGCTTGGTGGATGAAATAATCCGGCCCACCAGAGGCTAACCAAGCTTGGCAGATGCAGCCACCGACTGTCAGTGCATGGTGCAGACTCAGCTAGTCAAGCAGGCGTAGGGGCTTCTCGCTCTGGCAACACCTGGACGCCCCAAGAGGAGAGGGTGCATGGGCTGCCAATGGAAAGATTTGTGTCTTGTGACGGAGCAAGTGAGGTGGGCATACGTGTTTGTGGGTGTCTCTGGGTGAGAAAGAGTAAACATCTGTCCCTGGATTTGAGGCTATTAATGCCAGTTGGCAGCTGACAAAGATGCTGCTGTGGACAGAAGATTGAACATAATCCCCCCCCCCAAAGGGTCCTCTGTTCAGGTGTGGGAGAATCTGGATCAGAGCAGAGAGCCAGTTCTAAAGAGGCTGCTCAGCATTTTGATAGCTATGTGATCCACAGTGCAGTGGCCATGCATGACTAGGAATCTGGTCCATCCAGCCAGGTGAAAGCCAGATCCTTGCAGATGCTCAGGGATAGCTCTGCATCTCCACCGCATTGGCCCTTTGTGCCTCCCTCTTCACCTCCTTTTTGGCCAGGCAAGAACTCATGGGCTGACCATGGGCTGGGATGGGCAGCGGAGCAAAAGGAATCAGCCGAGTGGAATTAGAGCAGAGCAGCTGGCAGCCTCTTGGTTCCACACAGCCACCGGTCAGCCAAGGGGGTGCTCTTCTGTCTTTCCATCCCAGCCAGAGATTCTGGGCAGGGCATGGAGGTCCATGTTGAGAGAGTCAGCAGAGCCTGTGCTTCCTCTCGAGTGACTGGCATGGCTTCGGAGACACCCCAGGACCAAAACTGAGCCAGCATTATAGGTCCACCAGCTTCTCACCATGATCCCGGCATTTTTGTTAGGAGGAACCTCCTTCAAGTCTTTGGGTTTTATTCTGCTTAGTTTACTATTAGACCCGTCCTTCTGCTCTCATCTGTTCAGGCTCCGTTAGGTTGGGGACAAGTTGGAGATACTGGAAAGTAAATAAGGAAGCAAAGAAAGAGAGTCATCAATCTGTCAGTCAATTCTCTTTCCACCTTGTGCAATTCTTGAATCAAAGCTCCGGTTTGGGTCTTGAATAGTTGGGCTGGGCAGCCCCGTTTTGTCCTTTCTGTGGGGCCAGCCGTGCTTTCCCCATCTGAGCCCCTTTTGGAGCAGCTGCTTCCTTGCTCACTCGCAAGGAATGGCCGGGCTGAGCTGAACTGGCAGGCAGGCCTGAGTAGTGATGACAGCAAGAGAGGACACCCGAGTGTTGATCTCTGTTGTTGGGGTGGCACAGGTGACCTTGAGAATTGGTGGGGTGGCTTGTGCTGCAAAGTTTGCTCACCTGGGATTCTAGGGGTTCCTTCACTGATTGTCCTTTTCATCTTCTCGTTCATTGTCCCTTGTTCACAGGTCTTTAATTCTGCACCTTTTCTCCAGGAGCCTGACACACACCTTTGCATAGCCACGCTCCCAGATTCTTGGTGGAGTTCTTTTTTTTTTTTTTTTTTTTTTTTTTTTTTTTACTGAGGAAAGTTTATTGTGGTATCATTTTAAAAATACATATTTTAAATAAATATTTAAGACCAACATTAGTTTGTAAGACTATCAGAAGTATGTTCAGATGCTTGAATACCGTTTTCCCCTTCTCATTCCTAACCTTAGTCTTTAAAAATCCAGTTATTCTACTTTTTTTACTTTTGTTATCCATCAACTAATATCTAATGCATGGGATGAAAGTGAAAAACTAAATCCCAGCATCCTCCTATGTAATTTTTCCCTAGGTTACTGGATTATAGAGATGAGACATACTGTTCAGTAATGTTACATCTTCATTTTCTAGGACTATTTTAGAACATCTTGCAAGATGTATCAGGGTCAGTACTGAGAGTTAACATGCAAGGCATCAGCAGTTTTCTTTTAGACCATTTCTCTCCCATGCTTCTCTTTCTCCTTCCATGTGCATCCAGCTGTGTTCTATAGCAATGTTTCTCAACCTTGGCAACTCCGAGATGGGTGGACTTCAACTCCCAGAATTCCCAGAGTTGAAGTCCACCCATCTCAAAGTTGCCAAGGTTGAGAAACCCTGTTCTACAGGATTCCCAAATCTCTAGAACAGATGTGGGATTTATACAGGGAATAATTCTTTAGTTTCATTAGTCTACTCTCTCTCTGTTCCGTTGCAAAAACGGATACTGTTGGATACAATTTACAAAGGAGCTGATCTGCATCACACATTCAATTTATTCTTAAAATGCTTCTTATTTCCCAGATGTGGGGAAAAGATGAAATATGAAAAGACATTTGATTTACTCAATTGCTTACCAAAGGCACATCATCTGTAGGTTTCCTGAGGAGTCAAACGAGGTTTATCTTCCAAAATCTGAACTAAATATGGTAGCCTATATTTAGATAAGACATTTTATTGCTGTTTCTTTAACACATAAAGGTCTCCTTGTGGCTATTCTTAAAAGATCTCAATTCATTTGTATTGGTTTCATCACTGATAATACAAAATTATCTAAGTTTATAAAACTGTGCAAGAAGCCTATAGTCAGGATTAGTTAACACTAACATTAAAAGTTGAGGTTTGCAAAAACACTTTTATCTCATGAAGTATTCCATTCAAGTCAGTGCATCATGATTATAAAACCGTGGAATGACTTCACCTTCGCAGTTGAGGGTTCTTTTGTATCCATCTTCAAATTATTTTTCTTTCCGTTTATTAAATACGTCTCCTCGATCCTGCATGTCTCTCCTCTCTCTCAGCTGCAGCGGAGATAATGCAAATAAAGGGGAGAAGCTATTCTTTCTTTCGAGATGACTCGGGCGTGAGGATTTCTTGACAAGTTCTGCATCAGACGCGTAAGGTTTTCCCAAAGGGCTAAGCACATCCTTCATTTCCGGACTCGCTGGTCTGAGGTTAAACTCTGATCTGCACCTTGGCATTTGCTTTCCAGGAACCGGTGGGTGATCATGTAGAGTCTTTTTCAGCGCTTCGTACCGATTTAGAATAGACTGGAAATCTAACGTGCACTCATTTCCTGGCAGACAATCTGTCACACATTTGCTGTCCCTGGAGTTTTCTTCTCCTGAGTCATCCAAATCATGGATGCTATTAAGACTGATGGAGCCTCCTTCTTCTGGGAGAGTTTCTTGAAGGATGCCTAGCTGGATAACGTCATGGCTTTCAGAACCAGTACTGCCCATTGCTTGAGAAGCATCCCTCAACAAAGTGGCACAGTTAGTAGAATTCTGACCCGCACTTTGTGACAAAGCCTCTGATCCAGTATGGTTGCCAGAGCCACAGCTTACCTCGTGTGCACTTTTATTTAGAGTCTTGAAGACTGGTTCCAGGTTTTCCACTTGACCTGGAGCAGCAAGGGACAATTCTTTCTTGCAAATCACTTCATCCTGTGGCCTAAGAGCCTCTTGGTGGCTCAGCAATTCGTCAGTAATGCCTTGCTGCAAACTACCCGGAGGCTCCACATTTAAAAAGGGAAATTCTGCTGCATCAGACACACAAGGCGACAAAAGCCACGTCAGACTTGAATCTACACGGTGTCTGAAGGCAGGAACTGTATTCTGCGAGAACTTTTCCGTTGCTTCGGAATGAGGCAAAGCTTCACCTGAAGGTGGTTCGGTCTGAATAGCCATTTTCCATGAGCTTCTAATTTCTGTAATCAGATTTTCTGGAGTCCGTGGAATCTGTTTCCTTGTTAAGAAAGGATTTGAGATTAAGGTACTGATCAGATCCCCTACATCCTTCCCAGTGTTCTGGGCTGAATCAGATATTACTACATCTGCCACCTGTTCAGCCAGCTGTTCTTGGGCCTTCTTTAAAGGATCTTCATTTTTAGCTGATGAATGTGTTCTAACTGGATCAGCTTGTCTTTTATTCCCACTTTCTCTTCGTCTAGAATGTCTTCCTTTATACTCTAAGATTTGAAACCGTGAATTATCAGTCCTCTCGGGAGTTTCGACATTTGATGTCTTTTCGGAATGTGGGGCAAGTTTCAAGGTCCGTTCTGTGACTGTCTTTGTTGAATAATCTTCACTTCCCAGTGTCTTCTCAACTGTTGCAAATTCATTTGCCTGAACATTCTTTTTGGTCGAATCTGGAATTAATGCAGGGTATTGACTGAAGACACTGCTTTTATACGCTTCCTCAGTAGCCGGAGTAAAAGAAAGAGGAGACATAGCGGGTAATAAATCAAGTGCAGGGTTTGGATCCTTAATTAAATGAAAAGGTGACTGGCCAAGATAACTTTTCCACTTCAAGTGCCATTCCTGTTGTTTTTCAGCAATTGATTGAGTTACTGAGATATGATCATTACATTTTAATTTTTGCCTCAGTGACTTCAGCCCCAATAAAGTCTCATTCTGGAATCTGGTGCTTCCTTCAAGAGCCTGAAGGTCTACTTTGAATGCTTTCTTGTCATAATGCCGGCGCTCATGAAGCAATAACTCCAAGGCTTTGGTTAGTAATTGGATAATGGTTAATATGTTCAGTTTTCCCTTTTCATACACATTCCCAACAGGAAATTTATACATTTCTTTTTCTACTTTTTGAAGCAGAGGCCTTGGAATGCTAACAGAAACACTTGTGCCATCTAATGTATACTGATCAACATGACCTTTTACTACTGAATCCACTACTTCTCTTTCTTTTTGCAAAAATGTCACTGTTTCCATTACTGTTGCCCATAAACAGCGAACTTTTTCGTTTCTTTCTGCGTTATTACTCTGGCTGGAATCAACTTTTTTCCCCATTTTTTGCAATCGTTTGTCCAGATCCACATTTCTGTATCTTAAATCTCTGATTTGCTTAGTAAAAAGTAGTGCTTTTTTCTGAAGTTCTTGAATCATCAAATCTTCCTTCTGTAGACACTGTGAAAATCTGTTCATTGCCATTTGACATTTTGCAACAGCCATAGTCAAGTCTGGAGATCGTAGGTTCACCGCTTCTGGATTGGGTATGCCAGCACCTAGAGAATCTACTTTAATATGATGCATTATTACATATCTTGCAAAGTGGAACATTAGATGAATGAATTTGGGTCCACCAGGAGAAAGAAATAATGATGCAACAACTGGAGGAAAACTGTTTCCACATTCATCTGATATCCTTTTTAGCCATTCATAGCATTGCTTCCTGAATTCAGAGTCTGCCTTTTTATCTGAGGGAGGATAACAAAATCTAAAAACCTCATTACAGTGTGACCGGTCCAGCTTTGAAAATAAGAACCATGCAACAATGTGAAATGCATCTTTGTTTGGTATATCAAACAAGTTCACGCCCAGCCGGAGGTGAGTCGAAAGTTTCCCGGCAGCGGCGTTTACCGCGGGATCGAAGCCCAGAGCCAAGAGGTAGAGCCAGAAGTGTTCCTTCTCCCAGGCCGGAGGCGAGAAAGGGCTGCTCATCTCTCCGTCGCCCCGCCGGACCTCCCAACTCCCAAGGCGGGACGACTCCGCGAGCAACGGAAGGAGCTCCACGCGCTGTTCTCACGGTCACAGACAGGCAAATAAAAAGCCCTCCCCCAGCTTCTTTCTAGGTAACGGCCGCCTTCACTCTAGCCCCGGAGTAAGTTCCGTTAATTCTACCACCCCCAAAGCCGCCATTTTGTTTAACCCGCCAAAGTGTAAATCCTGGTGGAGTTCTTTAGTTTGTCTTTAGTAGTGTTATCAGTGTTAGATCGCTCTCTCTCACACTATTGATTGGGCTTATCACAATCATAGAGTGATGGATAGAGTAGATCGTGGTAACTAGCCACTGCAGTCCCCTGCAATGTTGCAGCAACTAACTCAGGAGGTGAAGAATCCATAGCCTCATAGATAGACTGTTCCAGGGCTGCACAGATTTTACTGTCATATTTTTCCTTTCTATTTAGATCAGGGGCCTTCAAACTTGGCCCTTTTATGACTTGTGGACTTCAACTCCCAGAATTCCTCAGCCAGCGTGCCTGGCTGAGGAATTCTGGGAGTTGAAGTCCACGAGTCATAAAAGGGCCAAGTCTGAAGACCCCTGATCTAGATGAAATCTAGATAGCTGCAACTTATGCCTGTTATTTCTGGTCCTAGTTTCCATCACAGTACCTGAACGCTGCTGTCTTGTCTCATCATGGTCTTTCTTCCAACTGAGCATCCCCAGTTCCTTCAAACCCATAGGACACGTCCTCCATCGGTCTCCTGAGCCCTTCTCCAGCATCTCCGTGTCCTGGCAGGAATGTGGTGCCCAGAATCATTCAGAGCACTCCAGGAGTGGTCTCCCGGGGCGAATAGAGAGAAATAATAATAATAATAATAATAATAATAATAATAGTAGTAGTAGTAGTAGTAGTATTAGTAATAAAAGTTGGAAGGGACCTTGGAGGTCATCTAGTCCAACCCCCTGCTCAGGCAGGAAACCCTATACCATTTCAGACAAATGACTGTCCAGTCTCTTCTTAAAAACTTCCAGTATTGGAGCATTCACTGCTTCTGGAGGCAGGTTGTTCCACTGGTTAATTGTTCTAACTGTCAGGAAATTTCTCCTTAGTTCTAGGTTGCTTCTCTCTTTGGTTAGTTTCTATCTGTTGCTTCTTGTCCTGCCTTCAGGCGCTTTGGAGAATAGCTTGACTCCCTCTTCTTTGGGGCCACCCCTGAGATATTGGAAGACTGCTATCATGTCTGCACCTGTCTTTTTTTTTATAAAATTTTTTATGAATTTTTTTTTTCATCAACATATGTTAATTTTTCCAAACAACAAGTTGTTCTGGAGTTTGCTATGCTAATACATATTCAATTCCTAATCCTTCATTCTCTTCTCTAACCAAGAATAAAATAAATTCCAAATTTATCTTTCAACCTCATAGTTAATCTGTCCATCTCTGCACATTCCAATATTTTCTTGATTATTTCTTCCTCTGATGGCAGTCCTTCATTCTTCCAGTATTGTGCAAAAATTATTCTCGCTGCTGTAGTGATGTGTAAACTTAAATATAGTTTCTGCTTATTAGTCTTTTCAGGCATAATGCCTAGTAAAAAAAATTCAGGTTTAAAATCCACTTGTTCGCCCAATATTTTTTCTAACCACGTATGTATGTTTTTCCAATAGGCCTTTGCCTTACCACATGTCCACCAAATGTGGTAATACGTGCCTATGTTATGTTTACATTTCCAACATCTATCTGACATATTTTTAAACATTTTTGCTACGGTAATCTTGCTGGTGGAAGGTGCCATCTATAAAACATTTTATACAGATTTTCTTTGTATGAAGTTGACATTGTTAATTTATAGTTTCTCTCCCATAACATTTGCCATTTTTCTAATTCTATATTATAACTAAATTTTTTTGCCCATCTTTTTTTTTTTAGTCTTTTCTTTTTTTTTTAATAAAAATTCTTTTATTAAAACAATCAACATTGAACATAAAAACATATTGTGCAGCAATCATCATGGCACCTGATATACAATACTAAGTATTAGTCATTGAAAACGTCTGAATTAGTAAGCCTTTTTCATCTTATTGTTTCTTTCACTTGTTCACTTTCCATATCTAAAATTAACAAAAAGTTATACATTTTCTTAATTAATTTCTCATCTGAAGTTAACAAAATCTTATCAGGCACAGTTTGATCCTTGTAAAATCCATATATTTTTACATCTTTTTCATATCTATTTTGTATCTGTAAATGTGCCCACGAGGACAGATTAATTCCTAAATTTACCAATTCTTGTTTAGATTTTATTTTCCCATCAATATCTAAAATATCTTTATATGTCCATATTTTTTCAAAGTCTACCAGGTTCGGATGTATAAATGCCTCCATTGTTGATAACCACCCTGGCATTTTTGAATATATTTTAGCTTTAATTTTTTCCCATACTGTTAACAATGCATTTCTTATAAAATTATTTTGATTCTGTTTTTCCCGTACCATAAGAAAGCATGCCACCCCAATTGTAAATCATGTTCCTCTAAATACAATAACCTTTTATTTCTGAGTGTTATCCACTCTTTCACCCATGTTAACACAGATGCTTGATAATACAACGTCCATTCCGGCAACCCAAAACCTCCATTTTCCTTAGCATCTTGTAATGTTTTCATCTTAATTCTAGCTTTTTTCCCCTGCCAAATAAAGTTCAAAACCAACGAATTTAAATCTTGAAAGAATTTTCTCTCAAGTTTTATTGGAATAGTTTGAAATAGAAATAAAATCTTCGGCAACACATTCATTTTTACTGTAGCAATTCTTCCTAATATTGACAGCTGGAGATTTTTTCCATCTTTCCAAGTCTAGCTTTATTTGCTTCAATAATTGTATATAATTGTCTTCTTTTATTGATGAACACTTAGTTGAAAGATGAATACCTAAATATTTAACTTTTTTCACTATTTGTACCTCTGTTTTCTCTAGTATTTGCCTTTTTTGTTTATCTGTGAGGTTCTTTACTATTACTTTAGTTTTTTCTTTATTTATCTTTCCCCATAGTTTAGGAATCATGTCTAAAAGTTCTTCCAAGATAAACACTAGATCATCAGCAAATGCTTGTAACTTATATGTTTCATCTTTTATTTTCAATCCTTTAATTTCTGTATCCTGTCTCATCCTTCTATTTAGTACTTCCAAAGTAAAGATAAATAATAATGGAGATAATGGACACCCTTGTCTCGTGCCTTTTCTTATCTCAAAGCTCTCAGTATAATCTCCAATCACTATCACTTTTGCTGTCTGGTTACTATAAATTTTTTTATCATATTTATAAAGTTCTTTCCAAAATCCATTATTTGTAATTGCTGAACCATAAATTGCCAGGAAACCTTATCAAACACTTTTGGGGTGTCTAATTGTTTCCCTGGGTGCAATTCATAATATTCTAATACGTCCATTATTACCCTTAAATTATTTTTAATTTGTCTCTTCGGTAAAAAGCCGTTTTGATCTGGATGTATAAACTCAACTAAGTATCTTTTCAGTCTCTCTGCCATTATTGAAGTAAAAATTTTGTAATCCACATTGAGTAATGAAATCGGTGTATAGTTCTTAATATACATCAAGTCTGAATCTTCTTTTGGTATCAAAGTAATATTTGCTTCTATCCATGTATTTGGAAGTTTGGCCTCTAGCAATAATCCATTACAAACGTCTTTTAGCGGTTCGCTTAATATATCTTGTAGATTTTTATAAAGTTCCACTGGTAGCCCATCTGGGCCTGATGTTTTCCCATTCTTTTGTCGTTTTATAGCCTCTAATATCTCCATCATTGTTATTCTTTCTTCTAACATAGTTTTGAATGTCTCTGGAATCTTTGTCAATTTACTTTCTTCTAAATATTGAGCAATTCTCTCTTTCTGCACCTGTCTTTCATAGACTGTTCTGGCCCAGAAATGCATCAGCTCTTCCAGCCACTATCTCAGACTGCTGAGATAGTGTTCCACTTGGGGTCAATGACCCCATCCAAGACTTTTTCCCAATGCAGTGCTGCCAATCCCTTCCCCCTTGTATCTACCGGTATGCATCAGCGATCAGTGTGTTGTGTTGGGAGAGCCAGAGTCATCTTGTCACATGTTCAGCTTGTTGTTGTTACCACACCTAGGTCCTCCTCTGACGTAATTCTTCCAAGCCACAAGACTCACTATGTGCATGTCTGCCTGTTTTTCTCCTCCCTCTTTGCTAAAGGCCATCTTGTTCCTCTCGGCTCAGCCCTCCCCTCTCCCTGTTCAGATCAGATTGCAGTCTTATCCAGCCGTCCTAGGTAGGTGTCAACACAGATCTCTCACTTTGGTGTCATCCATAAATTTCATAAGCTGCCCATTGATTCTGTCATCCAGGTTACTACTAAAAATGTTGAATATTAATGGCGTCCAGGTTTGATACTGCTGGGCTCTGCTGGCTACTGCTCTCCCATTTGAGGTAGAGTGATTAATGCCAACTCTCTGGGTGTTGCCAGCTATGGGCCCACGAGACTGTAGTGCCACCCAAATCACACAGCGTGTCAGTGAGAAGGACCCAAGGAGCCTCATCAAAAGCTTCGCTGTACCTGAGTAACTCTGTCCACAGCATTAACCTCATCCGCCTTGTCAAGGAAGGAAAAGAGGTTTGCTTTTTGCTATTCCCGTCATTGTCTTCAAGATCCTTACAACCCTCCTGCTAATGTCTTTCCAGGGTTCAGTGTTAGGATCAGGGAGGTTAGGATGAGGATCCTTTTCTCCTTTTTTCAATTGGGGGGGACCACATCTGCTCTTCTGGCACCTCCCAGAGACATTGGAAGAGGTCTAGCCAGCTCTTCAGCCAGCTCTTTCAGTTCACTGGGGTGGATTCCATCCAGGCATGGAGACCCAAAGGCCTTCATCTTAGCCAGAAGATCTTGACCAGGGGTCTTCAAACTTGGCCCTTTTATGACTTGTGGACTTCAACTCCTGGCTGAGGAAATCTGGGAGTTCAAGTCCACAAGTCATAAAAGGGCCAAGTTTGAAGACCCCTGGCCTCCACTGCTGTGGTCATTCCCAGTAACTGCTCCTCTCATCAAATTTCGCTTAACTAATTTGCTTTCGAAGAGAGAGGCAAGCAGGAGCCAGCTTTCTCCTGGCCATCGGTCAAGAAGGGAGTCGCTTGTCAAGGTCAAAGGTCCTTAGCTTTGCTGCTGTATCCAGTCCCTTCCTCGCCAATTGGTTACTCACTGCTGGCCTTACCACTTCTACTCCCCTGAGCAGCCATCTGCCAACCAAAGAGGTACCTTTCAATTCCTGATAATAAGATGCACTTAGCAATTCTGCCTCTGCAAAGCAGCCTCTCCTCTCCAAACTTATGTGGCTTCCATCAAGGTTGCAGGTTCATTCAACTTCTGTTCTGTTCATGCACAGAACCGGGAGTCTGATTGCATGTGGGAATCCTCATGAGAAACCTGGATGATGAATGGCAGCTTTGGCCCTCTCAAAGAGCCACTGCCTCCCTTCACAGCTTCCCTGGAAAATGTGTCTAGCTGCCTTGGCTCTTTTATGGCTCGTGGACTTCAACTCCCAGAATTCCTGAGCCAGCATGGCTCAGCTTGGAAGCATCTCCCTTTCCCCTCAGCGTGGCTGGCTCAGGAATTCTGGGAGTTGAAGTCCACGAGTCATAAAAGAGCCAAGGTTGCCTCCCCCTGGTCTAGATTGATGAAGCAAGGGATGGAATATGGTAGGACGCATCTTTTGTGGGTCTCTCATGAAGGTGAAAGCTGCTTTGGGGGGCAGAGATTGGAACAGCTGCTGGATCCTGGTGTTTCCGATGGGGAGGTTTTGCCAGTGGCCTTCATCCTGTCCCCTTTGCCAGCTTCCCATGCCTCTCCTGGCACCCAGCTCCTCTTCAAAAGGTCTTGAGGACATGGTGTCTGCTCTCCATCAGTCTTGGCCTCCATAGGCTGACCACAGATGAAATCCATTAGACGCCAGGGAGCGGGCAGAGATGGCACCCCTGCCAGAACCCCATCTCTGGCTGTGAGGTCACCCCCATTCTCTGGGGAAAATAGGGGAAAGCAGATTTGCTCAGCGGAGGGTAGAGTGGTCAGGTAAAGAGTAACGCCTCTGCTGCATGAGTGACTTCCCTTCTCCCAGAATGTGTGAGGGGGCCTGCAGGTGATCCTATGTGTTTCTTCTGTCTGTTTCATTAATAATAATACTAATAATAATAATAATAATAATAATAATAATAATAATAATAAAGTTGGAAGGGACATTGGAGGTCATCTAGTCGAACCCCTTGCTCAGGCAGGAAACTCTATACCATTTTGGACAAATGGCTGTCCAGTCTCTTCTTAAAAACTTCCAGTTTTGGAGAATTCACTGCTTCTGGAGGCAGGTTGTTCCATTGGTTAATTGTTCTAACTGTCAGGAAGTTTTTCCTTGGTTCTAGGTTGCTTCTCTCCTTGATTAGTTTCCATCCGTTGCTTCTTGTCCTGCCTTCAAGTGCTTTGGAGAATAGCTTGACTCCCTCTTCTTTGTGGCAGCCCCTGAGATATTGGAAGAATGCTATCATGTCCCCCCTCGTCCTTCTCTTCATTAAACTAGACATACCCAATTCCAGCAACCATTCCATATATGTTTTAGCCTCCAGTCCCCTATCTATGAAACGAGCTTATGCAGTGCCCGGTCTCTGGCCTTGGCAGTCAGGATTGACCTTGGTCAGAAGACAAATGGCACATTGTAGTGGTATGCCACACACACACACACACACACACACACACACACACCACACAGCTCCTAGCCCTACTGCCAAAGCCAGGATGTGATGGGAATGGGTAGGCTTTCCTTGTGGTGTTGGCCAGTGCTTCCTTGTGGTGTTGGCCAAGACTCCTTCCATGGGGACATCCATGAGTGCTGGGAAGCCAGTCCCAGGATGGGAAGTCCTCCCTCAACTCCTGTCCAGAGGCCCAGTCCTTGCTGTTCATTCTGGCCAGGGAGGGAGCCAGGTCCTACTGCTTGGTTGCGGGGCCATAGGGAGGGCTCCTGGGAAGACCGAGAGGAAGACGGATGGATTTGGTGCAGATCGCCCCAGCTGTTTCCTGGAGGGGGTGCTCTGTGTCTTTATTTGCATCCCCCCCTAGCATTTTCCTCCTGCCGAGGATTTTCTCTGCAGGGTGAGACAGGAGAGTGGCAGGCTGAGGACGCCCTTTCCTTCCCCTCTGCACAGGGGCTGGGGGCTTTTGGGGGGGCTTTTCTGGACCTCCCCTTTGCCAGAGAAAAGGAGAGGCCTCCACACCCTTAGAGGAGCCCCCCAAAAGAAGCCAGTGCAAGCAGATGGGGATTTTCTGGAGCAAGTGCAGCCCTGAGGCTCTGATGGAAATCCTCTGGACAGGCTGTGCCCTTCCATGGCCTTTAAGCCTCCCCTTCCTGCTGTCTTTGCAGGCGAAAACGTTGTTTTCATTTATTTTTCTAGCAGGCGCATCCGTTGAGCAGCAAGTTGAGCAATCAGCATAGAGAAGGGTTCTGCCCCTCCTGCCCTTCCCTTCCTGCATCCCCCCTCCCAAACTAGCCAAGATGCCCGGCTGCCTGGCGCTGGGTCGGGCGCCAGGATGTGGAGAGGCGGGCCTGTTTATTTTAAGGCTGCTGCTCACCAGGAACTGCCAGCCAATCAGTGCCTGCCTTGGCAGCCAGTAGATGGGCACCCAGCCAAGCAAGCCAATCAGTGTCTGTTGCCAGGCAATAAATGATGCCTTGCCTACTCTTGAGGGATGCCTTCCTGTTCCCCCCAAGCCTGGGGGAAATGGTGGCTTTCCTTCCTTCCAGGCCTGGGTTTCTGAGGGCAAACGCCCAAAGGAGCCATCCTGCCTGGGCTCTCTTGCCCTCTGTGCCAGCTCAGGAGGCAGCAAGAGGCCAGATCCCTTCCCCGAAGGGTCCAGACTGCACAGGGCAGGAATTCTCTTTGTTCCTCCTCTGCAGCTCCTCATCCTGCTGGCATCCAACCGGAAGAAAATCCCTCCCAGCCCCGGCGACTCCCTTGGCACTCCTGGGCTGGCCTTGCCCTGCTGCCCGTGAAGCTGAATGTGGCTCCCTTCTGCTCATGCAGTCAATCAAGTCCACCCTTGCCGGACCAACCCTGTTCCACAGCTGCACAGATGTTTTGGCGGGAGGGGTGATGGTGAGAGGGGAAGCCTCTGTGGCTGAGGGACTGTGAGTACAAAGCAGAGGCCGGGTGCAAACAACCTTCCATGGAACATAGGTAGCTGTAACACAATCTAAGTCTTGGCATAATTGGGCTTAATTGGACAGCCATTTGTCTGAAATGGTATAGGGTTTCCTGTCTGAGCAGGGGTTGGGCTAGATGACCTCCAAGGTCCCTTCCAACTTTTATTATTATTGATCATCGCACAGTCAGCCAGATGTTCAGAATGGATTTGGCATTTTTGTCTACCTATTGAGTCCTTACCAAGGACCTGGGATAGGCAGATGTGGATGTTTGATGGTATTACAGATATTGTCGCAGGATGGAAGCAGTTCCTAGTAAGGCTGCCTTTTGCAATTGACTAATGGCGAATTTGTCAACTCCAATGGTGTTCAAGTGGTGCTCCAATTGTTTTGGGATTGCACCCAAGGCGCCTATTACTATTGGTACTACCCTTGCTTGCTTTTGCCACAGTCTTTCTATTTCTATTTGTAAGTCTTTGTATTTTGTTATCTTCTCCAGTTTTTTTTCATCTATTCTACTGTCTCCAGGCACTGCTACGTCCACTATCCAGACTTTTTTGTTGTTAAGTCTGTTGTTGTTAAGTCTGGGGTGTTATGTTGCAGGTGCTTGTCTGTTTGAATTCTGAAGTCCCAGAGCACTTTAATTTTATCATTTTTTATGTCTTTCTCTATTTTATGATCCCACCAGTTCTTGCTTACAGGAAAATGATATTTCTTGCAGGTCTTCCTTTTTTTTTTTTTTTTTTTTTTTTTTTTTAAATTTTTTATTAATTGAACACATAAAACAGTGCACTGTGAAAAGTGCCCTCCACCAGACAAAATACAAACATTAACAAACATTAATCCCACCACCAATATGGAAGATTCAATTTCTATTACATATATACTTCTCAACTCTGGGTTACATTATTCATACTTTATAGAGTGACTGAATTTTATTCTTTATTTTTGCATCGCCTATTAAGTTCAACATATAATTTTTTACCTTTTCCCACCGCTTCATCGTTGCCACCAATTTACCTTCATTATAATTGTGTAATCTAATTTCCATTATTTGATAGTGAATGTGATCTACCATGTACTTACACCAATTTTGTATATTCCATTTCTTCGCATCTTTCCACCCAAGCACTATAGTTGCTTGTGCGCTTTCTATTGCTGCAGTTTTAATTTCCTTGTATTCCTTTACCTCACTATTTTTTATTAATAGCGCCACTTCCTTAGTTATTCTCCAATTAATATTTAGCATCTTATTTACCTCAATTTGTATTTGCTTCCAAAATTTTTGAACTTCAGCGCATTCCCAAAACATATGCATAAATACTCCCTTTTCATTGCATCCATGCCAACAATTCCCTTTCTTCTCCCTATGGAAGTGCGCTAATTGTAATGGTGTATAATACCATTTATGTAAAATTTTTCTTCTCATCTCTCTTATCCTTGTATTTTTAATCTTCCTGATGTCTTCCACTATGCTTTCCATTTCCCATTCATTAATTTCTAATTCGTCCTGCCAATACCTTGTCAATCCTTTTACAACTTCCTCCTCTACTTGCAATAAGACCCTATATATGTTACTTGCTTGCGCTTTTGTGCACTTATTCTTTTCTTGTAATATCTTTTCTAAAATTGTTTCTTGTCTGAGGAGTGTTTCTTTATTCTCACGTCTACTTAAATATGTGCATATTGCGTTAACTTGTAACCATCTTTCTTGGCCCAGACATTGCTCTAGTTTACTTCTAATAATCTTTCCATCTTTTTCATATAATTGCTCAATTCTCATTATTCCTTTACTCCTTAATTCCCTTATTATTTTCGTGAGATTACCTTCCTTATTTGTATTTATTACCTGCAGCGTCGCTAGTTTAGAATTCGTCATTTTCAATTTACTTTGCCATTTCGTCCAACTCTCTATAACTGCCTTAGCGGGGTCTATTAAGCTTTTTATATCTATCCTATTCCATTTCCTAAATAATAGTTCTTCATCCTGTATGTCATTAATTTCTTTTTCTAATCTTACCCAGAATCTCTCTTCAAATAGTTGTAAATCCATTAATCTATCTATTTGATAAGCATCCCTATAATATTCCAAACACGGGTGTCCCCACCCCCCTTCGCTCTCCATAGCTACCAACCACCTTTTTTTAATTCTTGGTCTCTTATTACCTTCAATCCAAAGATTCAATTTATTATCCCACTCTTTTAATCTTGCTTTAGGGAGGGTCCCCGGCATTACTTGTAACATATATAACATTTTTGGAATTATCATCATTTTTAATGCCCTAATCTTTGCCATTCTTCTCAAATTTTTATTTTTCCATTTTGTGATCTGCTTTTGAATCTTTTTCCATACTAAATTATGATTAAACTCAGCCATTCTTTCTGGATTTTTTAGTAACCATATTCCTAAGTATTTCATCTTTTTACGTCCCAATTTTAAACCTGATACTTTGCGTATCTCAATCTGTTCTTTGGGTCCAGTATTTAAACAAATAATTTCTGATTTTTCCATATTTACTCTTAACCCTGATTGTTCTTTAAATTCTTGAAGTAAAATTGTCATTCTTTTTACCATCTCTATTGGTGTTTCTGTAACTATTATGGCATCGTCGGCAAAGAGATTTAATTTTAATTCTAAGTTTCCAATTCGGTATCCCTTCCACTGTTTATCTTTTCTAATTTTATTAGCTAGTGTTTCTATTGCCATTACGAAGAGCATCTGTTTAGTTTAGTTCCATTATTTATTTCTATCTCATCTGTTCTATTCCCATTTACTCTAATATAAGCTGTATTTTTTTTATATATTTCTTGTATAATATGACTGAATCTATTTCCCATGTTGAAAGTTTTACATAGTCGAAATAAATAGTCATGATTTATTTTGTCAAAAGCTTTATAAACGTCTAACTTCAACAATCCTAATTTCCGTTTAGTTCTTGTAGCATGGTGTAGCACATTCACTATATTTCTAATTGGTTCATAAATTCTTCTTCCTTTTATAAACCCATATTGATCTTTCCCTATTATTCTGGGTAATATATTTCCTAATCTATTTGCTAGAATTTTCATAAAAATCTTATAATCTTGGTTTAGCAAACTGATTGGGCGGTAGGAACCAGGTTCTTTTAAATCTCGTTCTGGTTTTGGGATAGTTACAATTTCAGAATTTCTCCACGTTTGTGGAATATCCATGTTTAATAAAACATTATTATATAATTTCTCCAAATGTGGTAATAAAGCCTCCATATACGTTTTGTAATATTCTCCTGTAAACCCATCAGGGCCTGGGGCCTTCCCAGGTTTCAAATTTCTAATAACTCTAGTTATTTCTCCCTTTGTTATATTTGCATTCAACAATTGTCTTTCTTCTTCATTTAACTCTTCATTAACCTCTATATCTTGTACAGTAACATGTTCTTTCTCATATAATTTTCCATAAAACTCTTTCATTACAACTTCTAACTCTCTATTATCATATTTTAATAACCCATTTTTATCTCTTAGAGCATTGATATTTGATTTTTCTTTCCTTCTTTTCAAATAATTTGCCATTTGTTTTGCTGACTGCTTTCCCCACATTTCAATTCTCTGCGTTACCGCCGTCCTCATATTATTCCATTGTTGTTCTTCTATATCCTTTAATTGTCTTTGCTTAATTTTTAGTAAATTATTCCATTCCCTATTCTTTGTCATCCTTAATCTTTCACGTATTGTCTCTATCTCTCTAATTTTTTCCTCTCTTTCCCATCTCCAACTTTTTTTAATGAAAGACTCCAGGCTAATACAATGTCCTCTAATAACTGCCTTTTTAGTATCCCAAATTACTGATTGCTTTATTTCCCCATCCTCATTTGTTTTAAAAAATTCCTGAATTTCTTTCTGTATTTTTTCTTTATTTTTTTCATTCACTGAGACAACCTGATTATATCTCCAAATTCTTTGTTTCCTACTAAAATGTATTTTCAAGACCGCCATTATAGGAGCATGATCTGAAATCCAATTGTCTTTTATTTCTGCCTTTTTGATTTGAATACTTCCTAATTTATTCACTAGTATATAATCAATACAACTAAACTTATTGTGTCTTGCAGAGTAAAACGTTCCCCTATGTAGTTTGTCAGCATGAGTGTCTATCATATTTAATTTATTTAAATTCAATTGTTTCTTTTCTTTCTTATCCACCATTATTTCCACGTTGAAATCCCCTGCAAATACCACAGTCCCTTCTGAGAAAGCGTCTAACTTACGTTTTGCATTCAATATAAATTGTTTAGCATTTACATTTGGAGCGTATATTACTGCTAAAGTCATCGTCATTTGATTTACTTTAATTTTAACAAATAATAGTCTTCCTTCCTTATCCCCTTTTGTTTGTACCACTTGAAACTGATTCCGTTGATGAATTAATATCGCCACACCTTTACTGTTTGTTTGTCCCCGAGATTCAAAAATCCTCCAATCACTATTAGTAATCAATTTATCCATTTTTGTCTTTACCTTATGAGTTTCAGTGAGGAACAAAAAGTCCACACTGTTTTCTTTTGCTAATTTCATTAATCTATACCTTTTCAAGGGCGATGCCAGACCATTTATATTCACTGCCATAATTGTTTGATCACTCATAACTTTCCCATTTGATATTTTTCCCTCCTGCAACCCAGAGCTTTAATGAGATTTCCACCTTTATAAAAAAACCTTCCCACCAGAGTGCCCCTCCCTCCGCTTCTCTCAACATGAGAGAAGAGCGGAAAAACATTCCACTATAACAGCCGGGCACCATTGGGGGTGCGGTTCTGCCGAATCTGCTGCTCCCCCTAAACAGTTTTAATAAAAATCACATCAAGAATAAAACCCCCGCACTCCCCCTCCCCAAGCCTCCTTTACCTATTTCCTTCAAAGTTTAAAGTTAGAACTAAGGACTAGGCCTTTATCACTCCCCTTACAAGTAGGAAAACCTTGTGAATCACACTATTTCAAACTGTTCATTTTTTCTTCTGCCTCGTGATCCTGCCCTCTTTAGCTGGGTCTTCTGCTAGTTCTGCCTCTTTGTGAATTTCTTTTGAGGCCAGCTGCATCGCCTTTTGCAGTTCTTTTTCTTTTTCTCTGCCTTTTAAAAGTGCTAGCCTTTCTTCCAACGCTTGAATTTCTCCACCCACTTCCATTTCCAAGGGCTGGAGGGCCGTTGCAATCAGCTCATTAACATATTTAACTCCTGCGTTCCCAACTGCTCCAGCTGCCTCCGTCTCCGTCTGCTGATTTAAGTCCAGATCAAAGCCGAGCTTCACCAACAATTCTTTCCCTTCATCCAAAGATTGCGCCCGGTACATTTTCCCATCTTTATAAACAATTATGATCGCCGGATATTGCCAGCTAAATCTGATGCCTCTGTGGAATAAGGCATCCGCAACTGGTCTCATTTTATTTCTGGCTTGTAATGTTTGCCTGGATAAGTCTTTCAGAACTCTGATTGGAATCCCCTTACAATTAAGGTTGGTAATTTTCTTTAAATCTTTATATACTTCCGTAGCTGTTTTTTCAAAAGAAAATTTGATTATAATGTCCCTTTGGATTCCATGTCTTCGTATACCAAAAACCCAATGTGCACGTTCAATTTGGTCTTCTTCAATTTCAATTTTATTATCTTTAAACCATTTGCTAACATTCTGAATCATGTTTCTTCCGTCAGCGAAATCTTGTTTGAACCCCCTCAAGCGTATATTAGCCCTTCTTGATCTGTCCTCCAAAATATCTTGCAGGTCTTCCAATGCACCATTGTTGCTACTTTGTCATGCCACTGCTTGTAGTCAGTCTGTGCGATTCTTATTCTTATTGTTGTTATTATTATTAGGCATTTTATTGAATATATCTGCTTTGCAAGGGAGTTGGCCTCTTAATTCCTTTTTGTACGGATGGCGTCAGCGAGACACTGCCCTGCAGAATGAAATATCCCTCCTCTAGTTTTGGGATGTGGCCAGTTGCGATGGCCGATTTCAGTCCACGTATTCTTGTGCTCAGAGATTAGCCAGTTTGCCAACTGTCACATGGAGCAGGACGTTGCTGAATGATTATGAGCCAATCGCAGAGTTGGGGAGTCATTCAACAGGGTTGAGAGGCAGGGTTGATCCTGGAGTATCTTAGGCCAGTTCCTGGTTCCTTTCGCTCCTTCCTGGGGTGCTCTGGGGTGCCTCCATTGAGGCTGATAGTTCTGTCGTTCATCTTTGGTCCTAATATGAGTTGCTCGGTGTTGCCACTTTGCTACTGCAGGAGCCTAGGCCAGGGGTAGGCAACCTCGGCTCTTTTATGACTCATGGACTTCAACTCCCAGAATTCCTGAGCCAGCACAGCTGGCTCAGGAATTCTGGGAGTTGAAGTCCATGAGTCATAAAAGAGCCGAGGTTGCCTACCCCTGGCCTAGAGGCTGACTGGTTAATTCATTCCATATGGGAGGGAATTAGTACGTGGATTTGAATTCGCTGCCTCTCTCTCTGCAGGGCGGCCTGGGGCTGTCCTGAGTCATGGCGTGTGCAGATCAGCTGCAATTGCTGTGTGAATCTTAGTTCAGGTTGATTCAGCTGATTGGGAAAATCAGATGAATCCAATGCTTCCTTTTAGAAACATCTCTTTGGATCAATTTGATTTCCCAGGCTAATTCAAAAAAGCTTCAAAATAGATGTGGAGGAATCCAATTCAGTGATTCTGTTTGGCTTTCCATTTTGGTTCAGAGACTTGATCCAGTTTGCTCCAAACTGAAGCTCTGCCCAGTCCTGTCCGGGTCACTTTTTCAGGGTGGGGGCTTCTCTTCAAGGAAGGACAGCCCCATCCCAAAGGCCCTAGAAAGAAAATGAGCCGGGAACTGTGGATGCCACTGCTTAGTGGAAAAGGCTTAGCACTTCAGACCCACCTGCCAAAGAATTTTGACCGGCAGAGTCCAGGAGGGGAGCCTTCTCTGCTGTGCCACCCCCCTCTGGAGGTGAGGGCCGCCCGCACCTTCCTGGCCTTCTGGAAGAGCCTTCAGACCTGGCTCTGCCACCTGGCCAGGGGCTCCCAACAGAGCTGTGCTATGTTCAGGGTGGCTAATGGGTAGGCAACCTTGGCTCTTTTATGACTTGTGGACTTCAACTCCCAGAATTCCTGAGCCAGCATGGCTGGTTCCGGAATTTTGGGTATTGAAGTCCACAAGTCATAAAAGAGCCAAGGTTGCCTACTCCCGGATTAGGAGGTTCCCCACCCCCACTTTGCCCATCCTCTTGTTTTTAGATTGTTATATAATTTTAATTGTTTTGTATTATCTTTTAAATCTTTTTATCATATTGTAAGCTGCCCAGAAGTCACCATAACAGTGAAATAGTTATAGTAAATAATAATAAATAAATATGGGGCTTTTGAAGCCCTTCATGGCTTCTGCTTTCCCTGGTCTGCAGCGTTTTTATCTTTTTAAAGGGCTCGGATATCAGTGGCTCTGGGCGGCTTAGATGTGGGTGCTATCCAATGTATCCCAGGACTCCCACTGACCTCCCCCCCCCATCAAGTTCGCCAAGCTCTACCCTCTCCTCAAGTCCACCTTCCACTTGGAGCCCAAAAGAGGCCTGAGTTCGGTGTGTTTCTGCTTGCTACTCATCCTCGCAAAGAAGCAGCCAATCTGAATTTCACATCCTGAAGGCTCTCGTTCAAGTTGTCCACCTTTCACCACCCAATGGAAAGACCTGGCCTCGGGCAGCCCAGTCTTTCTGTGACCTGCTCTGAGCCTCCCTTTTTCTCCTCCAAGGCAACATCTCCATCGGTTCTGGAGCAAATAGAAAAGGAAGGACCCACACCCTTCGCTTCTTTGCCATCCGCTGTCAGTTCACCGGCTGATCTTCCTGCATTTAATATTCACCTGGATTTTTCGCTTCCCAGGTTTGCTTTCACAGTAATGGAAGGCCCATCACCCTTAAGAGGTTTGGAACGTCGAACCCCCAAGTAATTCCAGCCGCCACCTTTCCCCTGCCTGCCCTCTTCACACTCTGTGGGTCTCTCCAGCTGGGACAGGGGGACAGCAGACTCCTCTTCTCCCCCATGCTGGAAGCTCTTACTAAGCTCCATCACTTGCATCCTCGCTGGAGCCAAGGAGAACTTCCTCTTCGATGCTCACCTGGTCCCCATTTGGCCTAAATCTCCATCCTCCTCCTCCCCCCCCCCGTGCAAAAGGAGGGCCAGGCCGTTGTCCCGCCCAGAGGAGCCCTCTTGGGGCTGATCCCTGAGCCGAGCTCCGCTGGGCTTGCGGGCAGCGGGGACGTTTCGGGAGCGCGGGCGCAGTTTCCACCGCCGGCTCTCCCGGCCAGGCCGGCGGCCATCAGTCGCCTCATCCTCAGCCGCAGCGTCTGGGCCGCCTCGCTCCATCTTTGCGCTTCCCGGCCGCTCGGCGGACGCGGCCCGGGCCCGGGGCCGATCGCTCCGCTTACGAGGCTGCGCGGCGGCGGCTGGGCGAGCGTTGTGGGCCGGGCCGCGACGTCACGGCGGCGGCGGCGGCGGCGGAGCGGGATTGCGCAGCCCCGCCGCATTGCCAGGGATGCGAGGCTGAGCCGCTAGGCATAGGCGGCGGTGGCGGAGGAAGAGCCGGTGGCGCCCGCATCGGAGGGAGCGGCGCGGGCCGAGGTGAGCGCCAGGAGGGGGTGGGCCGCGTCCGGCCGGGTCCGCAGACGGTCCGCAGCGGCAGGGCGGCTGCCGGTCGGGGCTGGGCTGCGGCCGGAGGGGCTGCGTCGAGGCGGCGGGCCGGGAGGGGAGCCGGGGGTGGTGGCGGCTGATCGGTGCGGCTGCGGCCGCCTTTGTGCGCGGCTGCTCAGGGCGTGTCTGAGGCCGCCATTGCGGAGCCGGGCTCGGGGGCCGCCGTCGCCGCCTTCGGGCTCCCTCTGCGCCGGCCGCGGTGGAGGGGCGCGCCCGTCCTCCTCCCACCTCCCGCCCGGGCGGGCGGCCGGCCGGCCTCTGCCGTGGAGACGGAGGAAGATGCTGCGTCGGACGGAGGGAGGGAGCGGCGGGGCTTCGGCCGAGAGGGGCGGTTTGGTTCCCCTTTGCCCCGCCGCCCCCGGCCCCGCTCTGCTCCGTTGCCTGCGGAGGGAAGCGCCGGCTCCTTCCCCGGCTACCCGGCTCGCTTGGCAGCGCCTTCGGCCAAGCAGGGGTGGGGGAGAGGCTGGTGGCCCTTGGTCGTCCAAGAGCCTCTTCAGTCTGGACCTTAACCGGGACCAGGTCTGAGCAGCCCCAGAAGCCAAGAGGAAGGACGGCCATCAGGTGGCGAGGCTCGGTTTCCGATGTCTGCAGGGAGCGCGGGCTGGACTAGATAGCCTCGGGGATTCCGCCAGCTGTCAGCCTCCAGGCCGGAAAGGCCTCTGCTCAGCGGCCGGAGCGTACCTGAGGGGTGGGCGCCGCTTTCTCAGGCTGAGCTGGAAGGGCCCCTCCTGGGCTGTCCTGGTTGCGGCTTCTGTGCTGTACCTAATTTCAAGCCCGGTTCGCACAATCCCAGAGCTTTCCCAAGGTTTTGATTCCCTGTGTTGTGGGAATTACCCCGTTAAGCCAATTACCGTTAAGGCTGGTTAATTTGGTCACTGTCCTGCTTTCTCAAAGTTTGCCTCTAGCCACAGCGCTTAGTTAAGCTTGTCTGAGGAAGAAGCTGAGTTGGGCTTGTTTAGGACTTGGATGGGGGACCACCAGGAGACATTTGTAGGTGATGCTGGGAAGTTCGGGAAGTCTGAAACCTGCTGAAAGAAGTTCCTCTTTTAAACCTGTTTTAGTGTTCAGCATGTTGTGTGAGCTGAGGTGGGCTAGCAAAGATCCATTGGTGAGCCCTGAAGGGGGCAAGGTGACCAATTGTGGTCACATACCCCCCCCCAGTTCTTCCCTGGAGACTCTTCCAGCCTTTGGAAGCTGCACGCAGAGGAATTCTGATCCAGAGGCCTCTCCCAAACTCTGCTAGACCCCTCCATTTGCCAGAGGGTACCTGCAGGCTTCTCTCTCTCTACCCTGCTGCCCCCTGGCATGGGCAAGTGCCAGGGAGGGATGGCAGGACGGACTGGGATGGGGCAGGAGCTGAATAGCTGCTCCCCATCATCAGCTCCCTGTACTTACACATCCTGGTTAAGACTACAGTGGGGGGATTACTTGTGCCCAGATGGCAGCCCTGGCGGTGCCAGGGCTGGGGGTGATGGGCACAGCCCTCCAGTTCCCCTGAAGCTCAGCCCAGTTGGCCCTGACTGGAGGCTGCTCTCTGGGTTCAGAGGGGCTGTTTCCCGGCCTGCCCCAGGAGTGTGGGGCTGTGCCCTGGTCTATCTCACCCGCTGGGGAAGGCTGGTGGGTGGTTCGTGCCAGGGAGGCCGGCTTGTGTGGTACCATCTTTGCATGGATTAGGAAAGTTTCAGAGAGCAAGGGAGCTGCAGCCGGCCAGCCGGCCATCCTCCCTGCAGAGGCCTGAGCCAAGCTGGACTTTCACTGCTGGGGGGTCAGAAAAGCCAGGGGACAGTCAGCTGGGCACCGCAGCAACGCCACTGAGCTGTCTGAAAGCAAAAGCTTGGTCGGCAGTGGCGGGAGGGGCAGGAAGAGCGGGGGGGGCCTCAACCTGGCCGGCCTTCCCTGGCTTCATTGGCATCTGAGGCACGTCCAGCTTGCGGCCATTTCGCCTGATTCCCACAAGGAGGGGCTGCTCCGGAGCTGCCTTGTCCTGCAGAGCCTGCCCTTCCCTTTAACTGTGGAGAGAGATGGGGGGGGGGCAATCTTTGTGTGGGGGGGGCAGGAGGACAATGCAATCCGTGGTGCCATGATGTTGCTAGGTGGTTGGAGGTGGTCATCTTCAGCGGAGAGCCTGGTCTTGACAGCTCTCCAACAGAGGTTTGGAGGGGGGAGGCTTTGACTCTCCTTCCTTGCATGCCCCCCTCATATCCTCCTGCACTGGGGAGAAAGCAGGTCCCTCCTTGGGGAGCGAGCCCTGGTCGGCTGCACAGAAAGAAAGGCGGCTTTGTCGGGATTTGTTCTTGGAGGGAGCAGCCTTTGCAGGACGGATGTTCCCCATGGCAGTTCCCTCCGCCTCCCCCCCCCCAGGCTTTGTGTTCTGCACAGTGACAGAATCAGATGCAGGCAGGGTGTGAACATCCCCAGAGCTTCTTTCTGCTTGAAAACCTCAAATGATGAGGCTTGATGGGAGCCCCACCACCTCCTTCCTTCCCTCCCTCCCTCCCTCCCTCCCTCCCTCCCTCCGCAGCCAGGCCTTTTCCAGCTTGGCGTGACTGCCTTCCCCTCCCAGTGTAGGGAGCAGGGCAGGCAGTCTGACCCTCCCCAGTGGCAGAAGACCCAGATGTGCTGAGCTTTCAAGAGAAAAGCCAGAGGGGAAAGAGAGGGAAAAACTGCCATGTTGAAAGCGTGGGGGGGGGCAGGCCAAGGAATCCTGGGCCGAAATGAGCAGCCAGGAGGGGGCTGGGCTGAACATCAGCAGAAGGGAGGGCAAGAAGCAGGAGCCTTCTTGGAATATCTTGTCGTCCCCCCCCCGTTCTCCCCCCCCCCGTGGGCTTTATGGGCTTTCAGATGAGCTTCCCTGGGGGGCCTTGCTGCTGGATGATGAGCAGGGCCAGGCCTGGGAGCGGAAAAACCTTCCCCTTGGATGGGCATTCTGAAGCACCAGCATAAGCCAAGCTGTGGGGCTAGCACCAAGAGGGGTGGTGGGGAAGCCATGGAACCAGAGCTCTCAGCAGCCACCCCCACCCCACCCCCATCCTGGCATCCTGCGGTCATTCCACCGAGAAAGCAGGATAGCAAAAGGAGAGGAATCCAAGGACGATGGAAATGGGAGGTTGTGGAGAGAGCAAAGGAAGCTATCCTATATTTTGCGATGGCCTGAATTTTGGAACTCATTTCCAATAAAATGGAGTGATGATACAGAATTATTAACAAAGGTCAGGGAGACTAAGAAAATCCCCAATCCCAGTTGGCGAATGCTTTGGCAGATCCCGTCCAAGCGAGGGCCTGCAGCAGGCAAATTCAATTCAATTCAGTTCAATTTATGGGATTTCTATGCCGCCCTATTCCAGGAACTCAGGGCGGCTCACAGCATAAATAGAAATCTACATAAAAATACATATATAAAAAGAACCCCTAAATTAAAAAACCAGTCATCCAATGAACATACACACAAACATACACTGGCTGGGGGCAAGATGTTAACTGCCCCAGGCCTGTCGGCAAAGTTGTGTCTTGAGCAGTTTACAAAAGGCGGGGAGGGTGGGGGCGATACGGATCTCCGCGGGGGGAGTTGATTCCAGAGGGCCGGGGCCGCAACAGAGAAGGCTCTTCCCCTAGGCCCCACCAGGCGACACTGTCTGGCTGACGGGACCTGGAGAAGGCCGACTCTGTGGGCCCTAACTGGCCGCTGGGATTCATGAGGCAGCAGACGGTCCCGTAAGTAACCTGGTCCGATGCCATGTAGGGCTTTATAGGTCATAACCAACACTTTGAATTGGGTTTGGAGACCAAATGGGCAGCCAATGCAGCTCGCGGAGTGATGCCAAAATGTGGGCATTTCTGAGCAGGCCCAACACTGCTCGCGCGGCTGCATTCTGCATTACCTGAAGTCTCCGAACGTTTTTCAAAGGTAGCCCCATGTAGAGAGCATTGCAGTAGTCGAACCTCGAGGTGATAAATCCCACTCAGCCAGGGGCAGCACGAAGAAGCAGCCTGCAGAGTTGGACTGGGGTGGGGGGGGCAGCGAATCGAAGGTCCGTCAGCAGGATTTAAGAAGCAGCCAGTTGCCAACTCTCGTAACTGCTTGTTTGCCAAAGAAGCTCTTCCTGGGGTTGCACAGTTGCTGGCTAGGTCCTCCTCTGCTCCCGCTAGCAATGCTGGAGTGACACCATATGGTACCTGCCTTTTTTTGGGCCCTCCCCGGGGTAAGGAGTCATGTCTGGTTGTCGGATCCCTATCACAGGCAACCTCAAGTGGCGTGGCCTGGGGCCCAGGGATGCTTAGCCAGCTGCAGCGAAAGTCCCATCCAAGCCACAGTGGCTCAGGAGGAGCCAGGAGGGTCTCACTTGCTCCTGTCCTAAGAAGGCAGAGTGGGAGTCTGTCCTGGATGACAGCTAGCCCCAGGCTCCTTCTGGAAGCGAGAGCTCTGCCAAGCACCAACTTGGGTTTCTTGGCATCAACCACGGCATTTGGAAGGGGCTCTCTCATCCTTATTGACGCCTTTCCTCAAGGAAGCTCTGGAAGCAACAGAGAACTACAGCATGGTGAAGCCCCTCTAAATCAGGAGTGTTGGTCTTCCCTTTTCTTGAGGGAAGGGAAGGGAAGGGAAGGGAAGAAGGAAGGAAGGGAAGGGAAGGGAAGAAGGAAGGAAGGAAGGAAGGAAGGAAGGAAGGAAGGAAGGGAGGGAAGAAGGAAGGAAGGAAGGAAGGAAGGGAAGAAGGAAGGAAGGGAAGAAGGAAGGAAGGAAGGGAAGAAGGAAGGAAGGAAAGAAGGAAGGAAGGAAGGAAGGAAGGGAAGAAGGAAGGAAGGAAGGAAGGAAGGGAAGAAGGAAGGAAGGAAGGGAAGGGAAGAAGGAAGGAAGGAAGGGAAGAAGGAAGGAAGGGAAGAAGGAAGGAAGGAAGGAAGGAAGGAAGGAAGGAAGGAAGGAAGGAAGGAAGGCGCCCAGCCCTCCTAGCCCCAGGACAGCCGTGGCTTTTCCATGGGGTTTCCTGGCCTTTTCCAGGCCAGAGACGGGAAGGCCCAGGGCTGTTTTCTCACCATCATTGAAAAGACCCTTATGTAGGCAGCCAGGAGTGGGACAGCTGCCATTGAAGATGGGTTTGACGGGGGGGGGGGTGACACAGGAGCCTGATCTGGAATTGACAGCTCTCTCCCTCTCTCTGGTCTCCTCTTCGGTACTTGTGGGCCAGGGCCGGTGAGTCCCCCATCTGTGCCCCTTGGGGGGCGGCCATGACAGAACTGCCCCCCTTGGTTGGCCTTTGGGCTGCTCCAAAGACGGGGCAGCCCAGCAGCTCCCTGGTGTTTTCCTGGTCTTTGGGCCAGCTTCTGAAATCCATCCCCACCGGCTGCCTTCTGCAAAGGAAGTCCACTAAGGATGCTGTGGGTCAGGCCAAGTCTGGGGCACCGGACCTGCAAGCTGGCCAGAGGCATTCTGGGAAGACATGGGAAGGGGCGGTCACCATATCTGCTCCCAGCCAGGATGGCAGGCATAGCCGTCACTGAGTCTGCCCAGGACGGGGGGGGCTTTGTTGATTAGGGGCCTTCAGGTTGTGGCCGAGCCGCACAGATTTTCTCCATGACAGTGTCTGGAAATTGCCCTGCTGCTCTTGCAGACTTTGTCTTCCCCAGACTGAAATCCAGGAGGGGGTTGGTCATTTGGGAATTGTAGCCCGACCCCTAGAAAGTTTGAAATGCTTATCCTGCTGCTCCTGGTTCACGGGTGAAAAAAAAATCAGGATTTGGGTGGCCTCTTTTCTGACTCACAGATTTATTGAAGATACCAGCTGTTGTGGAATCCTTGCTGCTCTCTAAGCTCAGTAGTTTCCTTGCAGACGTTTCATGGCCCAACTAGGTAACATCATCCAGGTTAGCAGGGAGGGGAGGCTGCTCTCTGTTTATATACTAATGACTTGCCCTGTCAGCATTGGTGGGAGTATTTTCTTTTAGGTGAGAAAATCAAAAGGGTAATGAAACAACATTAAGGTCAGAAAGAAAATAGCCAAGCTCAGAGAGCGCTGGAGCTCACTAAAGCTGCCATCACAGACTAATGTGTTCTCCTCCTCCATTGTTCATGTGTATTTTGTTTCTCAAAAAGAGACCTTTAAAGGTGGTCTCTATTTTTGAAGGCAGGTGTTTCTGGCAGAAAATTTGAGCTGAAGTGCCAAATTCAGGGGAATTATTTTTGTTCTGGCAAATAGTGGAGAGGTTTTAGGGCAGCCCAGTATCAGCCCGTCTCTCTGGACCCTGCAATGGGAGGAACAGGAGGCGGAGATGTGTGTGTGTGTGTGTGTGTATGTGGTGGTCTGGTGAGGAGCAGAGCTGGATTGTGGCAGGCAAAGAGTCCTGGTTTTAGGTGGAAGCAAGTGTGGCCCTTTTATCCCCGGCTGGCTTGATCTGCCTTGGTGTGCACTGTGTGTGCGTATGTCGGATTTCGTTCTCTTTTCTTCCGTTGAACTCTCTCTTCCCCTTTCCCTCCCCCCTTAATGTTGCTCTGCTTCCTCAAGACTTTAATAAAAAATTTAAAAAAAAAAAGACTTTCCTCTTTCTGAGCTCAGCGCCCTCAGCCTGAAAAGCTTTCAGATGTGGCCCAGATGTGGTCTAGCTTGTTCAGCTCCAAAACTGGACGGACGTGATCAGGACAAATAGGGGCTTCCTCTGGACGGCCCTAGATGGGGCAGCCAATGGGGGCTGAGAAGACACGGGAAGGTGTTGGAGAGGGGATCCAGAGACCCCTTGACTTTGGTCAGAGAAAATTTAGCAGCTGTTTTTTCTCCACGAAAGCCCCAATAAATGAGGGCAGGTAGCCTGGGGAAATGATAAGTGTGTTTCTTCCCATTTATTTTAGCTTCTAACAAATCCCAGGATTTGGGACAGGACAAAAAAGCTCATAGCTTCAGCACGACAAAGTCTACCTGATCAGATCCAGAGGCAGCTACGGTCCAAAAAGGTGAAATGCAGGTGCTGTGAAGGCTCTGCCCGTTTTTTCATCAACGTGCCCCCAAACCAGGGCGAATTTTGACTGCATCATCGTGGCCGCCATCTTGCCTTCTTGGACCATCCCTGCAGACCTTCCTAATGAGACACAAACTAGGTTAAATTGAAGCACGTTGCTTCTTTCAGAGATCGTGCCAGGAAATCTGGCAGCCGCTATGGGAAGGCCTGGAAAAGCCTTCGGCTTTGTTGTCTTTATTTGTTATGTTTATTTATAAGTGACTCAACCTGACCCATCACAGACCCTCACTTGACACACCCACACCTGAAGCCCTTATAAACAGAAGAACACTGACATCCCCTAAACCAGGGGTGGACTTCAACTCCCAGAATTCCTGAGCCAGCCATGCTGAGGGGAAAGGGAGAGGTTTCCAAGCTGAGCCATGCTGGCTCAGGAATTCTGGGAGTTGAAGTCCACGAGTCATAAAAGACCCAAGGTTGCCTACCCCTGGCCTAGTCTATTAAGCCTGACAAGATTAGATTATCAGAAACTGGTAGGCCTAGTCCACGGGTAGGCAGCCTTGGCCCTTTTATGACTCGTGGACTTCAACTCCCAGAATTCCTGAGCCACCAATGCTGAGGGGAAAAGGAGATGTTTCCAAGCTGAGCCATTCTGGCTCAGGAATTCTGGAAGAAGTCCTCGAATCATAAAAGAGCCAAGGTTGCCCACCGTTGACCTAAACTCTGCTGAAAATGTTACCTCACCTGGTAATGAAATGTTCAGAAACCAACCCACAAGCTCGGAGAATGAACCTTCACCCTTATTTATAAGTTTACATGCCTCCAATGTCCCCATCGAGTGACTTTGGGCACTTTCTGCTTGATCCTTGAGATCCACCCTTGGGCGCAACACACAAAGAACATTGTTGTTGTAAAGGTTCTGTGCCATTTTGGGGGCATGATTTCAGAAGGGGTTTGCCCTTGCCTGCTTTCCAGGGCTGAGAGAGAGTGACTGGCCCAAGGTCACCCAGCTGGCTTTGGGCCTCAGGCCAGACAAGAACTCTCCTGGGTTCCTGCCTGGTGAATTCACCACCACATCACAGTGCCTCCCTTGACAACTTCTGTACAACCCTGTCAGTACAACCCAGAGTTGTCCCTTTGGCCCATGGGAATGTTGGGGGAGGGGGATGAAGTTCAAAATGACGGAAGCTGTGGGGACAGAGCAAGATGGGGTCTTCTTCCTGGATCTGGCCTTTGATCTTCACTCCAGCAACCCCTTTCTAACTGGTCTTCTGAGAAGACCACAGATGGAGCAGGAAGCCAGAAGCAAAGCCCTCTGCTTGACCCTCGTCCCCCAGGAAGTAGACCCCTTGGCTGCTGTGGATCACTGGCCTCTCTGAGACTCCCTTGAAGGGTTTCAAGAGGGAAGTATCAGCTCTTCCAGTGGCAAAGAGTCCCACAAGTACACTTTATCTTCTCTGAGGGCTTCCACCTCCCTTCGCTTTAGCATTACTGAGTGTAACAGAAACACCCACATTGTGCTCTCTCCTGTGAGGATGCCAAGCGTGCAACCACATCAGATTTCACACCAATCTCTTCCTTGCTGGGCTATGATTGGGTTGATGCCTAGCCCATGAGAGCATAGATGGACCTGCTGGTCCCAAAGACCACACCTGATCCTGAGCCAGGTCATAAGCCAGAGTCACCAGAAGAGGGTTTGAAACCCTCACCCCACCCCTGTGCGAAATGGAGGCAACAGGAAAGCTGGGTAGGTGGGGGGAGCTGCCTATGCTCCTGTGTGCAAAAATGCACCTGCAGAACAATTGCCCCGTTGCCCCCCTGGTGGGAGATTCCTTTGTAAAGTCCTGGGAAGGGGCTGGTGAGGTGTTCTCTGAGATATGGCTGGGGGTGGGAGAGCTGCTGAAAGCTGACCTTGTCCTCGGTGACTCTGTTGTTTTTGTCTCTGCCAGGTCTTGGGCTGCCTTGAGGAGGTGTCTTCTGACAGTCCACTCTGTCCCCCAAGGCCCTTCCATGGGTAGCTTCAATGCCGCAGGTGCCCTGGCGAATGGGACCGAGGATGGATAGCCTCCCCAAACTGACAGGAGAAACGCTGATAGTTCACCATATTCCCCTGGTGCATTGCCAGGTCCCGGACCGGCAGTGCAGCAGCACCAGCCAGCGGACCAATCCTTTCTTTCCCTCTGACCTGGGGGTCGGGCGGACCAGTTCGCTCCCTGAGAGGACCCTCCTGCAGGCAGACTCGCTGGTCTACAACAGTCTCCTCAGGGCATCAGACGAGGCTCCAGAAGAGGGGCCAGTGAGTGGGCAGAGCCCTTCCCCCACGCTGGCTGCCCCCGCAGCCCCTCAGCGGCAGAACCCCTTCCTGCTGAGAGACGAGGCCTGGGATCTCTGCGAGGATGACCCAGGGCAGAAGTCCTTCCACCTGCATGTTGGCCGGTCCGCCTTCCGCCTGCATGAGCCAGCACTGCCTCCCTTCCATCTGCATGGCAGTAACCCTGTGGTGAGGCCCTGGTGTGGCAGCCACCGGGTGGATGTGGTGGAAGGCCACGCTGACCTACCAGCCGATGAGGAGACACAGGACAAGGGCCACCTGGCAACAGAATGCATGGAGCTGGACGAGTACAGCTGCCACCGTGGGGACCCCTCCAGCCTCTCCCTGGAGCAGGAGTGGGCTAGTGAGTCAGACGACCTGATGAACAACCCGGAGGCCATCCGCAGCCGGACATGCAGCTGCTCCAACTCTGAACTGCAGCGCTGCCGGTGCTACAGCCTCTCAAGCCAGTCGGAGCCCCTGGACCAGCAGATGGGCTACGTCAGCGACTCCTCCTGCAACAGCTCCGATGGTGTCCTGGTCAACTTCAGCACCCTCTACCAGAGGCGGAACGGTCACCCTCACACCAACCTGAACTCGGGTCCCTTGTCCTGTGATTCCTCTTCGGGCAGCCAGTCAGACATGGCCGCTTTTTATCTTGACCTGCACTCCTCATCGCAGGAGTCGAAGATGCCTGGAGAGCTGCAGGATCTGGAGGGGCCAGGGAAGGCCTGTGGGTGCCACCATCCCTCTTCTCCGATCCTGGATGCCAATTGCAACTCCTATCCACCACTCTGCGATCCGTGCCCATCTGATGGCTCTGACCTGACCGCGTGCTTCCAAAGCCAGGCACGGCTTGTGGTGGCCACCCAGAACTACTACAAGCTGGTGACATGCGACTTGTCCTCCCAATCTTCCCCCAGCCCTCCTGGCTCCTCCATCACCAGCTGCTCCGAGGAGCAGGCCAGGGGGAGCCCCCTCCAACCCACCGAGTATTACCTCTTCCAGAGACCTGGGGAGAGCGACACAGAGGAGTCCCGGGATGAGTCACAGGAGGAGTCGGAGAAGAACGCCATCGAAGGACAGGTCTACATCAATGTCTCCCCACCCAGCCTTGTCGGAGGCAGGCAGCGCTCACGGAGCTATGATCGCCACCTGGACCGCAGCCCCTCCGCCCGTCTGGGCTCCCTGGAGCGCATGCTGAGCTGTCCGGTCAAGCTGAGCGACAGCCCCTCCTTGGCCCTCCAGAGCTCCCCTCCCAAGCGCGTCACCTCCTTTGCAGAGCTGGCCAAGGGCCGGAAGAAGAATGGCTCCTCACCACCCATTCGGACCAGCCGGGACTCATCCCTGGAGTTCTCGTCCATCCCCGAGAGCCTGAGGGACAGCTCGGTCTTTCTAGAGAGTCAGGAGCGGCACAGCCAGAGCCTCCCGCCCCTGCCGTTGGCACACTCTGAAGGTGAAAATGCCAGAAAAGGCTCTAGGGAGGTGCCCACCTGTGGGCAGGAGGGGGGAGAACAGCTTTTTTTCTCCGCAGTGTCAGAGACAGGAGCCGTTGGCAGCAGCATTTTTGGCCAGAAGGACATTCGAGCCCGAGCTGATGGTAAGCCCCCCCCCGGTCCCCTCCCCACTACAGATGAATGCACTGTGGCCTCTTTTTCACAGCTGGTTGAGGGAGAATGAGTGGGGTTTGGGTCAGGAGAAGCCCCTTTCCATTAATAAACTGTCCCAAATCCATATTAGGATACCCCCATGTCCATATTAGGATACCCCCATGTCTATTGGCAGGGAAGAGCATGGAAGTTGCTACAGGGATTGATGACCAGATGTCTTGGCCAGGGCCCATCCTCAGCCACCAGGCGTTGCAGCGAGAGCCGCCAAGCCGGGCAGGTTGAGAAGGTTAGATGGATGTTAGATCAATGAAGGTGAACCATTTGGACTCAGAGTGTCCAAAATTGAGAAAATGCCTACCGTGACTCTGCTGGTGAGTCATCCCGCCCACCTTGGATGAAAAAGGCCTCTCCTGACCCTCTGAAGCCTCCCAAGAGGGCCCTGCTGCCACAGGGCCTCGGGACCATCAGAAAATTGCACAAAAACACTTGCACAATTGTTGGATGCCTCAGAGGCTGCACGAGAGCAGGACCTTCTCGTATGACCTCCAGAGGGTCCAGACGCCGGGCATGTCACCAAAAATGCCATGGTGTGTCACCTGTGATACACGTATCCTAGGTTCACCATCACTGTTCTAGATTCTGAGGAGGGTGGCTGTGCTTCCACAGCACTTTATTGCGGCTGGTTCAGTCAGACAGGAAAACTGCTTCCTACTTGCATTTGAGGGAATTGAGGCTCAATATCCCACTCCACCCGTCAGCCACCATCCCACCCTGGCTGAGACCTCCTGAACTGCCTGATGCGCCTTCTTTGATGCCTTGAGACAAGTCTGAAGAAGATAGCCAGCGCTCGCTCGGTCTTCAAGCCCAGCCCGGCTGCAGCCTTGGCCATCAGCCCTTTATGTCTGCCTAGGACCTATCAGAGGCAGGATGGGAAGAGGGAAGTGTAGACAGCTGTTGTGAGCTTTGTGGGCAACACAGTGAGTCCCTGAAGCCACAGCTATGACCACTGGTTGTCCCAAGGACTGGCTGGGCAAAGAGGTGCTCTACAGCCCTGGGGAGGGACTGGAATCATTGTGTGGGCAGGAAGCCTCTGAAGGTTTCTTGTCTGAGAACAGGATCAAAAATTAGAAAAAAGCATGAGTCTAAATTTTGAAAGAGATGATGGGGCAGTTCAGAAAAATTGAATTTGGATGTAAAAACTGACACCCTGGACCGCAGAAGGAAAAGTCAAGCCAGTTTTATTAAGTTGAAGAAGTGAACTAAAATGATGAAAGACAGCAGGGCAGATGCAGAGATCTCCAGTTAAGAAACACAACTCTAACACACAGCCTAGGCCTGGGAACTAGGAAGAGGTGGGGGAAGGGCAGGGGATGGAAGGGGCTCGGAGACCAAGGCTTCTCTTGACAACCTGCTTGACTTGTGGCAGTGGAAGGCACCTTGACACCCTGTTTGCTGAGGACACTTCCCCACGTCCTCCTGACGCAAGAGAGGGGGACAGTGGACAAGCCTCTCTAGGACCAGAGATGGAGGGGATGACCCTGCCCAGGCTTCAAAAACACCAAAAGGGGACTTTGAGGAACTCCCCCCCCAAAGCCCTGAACTCTCCTGAATCAAAACTCAGCAAATTGGCTGGTTTGGGCACATGCTAAGCCAGTCTTAAACCTCTCACCCCAGCCCTCCTCCCCACTGGCTTGGCCTGCTAGGTAAGGCAGTGGCCAGACCTTCAGCTGAGCTGGATAAATGGGTTCCATGATGGGGAATGATCAGCCAGGAGTCTCCCTACCCGGCAGGATCTGGGGGAGAGGCCTTAGGGCAGGGGTAGGCAACCTTGGCTCTTTTATGACTCGTGGACTTCAACTCCCAGATTTTCCTGAGCCAGCCGTGCTGAGGGGAAAGGGAGAGGTTTCCATGCTGAGCCATGCTGGCTCAGGAATTCTGAGAGTTGAAGTCCACGAGTCATAAAAGAGCCAAGGTTGCCTATCCCTGGCCTAGGAGGTTCACCGCTTAGAACAGGAGGACTTAGGACAGGGGTAGGCAACCTTGGCTCTTTTATGACTCGTGGACTTCAACTCCCAGAATTCCTGAGCCAGCCCTGCTGAGGGGAAAGGGAGAGGTTTCCATGCTGAGCCATGCTGGCTCAGGAATTCTGGGAGTTGAAGTCCACGAGTCATAAAAGAGCCAAGGTTGCCTATCTCTGGCCTAGGAGGTTCACCGCTTAGAACAGGAGGACTTAGGACAGGGGTAGGCAACCTTGGCTCTTTTATGACTCGTGGACTTCAACTCCCAGAATTCCTGAGCCAGCCACACTGAGGGGAAAGGGAGAGGTTTCCACGCTGAGCCATGCTGGTTCAGGAATTCTGGGAGTTGAAGTCCACAAGTCATAAAAGAGCCAAGGTTGCCTACCCCTGCCTTAAGGAGTACATAACCTGCTGCTCTGGGGTGTGTGTCAGGGGCTGCCTTTTCTCCTGTGCTGGCTGAGGAATTCTGGGAGTTGAAGTCCACAAGTCTTAAAGTTGCCAAGGTTGAAAACCCCTGGCTAAGCAATGCAGAGAGCTGGGCTCAGCATGCAGGCCAGCTGTGCAACCTCTGCCCTCCTTCCCTTCTGCAGGTGGCACAGCAGATGGCAAAGTGGTGCGCTACAGCAAGGACCAGCGCCCCACCACGTTACCCATCCAGCCCTTCGTCTTCCAGCACCATTTTCCCAAGACGTCGAAGGGCCGGGCCCTGCACAGCCATTTGGCCTCCAGCCTCTCCCAGCTCTACGGCCTCTCAGCCACCACCGCCACTCGCCCAGCCAGCCGACCCCTCTCCTCTGCTTCCCAGTCCTCCACCTCCACCGAGGGGCCTGTGGGGCAAGGCCAGCGTTCTGCTGATGGGGCGGCTTCTCTGGGTGACGGCCATGCCAAGAGAGGGCCAGGGCCGGAGACCACCCGCCTTTCCCCACTGGGCAGCTACTCTCCGGTGCGCAACAACGTGCCTTTCTTCCAAAGCGAGGAGTCCTCCTGCTCGCCCACCCCAGAGACGCAGCCCCCCCGCAGCAAGTCCTGCCCAGTCTCTGCCAACCTCCTGCCCAGCACCAAAGCTTCCCCAGCTACTGGCAGCTGTGCCACCCAGAAGGGTGCTGGGGCTGGTGTCCTGCACAAGCAGAGTGAGAGCTCCTCACCAGTGACCAAGAAGGAGGAACCCCCAGGCCCCCCTGCACCACTGGCCAAGGACCGGCTCCTCGGTGGCTCTCTCTTGCCGTTGTTATCCGGTGGCTGGAGCCTGGCCAGAACGGAGAGCCACAGTGAACCCCAATGGAAGATAGGGTGCAGTGAGGCTGCCAGCTTCAGCTCCTTGGGTGTTGGCGTCCCTCGGCCCCTCAATGGTAGGTGGGCATTGCAGGGAAAGGTTTAACTTTGCATGCCTGGAATGTATGTCTCTCCTATGGGTAAATAATGCAGATGGGCCTGGTTCTGTGTGATGGTCCATTTGTCACCTGAATCGCCCTTTGACCCAAGACAAAGTGGGGGAGGGGGGTGAAAGGCCTCTGTTGGGCAGCCTGGCAGTCTGACCTCATGGCCTCCTCCACCCCCCCTTCTGGCCTCTATGATGATGCACTGGCCAAGTTGCTCCCCTGCATGGGGGGGGGAGTGTCTCCCGGGCTCTAATGCTGCTGCTGCTGAGTTGCTGCTCAGTCTGCCCCTTTGTCTCTGTCTCCTCCTCGGCTTCGGCTTTCCCTCCCCCGCCCCGACTGGCCTGCTGCGGCCATAGCCAACCACCTCTCTCTGCAAGCCTTGAAGTGGCGGGAGTACCGGCGGAAGAACCCCTTGGGGCTGGACCGTGTTTCGGACCTGGCAGGGCTGACTGGCCACCTGGACTGGAAGCAGCCGGAGAGCAAGCTACCCTGGAGAAACCCCCTGCTGGAGATGCCGGCTGGCCGCCCTGGACCCAGACTCCACGGTGCGCCTTGGCCAATGCAGGCTCCCCTTCTTGGCTCCCCTTGGCTGGTCAATATTGGTCAGCCCAAGGAAAGGGGGCTACGGGGGCTGTGGACCTGACTTGCAGCTCCCTAGAAGGGGTGGATGCAGTGTCCCCTGCCACCCATTGCTTATTTCCCCTGATGTGGAGTTTCTGTGGGGTCAGAGATATCGTGGATGTGATTTATGTCATATATTTGTCCAGGGGTCCATGTTTCTTTAAGCTGCCTATTTCTTTCAATGCTCTAAGCTGCCCAGAGACTGTTTGGAGTCGGGCAGCCTCAGAGCCCAATAAAGTGATAGGATGGTCATGACGTGCCCCCCTCCCGTGTGTCTTGCAGGGTCGGCAGTGAAACAGCCCCAGCACAGCTGCCCTGACTTCTTCCCCGACTATTTCTCATTGGCCGAAAAACCACCAGCTGAGTTCTGCCTGTCCCCGGACAGCAACGCGGAGTCTGTCTCCATCGATCTGTTGCAGAAGAAGGGTCAGCTTGGGGAGGGGTGGGGAATGAGAAGGGAGGGGGGCCCTGGGCCATTGCACCATTCCAAGGTATCTTCTATATGAGCTAGGAGTGCTATTTCCTGGGGGTGGGGGCCTCCTCAACAGATGCTGTTTGTGGAGGTAGAGCAGAGATGTCAAACACAAGGCCCTGGGGGCGGATGCGGCCCGCGAAGTGGTTTCATGTGGCCCACGAAGCCATTCTGGAAACTGAGGGAACAGCCCCCACTGCCTTGGCCCCGGCCCAGGCCAGCCAGGAGCCAATGTACAATTTTTGTGGTGGCCATCTATGCTGAAACGCATTCAGTCTTAGCTCCACAAGGCCGTCTGGAAACAGCGAGGAACCAGCCCCTGCCGCGTCGGCCCCGCCCCTTGGGCGCGTGCTGGGGAGGTGTCACCCTTTGTGAGGAATGAAGATATGGACCATGCCTTGGCGCTTGCCCTGGTCCCACCCCCTTCTGACAGAGATCTGTCCCACTCCTGCCCAGGCACCCACAGGCACCCTTGACGTGAACGATGTAGATCTGGCCATGCCCACCCAGTAGGCCACACCCACTCCATCCACGCCCACCCAGTAGGCCGCACCCACCCTGGCCACACACTCCCGCTCCCCCCCTCGAGGGCAACCGCAATGCTGATGCGGCCCTCAGTGAAATTGAGTTTGACACCCCTGAAATAGAGGACGGAGGGCAGTGAGGAAGGCCCAGGACTTGGGGTGGGAGGGGTAGATCCTTTGGGCAGGGAAGAAATCCAGTATAGCCAGGAGAGGAGGCTCTGACCCCCGCCATCTGTTTCAACATTTAAACACCCCCAAATACATCCCTAGTTAAAACATGTGGCTGTTAGGCGTGGACAGGGTGTTCATGTGTGGGGCGGACAAGGAGTGGTTGCAGGCTTTTGCCCTGCATGAAGCAGTGGGTATCAGAGGAGCTCCCTCAACTGCTCTGCTTTCAGCCCCCTCACCCTTATGGCTTGAGAGGGAGGGAGAGTGAGATTCATTTGACACAGAAAAGCCCCTCACAAATGTCTGTGCGGCCAGACCAGCCCCCCCCCCCAGAGCCCTAGACAGAAAGGAGGGGCCAAAGTGTCTGCTCGGCTGATGGGCAAGCTCAGGCTCCTTACTTTTTCTGTCCACCAGGTCTTGTCAAAGCAATCAACGTGTCCGTAGACCTCATTGTGGCCCATTTTGGGACCAGCCGGGATCCTGGAGTGAAGGTGAGCTGGCTTTCTTCTTGGCTTCCTCTCCCTTTAGTGCAGCGGTTCTCAACCTTTTTCAGTCCGCGACCCCGACCCGCATCGCGCATGTGCGGCGCGCCGGCCCGCATCGCGCATGCGTGGTGCTACCCTGCGCATGCGCGGTGTTGCCCCCTGCGCCGGCCGAGGAAAAGGGGAAAAAATATGGCGGACTGCGTTGTTTGGCGACCCCTGTGAAATGGTCGTTCGACCCCAAATGGGGTCGCGACCCACAGGTTGAGAACCGCTGCTTTAGTGCTTCCATTGTTCCAGCGATAGGCCTTCTCTGACATGTCCCTTTAAGGCAGGGGTAGGCAACCTTGGCTCTTTTATGACTCATGGACTTCAACTCCCAGAATTCCTGAGCCAGCCATGCTGAGGGGAAAGGGAGAGGTGTCCAAGCTGAGCCATGGTGGCTCAGGAATTCTGGGAGTTGAAGTCCACGAGTCATAAAAGAGCCAAGGTTGCCTACCCCTGCTTTAAGGTATGACTGCCTCATGGGCACTGCCAGTGCCCCTGCCACCTTGGGGCAGTTGAAGGAGGCAGGAAGTGGGATGGCCTTGGAAAAGATGGAAGCATCAGCCCTGAAAAAGAGGAGCAGATGAGGAGGAAACTCAAGTGGGCTCGTCTTGACCCTCTCGGCTACATGATCCCATTATTATAACAATAAAAAGCACTGCAGAAATTTATGTGGGCTGGCAGGCAGTTAGACCAGAATGTTGGGCCAAGAGCTTGCCCCCCCCTCCACTCACTTGCCTGGAAAGCTATCCTATCCCTGGTGCCGAGCCCATTGGGGTTTGCCTGTGGGCCAGTCCAGGGAGGGTCCCACGCCCCACTGGACTGCACGCCTTGTGACTGAGTCAGGTTCTTTGAAGGGCAGCGCCACTCCAAAGCCCCAGCTGAGCTGGGCTCTCTCCAGATAAGCAGAGGTGTGGGGAAGGGTGGGGGCTGCTGCTGGGGTCCTAGGTGCTTCCTTGTTTCTGCTTTTGAAAGGAAGGGCGGAGATTTACCTGCCAATCAACTCCTACCTTCTGCGTTGTTCCTGTTGAAGTCCTGCAGGGGGAAGGGGGAGAGGAAAGGCACGCTTTTACTCAGGAGGTGCTGGGAGGGGTGGGGGGGTGGGTAAGGCCAGGGGTGGTTCCCACCATTTAATCTCTCCTCTCTCCTCCAGGCCAAACTTGGGAACAGCTCGGTGAGCCCCAACGTGGGGCATCTCATCTTGAAGTACCTGTGTCCAGCCATCCGGGATGTCCTGAGTGATGGGCTCAAGGCCTACGTGCTGGACGTGATCGTTGGCCAGAGGCGGAATGTTCCCTGGAGCATCGTGGAGGCCTCCACCCAGCTCGGTATGGAGCTCTGGGGTCTGGCCTTCTGCCCTCCAGCACCTCCAGACCCTCAAGGCTGTCTTATGCTGGGAGGCTCAGTCTGGGCCTCTGAGGGTTGCCTGCTTTCCGCCCTGCGAAGGCCCTGATCTCCTTCCCAGCACTGGCCAGCCCTTGCCTGCTCGGCTTGTGGGCCTGACCCAAAGGAAGAAGCTGGCATCCCTCAGCCTGGGGACGGGGGTGAGGGCTGTCCATGGCACCTGTGGCATTGCAAAGCAGGTAGGCTTGTCAGAGTGCCAGCCAAGGAGGGTGTCAATGCTGCTAACATTGGATGTTCTTGCTTTGACAAAATATGAAGGCAGCCACTCTCTGTATAAGCTCTGTGGTATTTTTAGAGTTAAATTAGATGATGCTGGGAGGGGAGGAGAAAGAATGTGTGTGGGGATTAGTTAAGATAAGAAACCAGCTGGCTACAGAAGGAAGGGAAACTTTGCCCTTCAAACTGATTGGAGAATGTGATTTATGACTGCAAATTAGAGGAGGGGAATATGCTGGAATATTATGTGCTCAGGGGAGGGGAATTCAGATCTTGGCATCCTCCATGCTGTGCCGACACTTTGTTACACGATTAAAGACTTTTTAGGATAAACAATGCCTGGAAGTTCTTTGAAGTGTTTCGTTAATCGGAACCATGACAGAGAGTTGATCTGTCCCACCCCTCAGCTGCTTAAAAGAGAATCGATTGCCAATCAGAGGCAGTGGGGAGCACCGGGGGGGGGGAGAATACTGGCTTGGAGGTGCATTCTGGGGCTCCCCTTTTGGACCTGAGGACTGGGGGCTCCCATAACTGAAGGGAGCCACAGTGGCCAAGAGCTGGCACCCTGCCCGCTTTTCTGATGCCCCCCCTCCTCTTTCGCAGGACCCTCGACGAAAATCCTGCACAGCCTCTACAGCCGCGTCAACCAGTACCCGGAGCTCACCAGCCACAGCATGCGCTTCAACGCCTTCATCTTCGGCCTCCTCAAGTAAGCAGCGCTGTTTCCGCCCGCCCCATTGCGGAAAGGACAGGGAGGGCAGGGAATGTGGGGAGCATTGCTTTGCTTCCGGGAAGGAGGCAGCGTGAGGGAGGGGTCCTCCTAGAGCAGTCTTTCTCAACCTCAGCAACTTGAAGATGGGTGGACTTCAACTCCTAGCCAGCCAGCCAGCCAGCCATACCTTAACCCTAACACAGCCATGCTGACTGGGGAATTCTGGGAGTTAAAGCCGACCAGTGAGAGGCCCAGAACGCTGGAAGGGAGAAAAGGCTGACACCAGAAACGAGGGAGCCTCCTTTAGCCATCAGCTTTCTCCTGAACCTAAAATGGCGAAGTAGGATTTTTTATACTAACATGGGATAGGCAGTTAAAAGGACCGAATCTGCCCCAACTCCATATTGCTCCAAGGCGGCTCCGACAGGCAGGGCCAAGAGGCTCCATGGCAGGAAAGGAAAACTGGCAAGTGGTGTCAGGAGCCCCAGGTGAGGGAGACCAGCAGCGCCTGGACGTCGGTCGAGGCGCTGTGTTTGAGGGAGGCGGCGCCACACGAGGTTTCCAGTTTTCCATAATGCAGCGTGAGCAGCCTCCATCCTTGGGCCAGACTGACTGTCCTTGGAGGTCGCTCTTCCCCAAACTGTGAAGTTTGTAAGCCAAGATGCAGAGCTTCATTTGACTCTGTTCTTCAACGTGCCACAGTTCTTCTTTATTCTTAAGCAAGCATCCAGTTGCATACGTAGCTTGCATACAACTACGGTGCCAACTATCATTCTATTCTTGGATTCTCATCCTGCTATCATTTTTCCACATATTTTTTTTTTGTCCAAATCAAGGCTGCAAACATACCTAGCAGTCCTGCCACCTGTTTTCCACCCAACTACAGCCTTGTGAAGTGGGTTGGGCTGAGAGAGAGAGAGGGGCTGCCCCAAAGTCACCCAGCGGCTTTCCTGCCTAAGGTGAGACTAGAACTCACCGCCTCCTGGTTCCTAGGCCAACACCATCACCATTAACACCATGTGGCCCAGTGCCTGGCTTGTGTCCCCCAATGGTTCTTCTTGCAACCCAGCCCTGGCCCGGCACTCCTGCCTGTTCTCACCCTCTCTCTGCTTTCTCCACCAACAGCATCCGGTCCCTGGAGTTCTGGTTCAACCACCTCTACAACCATGAGGGTAGGTCTTTGCTCCTGACCTGCGTGGGGCAAGGCTGTGTGCTGGGGAAAGCTCAGGGGTGTCGCCCAGGTGGTGGCAGATGCCCTCAGGAGCCTCATCCACTCTTGACATACAGACCCCTGCCATGCCAGTGGACTTGGCCACGTGGCCCTTGCTTAGCTTCTGAAAGAAGGCAGGAACGCGGGGCGCAGGGGAGGGATGGTAGGTGGAGCTGAGCAGCCCCAAGCCTCCTGATCTCCTTTGGCTGGCCTGGCTGGGGTTCTGAATGCTCGAGCTGCTGGGGGGCCCTGGTGACGGTGCCCTTCTTCCCCCCCCCCAGATGTGCTGCAGGCGCACTACCAGCCGACAGGCTTCCTGCCTCTGGCGCACGGAGCCTGCCAGGGCCTCTTCGAGGAGCTCCTGCTGCTGCTCCAGCCACTCTCCCTGCTGCCCTTTGGCCTGGACCTGCTCTTCGAGCACCACCTGCTGCAGGTGGGCAGGTGGCAGCAGCAGCAGAAAGAGCTCCTGCGAGGCCAGCAGGGCCTGCTGCTCTCTGCCCACTCTACCCTACAGCTCATGCGCACCCGTGGCACACAGCAGGCTGGCGAGGGCTCCCGGGGCCCGCCCCCCCTGGAGAGAGCAGTGCAGCTGGCCAAGGGAGGCCCGGAGCTGAAAAAGGACAGGCAGGCCAGTTGGTGGCTGCAGCTCACCCAGAGCTCCCAGGTCTACATCCAGGACTCCCCGGAGGGCGCCCGCCTCGCCCACCACGAGCGCAAGAAGAGGGCGGGGGCCAGGCTGGCAGAGGCTGCGAGGGGCCCTCCCCCGAGGGAGGGGGTGGTGGAGGGGGCAGAGGCCTGCCCACCCACAGAAGCCCCCCCAGTCACGGAGAGGCTCCCGGCTGAAGAGGCAAAGCCTCCCTGGAAGCCAGGCCCTCCGGCCAGGGAGGAAGGCAAGGAGAAGGTCCGGCCCTTCTGGATGGGCAGCCCCCCGGATGCAGTACTGGCGGAGCTGAAGCGCAGCAGGGAGCAGGACCAGGCAACTGCCCTGGGGAAGGAGCAGCCCGTCGCCCACGTCCCCAGCAACGGCCAGCCCAAGTGGGCGCACCTCTTTGGTTCCCGCCAGGCGCCCAAGGAGCCCAAACAGGCCAACAGGTACTGTTGCTGGCAGTCGGGTTGAGCTCTGCCTTGGAGGCATTGTTTGGGAGTTGGGTGGGACAGCCTGGACCCTCAAGTGGGATGAACTGAGGATGGCTGACTTCCAGACTGAGAGCTGCACCCTGGACTCTCCGGCCTGCGCAGTTCTTTCTAACAGCAGGAAGAAGGGCTGGTTTCTAACTCCCCCCTTGTTAAATTGCAACTAGGGTAGGGCAATGGGGTCCTTGTGGCCCACCATAAGAGAGACGTTGATAAAGAGACATTTGCACCCCATCCCGGTTTGCTTTGTAGGCATCTGTGTCCTGAGATAGGCTGGATGGAGGCAGTGTTGCCCGGCTGCTTAGGGCAGAGCCTGGGGGTGGGTGCAACTGCCATCTTAGCTGGCAGATGTGCTGGGGGGACCTCACCTGGAGGCCCCCTGCCATTGCCAGGCAAAGCTGCAGTGCCCCCTGCTCCCCCAGCCTGACTGCTGCCTTCTCTGCAGGCTGCCCTCCGGCTGGCTGAACTTAGACCGCTCCGTCTTCCAGCTGATGGCCCAGACAGTGGGCGCTAGTGTGTGGCGAGAGACCGAGACGGCGCCCAAGCAGCTGCCCATAGCCAAGGGGCAGCCATCGGACGGGAGGGCCTCCCCTGGCGCCCCATGGTGAGTGCCTTGCAGCCGGGGCTGGTGTGCTGGGATGCCCCAACCTGCCTGGCTCTGCTCTGGGGCTGGCAGACCCTGGGCAAGCCCCCTTCTGCCATAGACCCCATCGCAGGCTGATGCTATGTGGCTGACCTAGGCTGGCCTCCCAACCCCTTTGCGCAGCGGATCTGTGGAAGGGAGGTAGAGGGCTTCCGGTCCTTATGCGCTCTGAGCCTGCTGAGAAGTAGGATGGGGGCAGCCAGTCTCACTCCAGATTCTGCTGTCCGGACCTCTTTTGCGCTGGCTGTGGCTCTTGGCTGGGGTAACTTCTGGCACCATGCCCTCCCCGTTCCCTGACAGAAGAGGGTGGGCACAGCTGGCTGGCAGGCATTTTCAGGAAGGGCTGCCTGAGCATGTGGCCCTTGGAGGAAGAGACCTTGCAGGGTGTGTGATAACCCAAGAACAATGGAGGGAGCGACAAGTGGGGGCAAGGCGGAGATTGGCTGCTGGATTTTAGCCTAGCTGGGGTGGGGGGACCCAGATGCTCCCCTGCGGTCAGCAAGACCCTTGATGGTTGGGGGCAGTGATATCAATGTAGTAAAAGCTTTAGGGGAAAACCAAAGCTTCCCCCCTAGGTGGGAAGGAAGCTGGTTCAGACTGCCTGCTGCATCTCCAGGGCTGAGTGTGGAAATGCCCAGCCTTTTCGGCATGCTCTCTTTTCCCCAGGGCGGTGAAGGCGCTTTGCCACCACATTGCCACCGAGGCCGGGCAGCTGAGCTTCAAGAAGGGAGATGTCCTGCGGGTGCTGGGCAGGGTGGACGCCGACTGGCTCCGCTGCAGCCGCAGGGAGGGAGCTGAGAACGGGCTGGTGCCAATCATGTACGTCACCCACCTAGAGGATGCCGATTATTGATGGGCAGGCGATCCCTGACGGTGCCCAGGAGCCAAGCCGGCCAACAGGCCCCTCGCCAAGATTCGGCCAAGGACCCAGCTTCTGTTGCCTGCCCTGGGTGGGTGGGGGGGCTAATCCTCTCTGCCGGGGGTCTCCTGTGGCCAAACTTTCCCTTGCATGCGCCTCTTCCTCTTCTCCACAGCACCTACGCCTGGTCCAAATGAGAATGGGGCCCCTGTGATGGGCTCTCGGGGCCCGCTCCAGACTTTGGGGGACTGTGGGCTAACCTGTATTAACGTTGGGCAGGGGGAGGGAGGGCGGGGGAAGCGAGACGCTGATGGGAGCAGCGCGGCCTCTGTGCATGTGTGTGTGGACAGGGCTGGTCATAGTCTGTCTCTGCAGGAGCAACTGACCAGTCGGAGAACAGTGGGTGACCAGCCAGCTTTCCCACCGAGGGTGGAGGCTTTGAAGACAGAAGGGGCACCCAACAAAATGGCCCTCATAGCACAGGCCGGGTGGTGTCAGTGGACCCTCTTGACTAGATGGGGAGAGGGTTTTTCTGGGGGAGGGGCCGGAGCTTTCTCTGTTTCCTGGGTTGTGTTCTGACCATTGGAGAGGAAGGGGACTCCCCTCCCCCATAGCCAAAGGGCAGTGCCAGTCAGTATTTGGGGCTAGGCTGGGTGGGGCTCTTGCCTGCCTGCCTCGTCCCCTCAGAGGACACGGATGTGAATGCAGGCGTCAATCCTGCCGGTGTTGCGAGGGTGGCGCCATATTTAATTTATACTTCCGGCGTTAGAACAGGGTGTCTCGCCTTTATTTATTTCTTTATTTATGACACGTATTAATAAAAAAGGTGCTGATTACGAGCTCCCTTGACAGACGTGCCTGATGATTCCCCCCCATCCAGGCTGCTTTGCAGGACCAAGACATTGGTTCTCTCCCCCCCCCAAAAAAAACCCCTAACCCCCCAAAACTCCCTCCCATTTACACAATTAAGCTCTTTTGATGCTTCATTCAGAAAGGAATTAGCTGGGCTGGTGTCCCTTTGGAGGGGTCGCTTGAAGAACCCCGAGGAAGACAGGTCAGCCTTTACGTGCCCCGAATGTGCTGTAGCAGTTGGAGAAGGGGGGCCTTCACTCTGCTGCAAGCAGGACAGGATCCCTGCCCAATGGGGGTGCCAATGGGCCCACCTTGGCAACTGAACTCACTCTTTTTTCAAGCTCTTGGAATCGAATGTGCCCTAAGCTAACCCAGCAGGCTGCTTGGGCATAAAACCCACTAGGGTTGGTAGGCCTGGTGTTTTACCTGACCAGGTTAGGCTTGGGTGAACCTGCCACAACTGGATGTCGCTTATTTCCAAGGAAAATGGCCTTTATACCCTTCACCCAAGTCCAGATAAAGAGCAGCCCCCCCCTTTTTTTCCCTTGGTGCCTACCACCCTGGCTGGCTGAGGAATTCTGGGAGTTGAGGGTCAAGTCGTAAAGCTGCCACTGTTGCCCTGCTGTAAAGGGTTCCTTCTCCATGGGCAGCACCCTTTGGGCAGGCATGGCAAAGGTGCCAGGGATCAGCTGGCAGAGAACTGGCTGGGGGCCTCTGGTCCTGGGCACTCAGATGGTGTGCTCTCCGCTGCCACCTAAAATGTGCGAGTGAACCCCACAGGTTGCGATGATGCAGTTTGCCGTGGAGTTGGCTTTTTTTCTTGTGCCACCATTCTGGCTTAAGAGCCTGAGAAGCCACGGTTTGAACTGCTGTTGAATTGTGTCCTCCTAACAAACTCTCTGTGCTCCTTGGCTGTCCCCGGGAGGTGGGAGGGCTGTGCTGCCAAGGTAGACCCATAGCCGGCACCGCCTTGGACACATCCCCTCCCACAGCACCCCAGTGCAGCAACCACAATGGGGTCTAGTTATCATCAAGGGCAGTAATGGATTGCGATCACCAAAGCGTGGGTTAACATTGTGAGGAAGGTTTTTGCCAGGGCCTGTGTGAGGCTGGTGAAAGGCCCTTTGTGCCCCAGAAGGTCAGAGGGGGATCCAGATGCCACCCAAAGGGAGAAGGCAGTTGCAGCCCACGTGGTGAGGGGGTTCAGCTGGCCTCCACTGAAGTAGAACAGGCTCCACTTCTACCTCCTTCATGCCCACCAGCTGCCGGATCTATCTGGAGAGCCTCTGGCACCAGCACCCCAGGGTCTGCCTTATGCGGACACGGCCCACCCAGGAGTGGGCCTTGGAGGGGGTGCTGGAGAGGGAGCCATAGATCCCCCTACTGTGTGACATCCAGCACCTGCTTCTCAAGGGTGGTTTGGCCCAGGGCGTCACGGGTGAGATGGCCGTAGGTGTGGCCAAACTGGAACTTGTAACCTGGGTTTAGAGAGAGAGAGAGACAGAGGAGGGAAGAAGTGACCATTGTGGGCAAATCCGCAGCCACAGCTAATGCATCAGTGCCCAGGGATCTGCAAAGGAAGCTGTGAAGGAGGCATGGGGCCTCTGAAGGGGAAGGCGAAGGAGGCTGGCAGATGGACATAATGGTGGGCATGTGATTGACAGCGCACTAAGGCGCACTTCCCCAGTCCGTGAGCTGCAGGTGGGCACAAACGTGGCTCCTGCCTTGGGAACGGGGTGGGGAGGGGAGGCGCTGACTGCATACGGGACTGGGGACTTCCCCCTGTTTCTCCTCCCTCAGCAACACCTGCTGGGGAAAGCCCCCTTCCCCCTCCCTCTGGAGGAATGTACGCATATCGAGAAGAGCCTGCTTGGACAGCTGCCTTAGCAAAAGGGGGCAGTGTGAAGGGCTCTGTGACTGCTGGGTCCGTTGGGGTTCCTGAAAGAGCCCCAACCTCTGTCTAAGATCTGACCAGTTGAGGGGTTGCAGACCCAGCGGGGGGGCGTTCTGGATGGAGCAGGAAGGAGGGGCCCATGAGGAGCAAATCAGCTGCAAGGCTGCCAGGGACAGTCCTGCTGGTCACCTGCCCAGAAGTAGCCGTGCAGAAGGCAGAATGAGGTCCTCACGCTCACCAACCCAGCTGCACAAAGCCCTTGTTGGCAGAAGCCATGGAAAACGCCTGGGGGACAGACTCCAGCCATGTGTTGCTGGCAGAACGGAGCTTCCTCTCCTGCCAAAAATGGGGCACTGAGGCTTTTCTAAGGGCCTGCTGCCCACAACGCTCTCCTCTGTGTGCCTGCAGCCCTCCAGAAGGGGCCCCTTCCCCCCCTTTTGCTGAACAACCAGAATAATGTTCTGCATGTTTGACTGTTGCCAGGTGCCTACCAAGGGGGAAGAAAACAAGGAAGCCTGTTCCCTGGCACAGGCGGAAGGGGCATGGACACCCCCTCCAGGACAGAATTCATGGCCACCAATGTGGGGTTGCATGCTAGAAACAATGATCACAGTCACACAAGAGGCTTATCTAGTTACTATAATCCAGAGTGCCGAAGTTCAGTTTGTTTCTTTGGGTCAAAAGTGTGAGAAAAGTGTTGTGAGCTGCAGCTCTGTCCTTCTGAATCCAGTTAGCCTGGGGCAGGCGTGTCCAGTCTTGGCAACTTTAAGACCTGTGGACTTCAACTCCCAGAAGTCTCCAGCCAACACGGAGACCACAAGTCTTAAAGCTGCCAAAGTTGGATAACCGCAATCTAGGGGCTCTGGGTTAAATGACCCCTATCCCCTTAGCACAGCGGTTCTCAACCTTTTCCGGGGCTCGACCCCGGCCCGCGCCGCGACCCCGGCCTGCATCGCGCATGCGCGGTGCGATGGGGTGCATCGTGCATGTGCGGCGCGACGGCCTGCATCACAAAGGAAAAAAATGTCCGACCAAAAAAAAAAATGGCGGGCCCGCATCGCGCATGCGCAGTGCGACGGCCTGCATCGCAAAGGGGAAAAAAATGTCCGACCAAAAAATAAAATGTCCGACCAAAAAAAAAAAAATGGCGGGCCCGCATCGCGCATGTGCGGCGCGACGGCCTGCATCGCAAAGGGGAAAAAAATGTCCGACCAAAAAAAAAAATGTCCGACCAAAAAAAAAAAATGGCGGGCCCGCATCACGCATGCGCAGCGCGACGGCCTGCATTGCAAAGGGGAAAAAAATGTCCGACCAAAAAAAAAATGTCCGACCAAAAAAAAAAAATGGCGGGCCCGCATCGCGCATGCGCAGCGCGACGGCCTGCATCGCAAAGGGGAAAAAAATTGCCGACCCCCCCAAAAAATGGCGGGCCCGCATCACGCATGCGTGGCGCGACGGCCCGCATTGCAAAGGGGAAAAAAAATGGCTGACCAAAAAAAAAATGGCCGACAAAAAAAAATGGCAGACTGCGGCATTTGGCGACCCCCGTGAAATGATCGTTCGACCCCAAATGGGGTCGCGACCCACAGGTTGAGAACCGCTGCCTTAGCAGCATTTTGTGAACAGTCAGTCAAAATTGGACAGTCCGAAGGCCTCTGAGACAAGGAACTGGGGGCGGGGGGGGGCTGAAAAGTAGGACTCTCCTTGCCCTCCAGAGAGTGCTGCTGAGCTGGTTGGCCTCAGTGGGCTTGCAGGGTCTTGTGGACCCTGGCATGTTCTGGAGGCCCAGGGCGAGGACCCTCCACCCTCCCGAGTGGGCAGCCTCTGGTTGGTGTGGCGCTGGGCTGTCCAGCCCATTGGTGGGGTGGTTTAACTGGATTAGTGGCTGTTGTCCCAACTGAGTGAATTGGGAATCGGCTGCACGTCTCAGGGCCCCCAACCCACAGCTGGACTGCCTGCAGCTCAAGGGATCCTCCCAGAGAAGCCCTGGCACCCTCTGCAGCTAGGCTGGTGGGAATCTGTGCAAAGGTGGATTTGGATCCTTTTCTTCAGGAATCTTCTTTATGGGCTTCTCAAGGGGGCTGTGGAAGAGACCGCTCAGAAAGGGGCCCGGAGGGTGCGAGCAAGCCGGCCGAGCCCTGGAGTTTCTGCCTGGCCAGTTGTGGCACAGCAGCGCTTCATTCCACGGGCACAGACTGGGAGGGGTGCAGCGGGACTATGAATGCTTGCCACCCTTGCCAGTTCCCATCTCTGGCATCAGAGGTGCGGCAGAGTAAAATCCCACCTCTGGTGCTGGGGCTGCTTCCCTGGCAGGAGGTCAACTTGCCCAGAGCCAGATGAAAGATGCCGGGGCCGTGCAGGGTATGGTGGGGAGGTGCAATCCAAAGGACTGGGGGGGGGTGGTAAGTGTGGGGAAAGGAACTCACCTGGCACGTAGCCTCTATAGTGGGGCAGGAGGCCCCTGTCCGTGGGGTACGTCTTGGCCAGGGGCGGTAGGGGATCCCCCCTCTGCGAAGAGCCTTGCCCTGTTTTGTGCAGCATCTCATCAAACTCCATCGTTGCCCGGTGGGCAAGAATGGGGTAGCTTGCTCCAATCAGGAACTGGAGGCGAGGCACAAAGCCGGTGAAGCCTGGGCGACAAAGTCGGGGAGCTTAAACCTGCAGGCCCCTCCTGCGAGGGAGCCCAGCCCTGGCCCTCCCACAGGCGGGCAATCTGGGCTTAGCAGCAGCTTTGGCTGGTTCCCCGCCATCGACATCAAGTGTCAGCTCCCCTAGACAGAAGACTCCCTCTCACTTTTGAATCCCCAAACACATACCGCTGGACCCACAATTGTTCCCGGTAATTGCCTCTTTCTCAGAAGGCAAGCTGGCACATTTTCACAAATTGCCTCCAACTAAATACCCTTAACTGGTGCCTCTGGATTCACTATCCCTCCACTCGGTCTTCTCGGCCAGCCCCTTTGCTCCCAGGCTGCCTTTGACCTCTCTGCCTGCAGAGCCACAAACCCTGGCACCCTGTGCCCCTGGCTCTAACAAACAAGGCCTTGAAAGAGACTCGCAAGCCCTGGCTCTAAGTAGGCTGTGGCAGCAAGGAAGGGGGACAGTAGAAGCCGCAACTTGTGCCACACCGGAGGGAAGGCAGGGAAGAAGAGGCTGGGAAGCCCTAAGGGCACAGATGTTGGCCGCTTCTGGGCTGGTGGGAAGGGCCATTTCAGCCTCTCTCCTGCAAGACTTGAGCAAAAACCCTCTTACTCTCTGGGACACACTTGCTCCCTCCTCCCCTCGGGGCTCCTCTGGAGCCTGACCTGAAACAAAGGTTCTCTCCAGCGCAAGGGGCGTTCCTGGGGCCCGGAAAGCCGGGGTGGCAGCAGCGGCAGCAGCAGTCCCAGCTTTGGGCAGGGCAGGGAGAGGCTAGGAGCAGAGCAGAGCAGAGCCAGCTGTGAGTCCCTGGAGGCCTCTGGACACCTGACAGCTCCTCCCAGTGAAGCAGTGTCTGGCAGAGGTGGCAGAGGGCCCCAGAAGAGCAGCACCCTGTGGCCCCATGCACTGCCTGCCTGCAAGATTGGAGGCGGCTCCTAGCATAGGTCTTGAAGGGTTCAAATGCTCTTTGTTTTTCATTGTTGTTCTGGGGGACACCCATGCAGAGAGACACAAAAGGCATCAGGGAGGGAGGGAGGGAGGGAGGGAGGGAGGAAGGAGAGTGAGGGAGGAAGGAAGGAAGGAAGGAAGGAAAGGGAGGGAGGGAGGAAGGAAGGAAGGAGAGGGAGGGAGGGAGGGAGGGAGGAAGGAAGGAAGGAAGGGAGAGGTTTTGACCCATAGTGGGAGACTAAAGCACCCTCCTCATGCCCCCCTACTCAAGCCCTGACCCAGCTGGGGACCCTCTGCTGGGGTGTGAAGGACAGGGGAAGCCTTCATTTGCACAAGCCGTGGGAGGAGAGCTCAGGCTGTGCCCCTTTTTGTCTCTCTACCCCAAGCCTCCTCTGAAATGGGCAGGCTTGCCACGGACCTCTCCCCCTCACAGCTGGGCGTGGAGAAGAGCCCCTCAGTGAGGGGATTCAGCCCTTCTCCAGGAGCTGCTCTGGAAGCCCCCAGACCCACCCCATGGCCTACACCTGCCCTGCCTGCCACTTACTCTGTTTTCCAGCTGGGGGGCTTTGGTCGGCTCCTTGGCTTGGCCCCAGCCACGGTCCCCCTGCTCCTGCTGGGGCATAAACTCCAGCCAAGCCTGCCTGCAGATTTCTCCATAGGTCTTGGCAAAATGGTGCTGGGCCCTGGGAATGAATCCTGCCAGGAGACACAGGAGAGCCGGAAGGAGGCAAGGTGAGGTCACAGGAAGGCACTGCGCTCAGCTAGGAATTGGTACCTGGCTTCTCAGCTCTGGGCAGTGCCACCACCATGGGGCACAGCTGATGGGCTGGTGCCCTTTTCCCACCCTCTCAGATAGAGGGAGGACTGGCTTCCTGGCACAGGGAGCTCTGGCCCCATCTGAGGTGCTCAAAATTGATGTGGGGGGGGAGGCTGTGTCTAGGCTACCCCCCCCACTAGGACACCCAGTGTAACCTTTCCCTCCCCCCTTTGCTTTGCTGAGTCCCGACCATCCCCAACTCCCTCCTGCAAGGGACCGAGAAATGTCTTGTCAGCCCCCTCCCCCAATTCTTCAGCTGGCCCGCCTGACACTCTCAGCTGGGGGAGACCCGACCTGCCAGCCGCCACTTACCCGTGTAGCCCGGGATCGCGCTGCAGCCTTTGCCCCGGGACCCCCGGCCGTGCCCCGGTCTCTCCTTTGCGGCGCAGAGGGAGCAGTTGGGCTGCAGGAGCAGCCGGCCAGAGCGGCTGGGGGCGGCCAGCAGCTGCGAGGTGAGCTTCCCATAAGTCCGCCCCAGGGTGAATTTGTAGCGGGGACAGTAGCCGCCGTAGCTGCAAGGACAGGAGCGGACGAGGAGACCCCCCCGCCCAAAGCCGCCGGTCAACTTTCCTGCCCTTCGGCGCTCCCGGGCTCACCGGCTCTGCGGGCCCTCCCCCACCCCCTAGCCCCGCTAAGCTCAGCGGCCGGCCTCGTACTGGCCCCATTGCACTTGCCCGAAAGCCAGCCGAGAGTCGGAGCGCAGAGCCCCGCCGCCGCCGCCGCCACTGCCCCGCTGAAATCGGGCTCTTGGCTCCGGCCGGAAGGTGTGGCGGGGTCCCCGCCGCTTTCCAGCGCGGCGGATTCCGCGGGCGGAAGGAAAGAGGCGCCCTCCTCCTCCTCCTCCTCCGCCACTCGTGCACACGCGAGGAATTCGCACGCTGAGCTTCGCCCTCGGGTTGCTATGGAGGGTCTGCGCCCAGAGCACGGGCGGAGGAGTGGGTGGGTGGATGGGGGCTGTTTGCGTGACCTGGAAGAGATTCCCCTCCAGCGCCCTGCCTGGACCTTTCCGACCGGCCTCCCCATTGCGGGAGCCCCAGGCAGGCTCGTCCCCCCTGGGCCCCACTGCCGTGGAGGCGCCAAAGCCAGGCCCGCAGAGCGGCCAGGGGAGCCGGGGGTGGGGTGGGGTGGGGCGGGGCACGCGGGGAGACTCTTACCCAGGGAGGTAGTGGGGCTCTGGGGTCATCAGGACCTGGCTGAGTTTGGGGGCAAACGCCGTGGAGGCCATGATCGGCGGAGCGGCTGCCCTGAGCCCTGGCTGGAAAGGGCTTTGTATGTGTTGGGGGAGGAGCCGGAATGGCAGCTGCTGCCCAGGGGAACCGTCGCCAGGCAGACACTCGCCAGCCTCGCCAGGCAGGGGGATAAAGGCAGGCCACCAGGCGCAGGGACTGAGCCAGGGGTTCTCAACCTTGGCAACTTTAAGACTTGTGGACTTCAACTCCCAGAATTCCTCAGCCAGCAAAGCTGGCTGAGGAATTCTGGGAGTTGAAGTCCACAAGTCTTAAAGTTGCCAAGGTTGAGAACCCCTGGCACTGAGCACAGACCAGCCGCCCAGTGCATGGGAGGAGGGGAGATCTTGGCTGCCTTCAGTGCTTGGGGAGAAAGAGACCCCCTTTCTCCCCGCAGCAGCCTTTCGTTAGAAGTGCCTCAGAACATGCCCCGTCTTCTCGGGAAGGGCCAGACTGGCAAGGTGCCCACGGCCAAGGTTGCTGGGTCTCCCTGGGAATTTCTCCTTTGGCAGCCCTGCATGGCTCTGGGGGCAGAAAGGCCTGGGCTAGTAGGCAGCTCTGGGGGGAGAGGGGGAGGCAGAGCAGGGAAGGGCAGCCCTCTCTCCGTCCTCACAACTCAAGCCAGCAGCAGGGGTAGCAACATAAAGGAGGTGTGTGTGTGGGGGGGGGGAATGGGCAAGGCCAGGTTGGCACCGCCTGGACATGCCAGCTGAGAAAGGGGCTGAGGGGAGAGGTCCGAGCATGGCTGGGATGGGCTCCTCTTGGTGGCTCTTCTTTCTGTGGGAGCCGAAAGGGGCAGGAGGAGAGCTAGGCCCCTCCCCTTCAGAAGCCCCTGGAAATCAGCCTTCTGCCCTGCTGTCCAGGCTGAAAGAAGCTGCCAAAGCCTTGAAGGGGGCAGCGGGTGGAGGGGAGGGCAGGCTGGAAAATGAAGTGGCCAAGCAGCCTCCCTGCCCCTTCCCCTTTCAGAACCCCCCCCCCCTCCTACCTTCAGCCTTTCTTTGCTACCCCCTCAATTCCTTCTGCCACCGATTCCTGTTTTGCTTTGGAGTATTAACAATTTGCTTTTGGAGGTCCATGCCGTGGGCTTCTCCAGGGGGTGTTGCAACACCACAGATATATCACTGACCTACACACACACACCCCACGCGCACACACATGATGAGGTCATCAGAGGAAGGATTCTGGGTTGGCTTGCGTAGAAATCCTAATGTGGAGAAAGTTACCTGGTGCCATCAATGGGCACACTCCACCCTTCCTCCCCCCTCCCCCTCCCATACCTGCATCCACTGCAGAGGGATTTCCCCAGCATTCCTGCTGCTTTGGTCCTTTGCCACCTCCAGACAAGGGTGGCATCCTGACGTCCCCTCGGCCACTTGCCTTGTCTTCAGCCGCAAGCGAAGGCAAAGTCTCCGATGTGCCCAATGGGAAGAAAACAGAGCCCATCAGGATAGGCATAACACATGGATTTATTTGGAAAGAAAAGCAGAAAAGGTTGGCAACCAGGGCTCTTTGGCCCTTCTTGAGGATATGGGTTAGCTGAACATGCACTTTGCCACCCGAGACCCTGGAAGGCTTGCCAGCCCCCCCCCCCTTTGGCCTCGCCACTGATGCGCCACCTCTGGCCTTGCCTATATGCTCCCTCAGGCCCACCGCCCAGCTCTGCTCAGGCTCAGCACAGACCCTTATGATGGTCCTCCTCAGGAAGGGTGGGAGAGGTGGGGTCCCAGCGGTTTCTCATAAGCCTGAACATGGGGAGGTGGCCTGGGGTTTCCATAGGATCTTGGCCAGGCCCCTCTGCTTCCTCTCCAGGGATGGGCTGCACCAGAAGGATGGGCTGTTTGGAGAAGTGAGGCCTCTGGCCCTGCCCGAGAAAGGCATTTGGCACTTGACAAACACACCCTCAGAAAAGGACACACTGATCAAAGAAAAGGACTGCCCTGTCTCCACAGGCAGGGGAGGTTTCCTCTGCCGGCTCTGTGGCAGCCCCTCACTTGCCCTTGGGGGGGTTCTGCAGCTGACAGGCCCAGGGTCCCCCCAAGCACTAACCAGGATGAGGTCAAGAGCTGGGCAGGTTGACAAAACACACACACCCAATGCAGGCTGAGGGCAAACCCCCCACCCCCGCCATGTCTGAACTTGGTGATCAGTTTTGCTCACTGATGCCCTGTCAAGTCAGCCCCTCCCCCCCCAAGATAAGGGGCCACATCCCCCAGGAACAAGGATAAGGAAAGGAGCCCTGCCAGTCAGGAGGGTAAAAACCACAGCAGTCTCTGGAAGCCATCTGCCCTCCCTGCTGGCTTGGGGCCTGGATTCGTACCTGCTTCCAGCAGGAAAGGCTCAAATCACTCCAAGATACTAAGCAGAAAAGGGGTCTTTCCTCATCCACTCCAGCCAGTCTGGAGAAGAAGCAGGGAGGGAGGCCCTGGGGGCTGGAACCCACTCCGCAGCCCCCGTGGTGTGGATTTGAGTGGGCACTGCCAACCCAGGGGCCAGGGGCAAAGTTCAGGCTATTGGGTGAGACACCTGGGGTGATGGAATGTGGAGCTGAGTGGGGGGGCCTTGAAGGGGCTGGCCTGAGACCTCCAGCACTCCACCAGTGAGCCCTATTGATGCAGGGGGCTCACGACCAGCCAGGGAGCACCAAAGCCTTGGAAAGAGCTTGGGGGGGCACTTGGCCGAGAGGGGGCAGCAGTGGGGGCTGCTGGAGTGAGAGAAGCCTCTTTGGTGGGGGCGAGGTCAGAGAGCAACGACTGAGGAGGGGACACAAGCCATTGGAAAGGGAAGGTGTGGATGCAAGGGTCTGGGGGCAATTGAGAGAATCGGGGTAGGGCTGTTAGCAGCAACAGCAGCAGTCTGAGTGCTGACCCACTCTTGGCGATGTTTGTTAGGCGTAGATGGGAAAATATTTTGGGGGTGACCGATAGGGGAAGACCTAGTGGAGCCCTGGGCAGGGGTGTCGGGGAGTGGAAAGGAGCAGTTGGGTTTTGGCTTCCCTCCCTGGATCCAACTGGTGGCACCGCTGGAGACCTTGGTCCAGGCTGCAGCCCTGGGCAGACAGCAGTGCCATTTCCAAGATCATCTTCACTTGGAGATGATGGATGGATGGGTGGATGGATGGATGGATGGATGGATGGATGGATGGACAGTCAATCCTGGCACATATTAGGAAATCCTGGCTGAACAAGGATGGAAAGACTGTCCTGTTTTAAGTCCTCTGTTAGCCCTAACCCCGAAGTGATGATCCTCCTGGAATTTGTGACGTGGCCAGAGGCCCTGTCAATGAGGTGGCAGGCTGTGGGTGACTGTGGCTGAGACAGGTTGGGGATCCTCTCCTGTGCCACCTGCTTTGCTACGTGGCAAAATCCTTGGCCAAGCTCCTGCACCTGAAGGTTGGGCAGACGGGGACTCTCCCCAGAGGTTGATGCTGGATGACCTCCATCTCCATCCTCAGGAGTCCTTGGCCCCGATGGTGGGCTTCTCCAGATGGCTCTAGCCTGACCTGCCCAGGTGGTCACACAGTCGACCTATTTTATTTCACAGCAACCCAAAGGAAGTCATGCCTGTCCTGTGCTGTGATCAGGTCCCTCCCAGAACCACATGGAGCTTTCTCTCCTCCCCCCCCCCACCCCAGAGCCACAGGCGGGCTGGCTAAGGGAGGTCTTCCAGGCAGACTACAGCCAAGGATTTTGCCACGTAGCGGGTGGCACAAAAGAGGATCCCCAACCCGTCTCAGCCACAGTCACCAGTTCAGGGGCCTGCCCCAATCTTCCTACTGTGAGCTGTTTGGGTAACGCTTCACTCATGAAATTAGTCTGTTTGGCTCTAATCTGCCTTCTGACAAAGAGGCTTTTTGGAGGATTATCTGGGCTGAGGTGAAGACAAGGGGAGTGTTTGCACATGGATAAGGACGGTAGCAACCAGTGTGAAAACAATGTCCAGGTGCACGTTGGCTCATGTTTGGTAGAGAACCACGGAGATGACCTTGGGAGAAGGCAAGAGGGGACAGCTGGCAAAACACGGACCAGGCCCAGTAAGGGAGGGGGTATCAGAGGGAACTAAGCGGCTCTCTTTAGGACAAGGTCTCAGTGGGGGGGGGTGGGAGGGGAGGAAAAGCTGCCTGGCTTCCCGGATGCTGTTTCTAGAGCCCTGATCAACAGGGCAGAGTCCCAGGATTTCAGGGGTGGCCTCTTCCTGGCCTTGCCCCCACCCCCCCGAAGGACTGACCTGTTCCTGCAGGTGGGAGGTTGCCTGTGCAGATGCCCCCACTACAGAGGAGAGAGACTCGGTGTCATTTCTCTGATGGGCCCCTCCCTCTTTTCTTTAATAAACCTAAATAATGCCCCCGAGAAAAGTGCCCGGCATTTTGCCACTCCATCCAGCAGAGGAGTCCTCGTCAGAGAGCGGTGCCCTCAGACAGAAACATGCACTCCGGAGACCCTGCCTGGCCGTGGCATGAAGGCTCCTCCCCAGCACCAATTTATCCACTTTCAAACCTTGCATGGGGGGTGATTTCCTGCCAGAAGCATTGCTGGAGGGGCACTCTGGAGAGTCACAAGGATCCTGGCAAAGGGCAGGCCTAAAAGACCCTCCGGAGCCGCTGGTCAATGCCAGGAACCCACCGGCTGATTTTGTGCCATGCGACTGGAGCCCAGCAGGGGGCAGTAGTCCCCCCCTTTGAGCAGCTTCTGCTCAGAAAGAGATCAGCTAGATCAGAGGGTCCTGGTGACCCTCTTAGCCAGCCCTCCTGGGCCCTGGACCTGGTGCAGCCAAAGCAGCAAGTGAGTCTGGCAGCACTTCAAGGAGCCCTGCTTGTCCCCCACCCTCCCCCATCCCCAAAGGGTCCTCAGCTCTGCTTCCCAAGCAGTTTGAGCAGGGATCATCAATGGACATTTAGCTAAGGGTGGACAAAGGTCGGCTGAGGGTGTCCTGAGCACAGTGGCTGTGTCCAGCCAGAGCTGCTGAAGAGAGTCTGGCTGAGCTGCTTCTTTGGGGGTGCCTTGCAGCCTATTTTGACCACTCCTGCTTTCCCTCTTTGTTGGGGGGTGGGGGGGGGAGATCTGCGTAGAAAGATCAGTCCACCGACTAATCTTTGGGGTTCTACCAAGAGGGTTGACCAGAGAGCTAGTTTAACCTTAAGTATCACCAACTCTGATATTCCCTTGAGGCTGTCTGACTGGACCTAGGACAATTCTAGGGGTGTTCATGGGCCCAGTGAAGCCCTGCGCCCCCCGAGGAACTGCTTCAGATGGACGAAGGGCACTAGGTCATGTGCAGGTTTTTTCCAGACAGACACCGAACCTGCCTTGTTACCAAGCCATTACACCTGGAGTTGAGCTTTCCACTGAGCTGTCTCTAAATTATTGATCAGCCAAGGGGTATCCTCTTCCATCCCGTACTTCAGCTTACACTCTGACTAACTCCTTTGTCCAATTTCATTTCATTTTGACATTTGATTTTGCTTTGATCCAGCTCATTTTTAAAAAGAAACCTCCCGACTGAAGTTGCCGCGCAGAAGACAATTTGTTCAACTGGCTGCAGAGACAGGGACTTCAAAAAACCTCTACCTGGAGGGAAACTGAAAGAGAGAGAGAGTTGTGCTACTTGCCCTGACCCCAGAAACCCGAAGCCAAGAAGCTGGTCAGGGCTGAATTTGACCTAGATGAACATCTGGTCCTCCTTCAAACTCAGGATGTGGGGGCAATGGGGGGGGGAGGGAGATTTGACACCACTCCTTTCTAGTAGCTCCTCTTTCTGCTGTGCTTGGTGTTCAGTTGCAGGCGTTTTGTTGATGTCCCTTGGCACAGGACTTGTGCAAAGAGCGAGTGGTGATCTTCAGGTGAAGATGGCGATGGTGATTGATTTTCCGGAGCGAGCAGAACCTCCCCTCCCCCATCCACAACTGGGGTGGGGGAGGTCAAGACCTGGGAAAAGAAGAAAGACCCACGCTCATTTATTTATTTATTTATTTATTTATTGGACTTGTATGCCGCTCCTCGGAGACTCGGAGCGGCTTACAACATATACGGTACAAAACATCAAAGAATCTAAGTCCAATTAAAAAAACATAGACACCCAACACACGTACAACTTTCAAGCAACAATCACAATCATCCCCAGGCCTGCCGGCAAAGATAGGTTTTAAGATTCTTTGGGAGAGTGGGAGAAACGCGGACTTCAAGGGGCAGTTGGTTCCAGAGGATGGGCGCCACAACAGAGAAGGCCCTCCCCCTAGGACCCACCAAACGACATTGTTTCACTGACGGGACCCGGAGGAGGCCGACCCTGTGCGCTCTCACCGGTTGTAGGGAAGTATGTGGCAGAAGACGGTCCCGTAAGTATCCTGGTCCCATGCCATGAAGGGCTTTATACCAATAGGCAACCAAAGCAGCATGCGGAGGGTTGGTGAAATGTGGGCACAACGTGGAAGGCCCACAATTGCTCACGTAGCTGCATTTTGCACCAACTGTAGTCTCCGAACACTCTTCAAGGGCAACTGCACTGCACACAACCTGGAGTCCTCAAAGAGATCAAACAGAAAAGACATCCCACAACACACGCTTATTTGAAGGGGGTCTCTTTCTCCTGGGGCCCCAAAGTCTCCCTCCTGGGCGCTGGATTCAGGGACTCCCCCAGAGGAAGGGGAGAGAGGAGGGGGGAGTGAGGAAAAGCTGGGCCCTCCGTGGTCCCTTCCTCTGCCTCTCCTTCTATGTCTGGATTCCAGCAATATTACCAGCCACAAACTTCCACCCCTGCATGGCGACCTTATGGTTTGAGCTGCCTGGAGCACCTGGAGAACTTTGATGAATGGTCCTCGACATACAACAGTTCATTTAGTGACTGTTCGAAGTAACAACAGCATTCAAAGAAGTGACTTACGACTGCTTTTCAGACCCATGATCGTTGCAGCATCCCCAGGGTCACATGATCCAAATTCAGACAAATGACTCACACTTATGACGGTTGCAGCATCCCGGGGTCATGTGATTCCCCCTTTTGTGACCTTGTGACAAGCAAAGTCAATGGGGAAGCCAGATTCACTTTACAACCCATGTTATTAACAACAACCGCAGTGATTCCCTCAATAGCTGTAGCAAGAAAGGTCATCCAATGGGGCAAAACTCACTTAACCATCGTCTCGCTTAGCGACAGAAATTTTGGCTCCATTGTGGTCATAAGTTGGGGACTACCTGTACAAACATCTAAGGCATAAATATCATCCCAGAGTTTTCCGAATAGGTCTGAGTGGCCCCTTCATCTCTTCTTGGTTTTGGAGTGTTAGGCAGCAGGACGTCGCCTTGGAAAGTTACAGCTACGCTGGACATCCTGGCTTGTACACGACAGCTGGGTGTTCAGGTAGTCCTCGAGTTACAACTGTAATGGAGCTGTGATGATGATCATAAAAAGCTCAGTCTTGTGACCAAACCGATTGTGTGTCTTTTTTGAGAGACAACTGATCAGCAAATGGCATGGTCCGCTATGGTCCGCTACGGGTGCAGTTTTGCTGAAAATCCAAAGTACAGTAAATGCTGGGTTTTGCAACGCCAGCCTCAAGTATGGTCATGTGACCATGGGACTTTGCCAAGGGCCACAAATGCAACCCGGTTGCTGAGCACCCAAAATGTGGTCATGTGATTGCAGGGGGAGGCGACTACCGGACTGAGTCCAGATCATTAAGGTTCCCCAGGTAGATTTATTGAAACTTCAGGCGGTCACTAAGCGACAGGTTGTAAGTTGAGGACGACCTATATTCAATAAAATTCTGCTTTAGTTGCACTTGTGAAACTTTTTAAAACTAACTGGAACTTCTTGTGCTGGGCCTATGGCGGTACGTGGCACAGGTATGGCCGAAGCAGTGACCTTAACCTTCTTACTCTGGCACAAAGAAGAGGTGGGGGGAGGGGAGGTCAGCCTCTTCTCCAAAGCACCTGAGGGCAGGAGAAGAAGCAACAGATGGAAACTAATCAAGGAGAGGAGCAACCTAGAACTAAGGAGAAATTTCCTGACAGTGAGAACAATCAGTGGAACGGAAGTTGCCTCCCGAAGTTATGGATGCTCCATCACTGTATGTCTTAAAGAAGAGAATTGGACAGCCATTTGTTTGAAATGGGACAGGGCAGGGGAAGGAACCTTGACTCTTTTATGACTCGTGGACTTCAACTCCCAGAATTCCTCAGCCCGTGGGTGGATTAGAAGACCTCTAATTGGTCCCTTCCAGCTCTGTTATTCTGTTTGTAACCCTACATAATAATAATAATAATAATAATAATAATAATAATAATAAAGTAATAAGTTGGAAGGGACCTTGGAGGTCATCTAGTCCAACCCTCTGCTCAGGGTGGAAACCCTATACCATTTCGGACAAATGGCTGTCCAGTCTCTTCTTAAAAACTTCCTGTGTTGGAGCATTCACCGCTTCTGGAGGCAGGTTGTTCCACTGATTAATTGTTCTGTCAGAAAATTTCTCCTTAGTTCTAGGTTGTTTCTCTCCTTGATTAGTTTCCACCCGTTGCTTCTTGTCCTGCCTTCAGGCGCTTTGGAGAATAGCTTGACTCCCTCTTCTTTGTGGCAGCCCCTGAGATATTGGAACACTGCTATCATGTCCCCCCTCTCCTTCTCTTCATTAAACTAGACCTACCCAATTCCAGCAGCCGTTCCTTATATGCTTTAGCCTCCAGTCCCCCTGATCATCTTTGTTGCTCTTTGTTGCTCTTTTCTAGAGTCTCAACATCTTTTTTACATTGCGGTGACCAAAACTGGATGCAGTATTCCAAGTGTGGCCTTACCAAGGCCTTGTAAAGTGGTATTAACACTTCATGTGATCTTGATTCTATCCCTCTGTTAACTGAGCCTTGATTGACAATAGGCACAACAGGCAGCCCTGGTCAATATTTATGGCTCATCAGATGATGATAGAGACATGGAATGCAAAAAATAGAAAGTGAATTAACCAATAACATTAAATGTTTGAACTGGCATTAAAGAGCATTGTGTGTGGCGACGGGCGGGGTGTGTGTGTGTGTGTGTGTGTGTGTGTGTGATGAATCCTTTTGTATTTTGTTTTATTTTATTTAGCAAGTTAACCTGCATGCAGATGATGCTATGTTGTCAGCTGAGAATCTGGATTATTTATACTAAATGCTAAGCCACAAGAAACCACAAGAAGGAGGGATCTGAAAGCAACAAAGGGAAACGGAGGGAAGACTTGCAATTTATACAAAAAGGGCAGAAAACTAGAGCAAGAACTGCCCCCCCCCCAGTCTATAGAAATGGAAGGAAATAAGCGGAATGGATTTGTGCAAGAAGCAGGAGGTGTTTGCTGGGAGAAGGATGGTGCCGGAGGGGGGGGGAAGAGAATGGGAAGGCATGGCAGGGGAAACAGGAGCTGGTAAGTCGGGGCTAGGAAGGGAGAGGGAATTGGCTGTGGGAGCAAGATTTTAGAGGGGGAGAGGGGAGAGGTTTCGAGAAAGGAGGGCAGTTGCAGGTGGGGGAGAGAAAGTGGAAGAAGAGACCGACTGATTGCAGGGCTAGAAAGTTATGGAGAGAGCCACTGCAGAAACTTTATGGCTGATTTATTGACCACTTCAGTTTCCACAGCTGATTCATTGACCACTTCAGTTTCCACAGCTGTCCACTTGCCCAGGAGTGGCACTGGGGTAATGTCCACAATGAGGAAAGAGGGATGGGCTGTTGCCACCTCTGAATCTGTCAGAAGATGGTTAAAGTGGGGACATAAAACCGCCCCTCTACTTGCCCCACTGGAACAGCTGGTGAGAAGATGGGGAGCCAGAGGGAGGGAACCCAGGAGAGGGCCAAGCCCCACCCCAGAAATGTTGGGCAGGGATGGGCAGTGCAAGGGAGGGGGCCTGAAGCTGCAAGGGCAGACCTCCAGGCCCAGACACCTCTGGCCAGCTGACCTCCAAGGTAAGGGGGGGCGAAGTAGAACAGTTTTTGCCCATCCTGGGGTTGTCTGTGGTGGGGGAAGCTGCCTCCTTGGAACTGGAGGGGGTTGGGGGGAAGTGGAAGTGGAGGGATCATGTTGCGGTAATAGGCAGGTGGGGCAGGACCACCTTGGCATGAAAAGAGAAAGTGCCAGGTTGTGAGACCTCAATTTTGGATCCTCCCCTTCTGTAGGGTGTGTGTGTGTGTGTGCAACCAGCATCCACATGGCCATTTGGCTCAGAGGCAGCACAAAACTGTCTTGCTCCATTTGGGTCTCATTAAGAGGCTGCAATCGTCATGGCAGACATGGGATGGATGCACCCTTCGAGGTAGGCCAGCTCAGGAAACAGATCCCGCAAAGACTCTGGGAAAGCTGCTTAATTGCAGCTAGGTAGTGTCACAGCCACATCTTGAAAGCTGCCTCCTCCTACTCTAGCAAGGGTGGGGAGGGGGCTATCTTGAATTTCTTCCCACCAGGAGTGAATTGCCAGTTCTCCTCCCTTAAGTAAGCCTGCCTGCCTGCCTGCCTGCCTTCCTTCCTTCCTTCCTTCCTTCCTTCCTTCCTTCCTTCCTTCCTTCCTTCCTTCCTTCCTTCCTTCCTTCCTTCCTTCCTTCCTTCTCTCCATATTCCTTTATGACGTTCCTGTTGCCCCTCAAAATTGGAAGACATCCAGGGCCCCAACCAGCACCTTGGATTGCACTGAGGGACACACTAGTGATCAGGGCATCCCTGGGAGGGGTCCGGTCCAAGGCTGCTTCATAAGCATATGCCCCTCGGCTTCTGGCATCAGCCGATATCTCTGGGTGGTCAAGGGTAGCAGCCCCCCCCATAGAGTGAACCCTAATGATCTAGTAATGAGAGGTCAGTGGCCTTCTTCAGTGCCTCCTGTGCCAGATAAAGTTGCAAATGGACCAACACCTGGGTCCCTGGGCTGCAGCTCTCCCGTCCGTGAGGGAGCACTCTGCCTGGTGACCGCTCCATCATTCCCTGGATTCTGTCCTCGTGGGCTCCACCTCTGAGCTATTTCCCGGGGGACCTCATCAGCCAGAGGACCATAATCGTGCTCACAAGGTCTTCTGCTTCACCCCTTCCAAGCATGGACATCTGGCAGAGAAATAGACCATTTCACCCTTGTTATTGCCACAGAGCAGAGCAGAGGTTCCATGGGTACATGCTTTCTTGGGCCACTTTGAGTGGGCTATGCGTGTTCATCTTCTGCCAGTGTGTCTCATCACCCACTTCATGTCCTGAAGCTGCTCAGAAGATCAGGAGGCAGCCTGGGACTGGCAGGTGAGGATTGGCCACTCAGAGCAATCCTGCCTAGTGCCCTGCCTCGCTCTGTATTCCAGAAGTTGAGGGTGTTCATCAAAGCTGTTCTCCCTGGGCACCAACCTGGGCACATCTAGATACATCGGATGCCTGGCAGCTGAATCACTCTCCTCTCTGCGGAGGTGGTGGCTCCACTTAATTTGCCTGGCTGTGCACCAGCAATCTGTCCACGGCAAGAAATGTTCCCAGCAGTCTCATCTGCTCCCAGGTAAACATGGTGCGAGTCAGGCCAACAATGGCCTGGACGAGCAAAGGCTTGTGGTGGTGGTGGCAATGGAGACCTCTGCTGTCTCAAGCCCCAGAAAGGAAGCTGACTTTGCTCTGAAGGACACAGTTCCTCATGGCCCTGGGAGGTAGGCACCACCTGCCCATAATCCACCATGCTAAGGTCATCTGGGATTTGTCTGAGCCTGAGGAAACCAAGGGACTGGATAACTTCCATTTCTGGTGTGAACATCACTCCCTCTGCTTGCAATCCACGTCTGTCCTTCAGGCAGCTAAGAGAAGAGCACAGGGCTGGATTGGAGAGGGAATGGGGATGGGATCGGACCCTCTGGGGCAGGGGTAGGCAACCTTGGCTCTTTTATGACTCATGGACTTCAACTCCAAGAATTCCTGAGCCAGCTTGCCTACCCCTTATCTAGGGGATAAGCTTTTCTGGGAATTTCTCAATCCATCATCCAGGACCACCTGCAGGGACTGGTACCCGAAGTCCCAATTTAGAGTGGCTCAATTCTACTCATTCGCTCAGGGAAGAGCTGGTTGGCCATTGAAGTTCCCACAAGAGGGTCACATGGCTGATGCTGTGTTGATTTGCTTGGTTCCTGTTGTTTGAAATCCTTATTTTGCCTAGGAATCAGGGATAGGCAGCCTTGGCTCTTTTATGACTCGTGGACTTCAACTCCCAGAATTCCTGAGCCAGCCACGCTGAGGGGAAAGGGAGAGGTTTCCAAGCTGAGCCATGCCGACTCAGGAATTCTGGGAGTTGAAGTCCACCAGTCATAAAAGAGCCAAGGTTGCCTATCCCTGGCCTGGGTTGTACACTGCCTCAGAGGCCAAACAGTTAAATAAAAAATTAGTATAAAATAAAGACATAAAAATGAAGGCAAGAGCCCCCTTGCCAGGACTTGGAAGACCGCACATGTGGCCCTCCAGCATGGAACCACCATGACTTCCCGCCAGCACACCTGGAGAAGTGAGTTCCACAGGTGAACAAACACACCTGCTCAACTCCTGGAGTCGCCATATGCAGAAGCAGCTTTGCTCTGCCTCCAACATCTGGGGGAAAACAGCTGGAATGCCACCTGCTCGGCCGCTCAATTAACAAGGCAGCAGATGTTGCGTCCTTATGGACAGGATGTCCGGTAAACGCGGAGACTTTCCGAAGGGGCTGGATCCTTACTCAGACAAGCCGTTTTCCGGCTCGTCCGCGGATACCGGCGGCTCTCCAGATGCGATGGACTCCGGTTCCAACATCTGGAGGGCGCCGCGGCCAGAAGTCCTCCACCTCCACGATTCAGACCGGGGCGCTGCGTCCAAGCGGCCGGGCGGGCCGGGGCTGGGCAAGAGGCAGGGGCGAGGTCGGGTTCCTCGCCGGCTGCAGCCTCCTCCCTGGGCCTCGGATGAACTCGGCCACGGCCCAACGATGGGTCGCCAGCGGACAGGCGCGGATCGCGGAGAGGGGCCGGCCAGACGCGGGCGAAGGCTGAGCCGGAGCCGCGCCTCCTGGACGCCCCCGGGACGCCGAGCGCAGCCAGACGCCGCCACGCTCGGCTCCAGCCGCGGCAACCGAGGAGTTAAGGCTCGCTCCGCCCGCCGCGGCTCCGCCTCCGACGGGCGGCCGCTAGCGGGCCGCAGAGCAGCCGAGCTCTCCGGAGGCCGAAGCCCACGGCGTCCGGGGGCGCAGCGCAGCCGCCCCCCGCGCAGTTCCCCGTGCGCCCCCGCGCATGGCCTTGGGGCGCTCCGGGCATGGAGCGGGAGAAGCTGCCGCGGCGGCCCGGACTCTCCCTGCGGCTGGACGAGGCCGAGGGGGAGGTGCCGGGCCCGGGGGGCTGGCAGGCGGGAGGGCGGCTGCGGCCTTCCTCCTACCGGGCGCTGCGCAGCGCCGTCTCCACTCTGGCGCGCCTGGACGACTTCTACTGCGAGAAGATCGGCGCCGGCTTCTTCTCCGAGGTCTTCAAGGTGAGCGCGCCGGACCCGCCCGCCCCGCCAGAGCCTGACAGCCCCCTCCGCCCGTTGCCCTCCCGCCCGGGCGAGTGAGAGGCCGGATGGGCGGAGGTGGGCAGCCGCCGAGACGGGAGAGCGCGGCCGGGAGGGGCGGGCAGGCCTGGCCTGCCCCGCGCGGGGAAGAGCGGTTCCCCCCCCCCGCTACCGCTCTGCCTCCCCCTCCCCGGGGGCGAAAGGGAGGCTCGGCTCTGTTTACTGCCGGGAGGCTCTGGGTCCGGGGGGGGGGCGTGGGCTCGAAGGGGGCCGGGCCGGACTTGGCAGCCAAGAGACGGAGGAGCTACAGGGGAAGCGCCAAAGTCCGGCGGTTTCGTTCACTCGGCCGGGCATCAGGTTCCCCCCCCCCGCGCGCTTGGACTGGGTCCGCTCTCAGCCTTGGCTGCTTCCTCCGGATCACTGCGGGCTCTGCCTCGGGCTGACAGCCGGGGTCCCTCGTGGCCCCGGAAGGGCCCCGCAGCCGGCAGCCTTGGCTGAAGCCCCAGTTTGCACTGCGGGTCAAGTGGCAGCGGGGAGGGGAGACCCGTCCCGTCCTGGAGGCCGACTTCGATTTGGCTCGGGGGAAGTGACCGAGAAGGCTCGTTCCTGGCCCAGGCAGCCCGGTGTTTCCACTGGATTTGGCATTTTATCCAGCTATGGAGGACTTCGTTGTTATTCCTGATGAATGGGTAGGGCTGCGGACTCTTCCAGCCACTCTACCTTGGCATGCTTGACAGGTTCTGTGGCTCTGGTGCCCCGCTGCTCTCCTGCTCCCCCAGGGAGGGGCATCTTGGAAGGGGCTTGGAGGCAAATTCCGAGGTCACCAAAGGTGACAAATGGCTGTCATGCTCCCCTTAAGGCAAGGAGTCCTAAACTTGGGCCACTTGACAGGAAACCGCTGTCCCATGTCCTGCCCAGAATCTCTGTGCCCCCCCCCAGAAGGGGGCTAGATTCTGACACAGTTGTTTGCCCGTTCTGTTGCTCAGCCTGGAACAGATGGCCTCAGTGTCAGCTTACGCTTACTGTTGATGTAAACCTGTGCCCTTCTGGCCCTTTGCCCGCTGCCGGTCCTCTGTTCACGTGCAGAGTTCATAAGAGGGGTCTGCAACCCAAGACAGCTGCTTAGCATCTTGGCAGAGGTGAACCTTTGGCTTGCCAACCAGCAGCGGGCAAATGATCTCCTGTGGTCAGCCAAAGACCCCCTTGCTTTGAACAGGTTCCCTGGACGGGACCTGCCATGTTCCAGGATGGGGGTCAGCTGACAGCCCCGGTTTGAAAGGTTGTCCTATGTGGACACAGCCATGCTTGGTGGCACAGATGACCCCAGTGGCCGGACCAGTTGCCAGCTGCAAGAGGCACAGGAAGGCCTGTGAACAGGGCAGAGTCTGTGGTGACAGGAGTGGGGGGGGCTTTCCCTTAGACTGATCTGAGAGTCCGGGTCCTCTTTGCTGCTGGAGGTGGGGCGGGGGTCCCGGGACAGCCTATGGCTCAGCCAGTTGGAAAGCTCTGATCTGCAGGCAGCCTCTTTGGGGCTGATGCACGGAGAGGCCTTGGCTGGCCAACCCTTCCATCTGTCATGGGAGGGGAGTCGGTCCAGCTCTGCTCTGGAGGGGTCATCCCCCAACTCAGCCAAAGGCAGGAGGGAGGCCAAGGCTGGCCAAGGCCGGCTGTGACGGGGAGGGGATCTGTGAGGAAGGGAAGGGCCTCTTTGGCCAGGCAGAGGAAGCTGAAGTGGGACCAGGAGGCTTTGGCAGAGGAGGTGCCAGTCCACTTTGGGGTCTTGGGGAGTGGGGTCTTGTCCCAAGAGTCATTTTCTCTGGACTCTTTGGCTCACCTTGATTCTCGGGCTTTCCTGGAGAGAAGCGCCTCCTGCTGGCTGCAGGCAGACGTGCTTCCAAAGGGTCTGGAATTCAGGGGTTCTCAACCTTGGCAACTTTAAGACTTGTGGACTTCAACTCCCAGAATTCCTCAGCCAGCAAAGCTGGCTGAGGAATTCTGGGAGTTGAAGTCCACAAGTCTTAAAGTTGCCAAGGTTGAGAACCCCTGGCTGGATGGTCTCGAGGTGGCGTGCCCCTCTGGTGGGTATGCTCCAGCTCCCCTGGATTCAGTGGGGTCCTCTGCTGGGACCAGGAAGTGAGCCTTCTCTGGCCATCTGTTTCCCCAGGCTTTGTGTGTATGTGGGGGGGAGGGGCCCTCTTTCAGGATGTTTTATATCCGTGTTTCTTCACAACTGTGTACTGCTCTTTTCCATAACTTTGGCTTCTGCTCTTGTTAGCATTGTGAGCCACCCAAAGGCTTAGCTTTGGCCAGGCTCTGCACTGATTAGATGTGGTGACACCCCTGGGTGGAAGGGGGGCTGTTAGCCCGGCCAGGGGTGAGCAATGCAGGGAGGGTGGGGGTTCAGCAGCGGTGGTAGGGTGTGCGTGTGTTCCATCTCCCTCTGGAATGAGCCTTTCCAAGTCCTCCTCCAGCCTGGATCTGGGGGGGGGGCTCTTCTGAGCTGCTGCTTTTATGGGGGGAGGGAGCTCTGAGGGCTCTCCGTTGTTCTTCTCTGGGGCCAGCCTCATTTGGGCAGCTCCTTCTGCTGCTGGGCAGGCACCCAGATGGGGAGGTCGGTTTGGCTGCTCTGCCAGGTCCTCCCTGGGTCTCCTCCCTTGCAAGGTCCCTGTTGACCCCTTTGCCTGGCCCGGCTGGCTGCTGTTGCTAAGAGACGCCTTGCAGCCCATCCTGCTGGGTCATGGGCCACCAGAGCCCACCAGCCGGGGATGATTGACCAAGTGGCCACTGCTGAATTCAGATATGCTGGGCTGATGGGCCTTGGAGTCTGGCAGCCTTTGTTGCTCTCAGCAGGCCCAGTGCTTGCGGCTGGCTTGTTCTTTTGAGGCAGCTAGCGTGAGTTCACAGAACTCACACTCATTCGTTAAGGCCTAGTAGCTGCATTGCTTCAGGTGCTTGGTTGGTGATAGCCCTGGTTAGTTTTTCCATTGGTCTTAATACCCTTTGTTTAGCGTGCTGTGATATTCCAGTTTTTTCGGTTAGTTTCTAGTTTAGGGCAACATGAACCAGAAGCTGGGTTAATGCTCAGGAACCAAGTTGGATATGTTGTATGAACTCCATCCTGGGAGCTGTGCCAGGCTCCCAGCCCAGCCTGAAACCTGGGAATGCCCTGCTGCCATCTAGCTGTTGCGGGAGTTTGGCAGCCTCTGGTGCTCGTCTGGGAGACGCCCTGCCGAGGCTGCGACTTGCATGGGGTGAGGAGCCTGGCTGCCCTGCTCTGGCTCCCAATGGGGGCCTCAGGGCTGAACCCTTGTGGCATCAGCTGGGGAAAAGGCTTTCCTTGGGGAGGGGGAGCTTATCAGGACAGTTTGCTCCAGGGGGGGGCGTGCCTTCGATTTGGAAGGGTTACAGCCTGTTGGCAGGAAATCCTGTCCTGCAATCTTGGGAGGGGGGGTGTCTCCCTTGGGAAGTATTGGGGTTATCAGGTCAGGTGCTGAGGCTGTGCCAGACCCTCAAGAGTGCGAGACCCTCAAGAGTAGCAAAGGGGGGGAGCTGTCCCAGAGACTTAGCTTAGGATGCTGGCTCTGCCTTCAACTTGTCCTGGCCCAGTCTGTTCTGTTTATGTGTGTTTGTGTGTGTGTGTGTGTGTGTGTTTTGTGAGCAGGCTGAGAGTGAAGGCAAGCAGGGAGAGGCCTGGCCTGGCCTGGCCTGGCGCCTCAGACTGACTCATGGACGGGCTGGCATGGGAGCAGCCGTACTCCCTGGGATCTGGGCGGCGGTGGGGACAGGGGGCCTGGAGGGAGGGCCGGGTGCCCTTGGGGATGGAGGGGTTCTGTGGGGGGCGGGGAATGCCATGGCTGCGCTTTCAGCTGGCTGCCTTGGAGGTAGGCGAGTGGCTCTTATGGAGCTCAGCTCTAAGAATGTGCTGGGATTCTAGGCCGGCTGCCAGGGTGGGCATGGCATACGGGCATGGGTGGGTGGCCGGGAGGGGCTGCTTTCCTCTCTGGCTCAGCCACGAAGCCGGGTGTGCCCGGAGTGAGTACTCCCTTGCAAGGCTGGACAGAGGCCTGGGATTGCCTGTGGACTGAAGGCAGTGGGGGGAGGGGATGCAACCTATCCCCCCCTGACGTTCTTCAGTCTGCCTTCCAGGTGCATTGGCAGAGATCCTTGATTGCCCAGATACTGCCCTGCCTGCCTTTTTCAGGGGCCACTTTAGTACTCCCTTCGCCAGCCCTGTCTGTGAAGTGGTGAGGCTGTGCCAAAGCAATTGGCCCCCAGCCTCCGGGGGTCTCTGTGCTGGCAGGGGAGGTGGGCTAGATCTCTGCTGTGTCTCCAGCTCCTGAGATTGGCTAGCACAAGGCTGGCACTGGTGCTCTGGACTGCCCGGCTGAGGCTTTGCCTTCTGGGAAGCTTGAGCAGTGGCTGGTGTGGGAGGGGCTTGGCAGGGGGCAGAGTGCCTCCTGCGGGTGGGGCTTCTCAGGCTTTAGGCAGGCAGAGCTGAGTCAGAGCCCACCTCTGCCCTCTCCGTCCCTGCGTGGACAGGTGTGGGCCGCCTTGCCCCTTGTTGGGCCTGTGGCCTGGGTGGAAGGGGGTTCGCCTGGAACAGTGGAGGGGCCTGAGGCTGGTGGAGGGGTCCTGTGGGGCTTTGGGGCTGGGGCCACTCCTGGCCTGCCCCTTCCTTGGGCAGCTCCTCTGCCAGCCACTTTCCATCCTCAAGCACACACCATCTGAACAGACCAAAATAGGCTGGATTCTCTCCAAGTAGGTAGCTGTTTCATCCATGCCAAGCTGAACATAGTGTGAAGGCTGTTGTGTGAATGTGCCTGGGTAAAAGCAAGATGAGGAGATTCGGAGGCTTTGAACAGGGTAGTGGATGTGTGTGAAGAAGAAGAAGAAGAAGAAGAAGAAGAAGAAGAAGAAGAAGAAGAAGAAGAAGAAGAAGAAGAAGAAGAAGAAGAAGAAGAAGAAGAAGAAGAAGAAGAAGAAGAAGAAGAAGAAGAAGAAGAAGAAGAAGAGGAGGAGGAGGAGGAGGAGGAGGAGGAGGAGGAGGAGGAGGAGGAGGAGGAGGAGGAGGAGGAGGAGGAAGCGGCCAGGGTCAGCTCTTAGAAGTGGGGTAATGCTCTGGTGTGTCCAGAGGTCCAAGCCCCATTATCTTCCTGGGACTGGTTCTGTCCTGGCACTCTCTGGCATCTCTGGGGTCCTGTAGCACTGCCAGTGCTGGGCCAGGGACTCAGTCCTTCCCTGAGTTGACAGGGACTGTCGGTCGCTTTGGGGCAGCGATGTTTTGTGGATGGATCAATGGGCAGAAAGTCTGGCCTTCCGGAGACCATTCTTGCTTTTGCTCAGTAAAATACAAACTCTGTATTATTATATGTTACCTTTTGCCATGGCAAACAGACAGGCGAAGGCTGCCTTCTGCCAGCCCATGAGGAACTCTTAACCTGCAGGAAGAGAACCATCCTCTGGTGGGGCTGGAATCGCTGACCATTGGAGTTCAGCAGCCCGTCCAGCTTCTCTAGAATGATCTCTGATCATGCTTCCTCCCTGGTGCAGCTGCTCTCCCAGTCCTGTTGGGGGCCCCGGTGGGACCAGGTGCCCCAGAGAGAGATCGGGGACGTTTGGCTCCTCGTCCGCTTGCCTGGCTGCTGTGCTGCTGCATCACATGTCCTGCCAGCCTCTGTGGCATCAAATGGTCGCTGCAGTGGGCCTGCGTCTTTCTTCCTGTGTGCCCCCCTCATGGCATTTGCCTGTTTCCTTCCTTCTCCCTGCAGCTGGAGACCAGACTCGCAGCATGTGTGGGACAGGCCTGAAGCCCGTGTTGACCCTCCCCCCAAGGCCCAGGGGGTCTTTGCCTCTCTTTGCCTCAATACTCCCCAAATTTCCTTCTCCCACCTGCTGCAGGCAGTGTCTCCACCCCAGACATGGGATCCAGCTTGGCTGCTGCATTTGCCTTCCCCCAGCCACAGTTTGGGGGTACCCTTGTCCAGCTCCGTCCAAAGTGATCCTGCTGGGGGTTCTGGTTGGGAGCGACAGCCTGTTCTAGTCCCCTCAACTGTCTGAGCGTCCCAGAAAGGCTGTCCCTGGACACTGAGAAGTCCAAGGGCTGGGCTTGCCCCCACTCTGTGTGGGAGCAGCTTCTGTGCTGGGAAGGCAAGATAGGAGAGGCACTGCTGGCCATGCTGTCTTCTTCAGTGGAGTGGCAGTGTCTGGCAGGCAGCTGTTCTCCAGCTGTGGGCCTGGACTGGCTGGATGCCACAAGGGGCCCTCTAAGCCTGGGAGGCCCTGTCTTCCCAGATCTGCAGGGGGCCTTGATGGACAGGATCTGGGCTTCATGGCTGGCAGCTTTGCCTTGCGTGTGGAGGCGGGGAGGCAGGAGACGTGTCAGACAACTGGCTTTCCTCCTTCAGAGGCCCTACGTAGCTCAGGCCCACAGAGGCAGCTTCAGAACCTGCCTCCAGAAGCTGTGAATGCTCCAACACTGGAAGTTTTTAAGAAGAGACTGGACAGCCATTTGTCCAAAATGGTATAGGGCAGTGGTGGCGAACCTATGGCACGGGTGCCAGAAGCAGCACTCGGAGCCCTCTCTGTGGGCACACGTGCCGTTGCCCCAGCCTTGCCTCCCCCGTGACCCCCTCACCAGCAGCCCCCCTGAAGGAGAGTTGCCCCCGAGTGTGGCCCATGTGCAGCATCACAGCCAAGGACATGGCAGCCAGGCAACGTAGACAAGACTCTGCCCTTATGCCCCATTGCTCACAGTTGATGCTGTGGGGTGCAGACAGAGGGCGTGGCCGCCATGGCGCTGCTGGGCTGCCTGGGTGATCTGCGGTGGGCCCTGGAGGCAGTGAGTGGCCCTGCGGGCAGGCAGGGTCGGGGCGTGCCTGGGGGTGGAGCGGGGGCAGGGCCAGTTTTTGGGCACTCGGTCTCTAAAAGGTTCGCCATCACTGGTATAGGGTTTCCTGCCTGAGCAGGGGGTTGGACTAGATCAGGGCTTTTCAACCAGTGGTACGGGTACCACCTGTGGTACATTGGCACCTGGCAAGTGGTACGCGACCATCCTAGAAAAGTGGTAACGGGGGAGGGGAATGAGCTGAACCGGTGGCAGCACCGTATAAGCCTGAGCGAGAGATGGCTGGAGTTACAGGGCTGTCAGGCTCAGCGGAAGCGCCAGGATCAGTGCCACTTTCCAGCTGATCGGCGTTTCTTCGGGGCTGTCAGGGCTCAGCGGAAGCACCAGGGTTAGTGCCAGGCTCCAGCTGGAGCTCGGCGCTGATCCTGGTGCTTCTGCTGAGCCCTGAAGAACCACCAGTCAGCTGGAAAGCAGCACTGATCCTGGCACTTCTGCTGAGCCCAGAAGAAGCGCCGATCAGCTAGAATGTTGTAGCATCTCCAGGGTCTTGTGATTTACATTCAGATGCTTGGCAACTGATTCATATTTATGATGGTCACAGTGTCCCAGGGTCATGTGAAGTGACCAAAACCTGCTGCAACCACCCAGCAGATGGGGGGAATAAAAACCAAACAACCCCCCCACCCCACCCCCGCTGCCAATCCTCAACAGAAGTGCTCACAACAATGAAAACCTCAGACAGGAGGAAGAGCGCCGCCGGGTGGGCAGGCAGGTATCTTGCTCGGCTGTTGCTTGGGGGACACTTTTTTCAGTGCCATTGTAACTTCAAATAGTCACTAAGCGAACTGTTGTAAGTCGAGGACTACCTGTACTTTGTTACTTTTTTCCTTTTTTGGGGGGTCATCAAGTTTTTGACACCTTGCTAGGCAACTGGTGGTACTCGGATGTTGCCATATCCTGAAAGTGGTACAATGGGTGAAAAGGTTGAAAAGCCCTGGACTAGATGACCTCCAAGGTCCCTTCCAACTTTATTATTATTATCATTATCATTATCATCATCATTATTATTATTATTATTATTATTATTATTATTATTATTATTATTATTATTATTATTATTATTATTATTATTATAGGACGGGGTCCCCCTCTGGGCGACATGACCCTGTCTGACCCTGGGCCTCCCCTGCCGGCACAGCTGGGGTGCTCAGCCTCGAGTCTCACGGCTCCTCCTTGGGGCAGAGAGCTCTGCCAGGCTGGGCATGGGATGGATGGAGAGGGGGCATCTAGAGCTTTGGCATGGAGGCACCCCCATCCCTTGCTGAGAAAGGGGGTAGTGGGCTCCAACCAAAGAGGAGGGCTGTGTCCCCCACACTGCCCACCCAGGGAGAGACTCTTATCTTGGGCTCCTCCCGGTTGCACAACCCAGGCCCCTCCTGGAATGGGGGGGCAGTCATATCCAGGGCCAGGAGGATGGGGTGGGGGGAGCAGGCGCAGCGGAGGGAGACTCAGGCATGGACTAAAAAGGATAGGAATGATCTCCGGCTGCAGAGCCCAGGAATTTGAGAGGGAGGATGCACCCGCAGTGTGAGGGGAGGGTGGTGAGACGGCTAGGCCTGTCTGGGCAGCTGTTCAACAGGCCTGCCTTGCTCCAGGCATGAGGGGCTGCAGACTGCTCCCGGGGTGGGGGGTGGGGGATGCTGCTGTGGCTGGTACAGATTCATCCTCTGACTGGGCTCAGCTCCTGGCTGAAATTTTGTCCCTCCTCCCAGTCCTGTCCTGGCTGGGTCGTGTTGGGGAAAGGCCTGACTTTCCACAGTGGGGAAACTGTACCCCTAAGTCTGTGCTCCGAGGGGTGGGGGCAAGACTGGGTTTCTTTTCAGGTTTCTTTAATGGTTTTATGCTAGGCTGCCCAGAGCCAGCCACATTTGGTGAGGCAGGCGACTATATAAATATGATTTCTAAATAAATAAAGGAGCTCCTTTTGGTCTGCAAACCTGGCAGCAGCCTGTGGGGCTCTTACTGTCTAGGCCAGAGGTAGGCAACCTCGGCTCTTTTACGACTCATGGACTTCAACTCCCAGAATTCCTGAGTCAGCATGGTTGAAGTCCATGAGTCATAAAAGAGCCGAGGTTGCCTACCCCTGGTCTAGGCAAAGATCCCGGTGGGTGGCTGCACAGTCTTCTGGTTGGCCACTGTGGTGCTGTGAATAGAGCCGAGGAGAGGGGGGGATGCTGGAGTTGGCTTTGGGGTCACCAGCGGAAGCTCCTGGCCCTGAAAGAGCACATGTGTGCCACCTGGCCAGGTGCCCTTCGCCTTGTCCTTGTGCCCGGTTGATGGCAGTGCTGGGGCAATGGGCTTCCGAGCGTTGGCTTGCTTGGCCTCCCCCAATTTTCCTGCCCCATTAGCCCTGTGTGGGGTGCTAGAAGCTGTTCCGATGCACCCAGATTCCTGTCCTAAAGCAGAGGTCGCTGGAGGGTCAATGAGGGAAGGGAAGTGGGTAGGGGGGCAGGCTGGCACAGGAGTTGTGGGGCAGAGGCATCGCCTCCGCTTAATGTGCCCTGGCTTTGCAAGCCTCCCGAGGCCCCACAAAAGTCCTGAGGCCTCTTGATCGGTCCTGCCCTGCCCTTTCTGTTTTGCAAGCCCCCAGGCAGGGATGCCACATTCCTCTCTGTGCCGCTTCAGGCTGGTGCAAAAGCTATAAATCAATAAAAATACAGCTGCTCAGCAATTTCCAGATGAAGTCTGCAATTATGCTAGAATATGAGAAACCTTTGGAACCGAGGAAGGTCAGGAGAAGCCATTGCAATCTGGGAGTGGGAGGGAGGATTCTTGCTTAACAGCAGGTCCCACATGTGTTTTCTGGGTTCCCCCCTTCCTGCTGCTCCCCCTCTTTTGCTCCACATTTTGCTCTTCCCTAATGCCCACTCTTTGGGCCTCCTCAAAGGGGGGGGGGTATCCTCTGATTCCCTGAATGTGAACCCATTGGCAATTTTAGGGAGGGAGCTCCAGCAGAACTGGGGTGGGGTGGGGTTCATGATGTCAGGTGTCTGGAAACTTTGGCTGAACTGTTGAGAGCAGGTTTCCCAACCATGGCACTTGAGGAGGCGTGGACCCCCAGAATCCTCCCAGCCAGTCTGCTGACTGAGGAGGGGGCTGAGACCATGCTGGCTTGGGAATTCTGGGGGTCCACACCCCCTCAAGTGCCATGGATGGGAAACCCTGGGGTAGAGGCCATTTAGGGGTGAAATTGGCCCCAGGCTCTCAAGCATCTCCAAAGCTTTGAGTCTGTTTCTGGCTCTCTGGTTTTGTAGCTCTGGCTGATTCTGAAGTCAGTACTCCATCTCCTGGGAACATTGGACTTTGGTTCCCATGATTCCCAGCCCAGGGATCGATTGCATGGGCATTTCAGGGGTTTGGTTCAGCGTGTTGAGGCTGGAAGAGCTCTGCTCCCCAAGGCCTTTGGGCACTGACTGCCATTGGGGCTGGTTCCACGGGGTGCTATCCAGACGGGGCTCGGGGCTTCCTCTCTGCGCCATCTATGGGGCCAGGGTGACCCGGAGTGATGGACGGCTGTCCCTGCAGGTGAGGCACCGTCAGTCGGGGCAGGTCCTGGTGCTGAAGATGAACAAGCTGACCAGCAACCGAGGAAACATGCTGCGCGAGGTGCAGCTGATGAACCGGCTCTGCCACCCCAACATCCTCCGGTACGGCAGAGGGACTGGTGGAGCTTGGGGCTCCCCTACCTGGAAGGAAGCAGACCGCTGGTGGGGGGGAGGGTCCAGCATATCTGGGAAGCTGGGAGGGCCAGGTGTAAATGCTCGGGTTCAGTGGAAGAAGGGCCAGGAGGCTCCACCACCTGCTCCTGGCCCCTCCTGCCAGGGGTCTCCTGGTGCCACCCCGAATGGCTTGAGAGAGCCCCACCCAGAACTCCTCATGTGTAGAGCACCCTCTGGGAGTGGGGGAGGGGTGAGCATGGCGTCTGGTGTCCATGGCAGAGTAAGGGTCAGTCCTGCTCCTTTTTTATCCAGGGGTGCTGGTGACAGAGGGAAGCTCCAGGTGGGCTAAGGGGTGCCAGGCAAGGGTCTCACTGCTGACGGCTCCTCTCTTCCTCTGCCAGGTTCATGGGAGTCTGCGTTCACCAGGGCCAGCTACATGCGCTGACAGAGGTGAGGTGTTAGGGGCTGGGCGTCAAGGATCAGGCAAGGGCCTGGCTGTTCTGGGGGACCGAGGCCCCCGCAACTTGCCCTTCTTTCTCTCTCCGCAGTACATCAATGGGGGGAACCTGGAGCAGCTGCTCGACAGCCCCACCCCACTTCCCTGGCCCGTCCGCCTCAAGCTGGCCCTAGACATCGCCCGGGGGCTCTGCTACCTCCACAGCAAGGGCATCTTCCACCGGGACCTGACCTCCAAGGTGGGGGGGGGGCTCTGCTGCATACCCACATCCACATCTGTGCCTCAAAGTGGGCAGAGGATTCAACAGGGGAATCCAATACTGGATCTTAGATGAGTGGTGGGGCAGTTTGACACTGGGGGTTGTGCTGATTGGGGAGGGGGGCCTTGAAGGGCCTCCCCGAAAGGTGGGCTGGAGAAAAAGCGGGTCCTGCCATGGGGTCCCCCGGAAGTCCCGGACTCCCCTTTCTAGGGCCCAGAGAAGGGATAACAGAGTCTCTTGGCACCTGGGAAGCCTCCGCCGTGGTCGTCCCCTAAGTCCTCTCCTTATTCCCTGGGAGGGGGTCGTCTGATCACAAATGCCCCATCCTGGGAGCTGCCTTTTACCTGGAATGGCCTCTCAAATGTATCCCTCTTCCCCCCCCCCCCAGAACTGCTTGGTCAGGTGTGAGGACAATGGCTACACAGCAGTGGTGGGTGACTTTGGCCTGGCAGAGAAGATTCCCACCTACAGGTGAGTTTGGCTGCTGTTCCTTCTGTTCACCCCTCCCAAACTCAACCCTGTATTCTCACAGCCCCTCCTCCTTCTTCCAGTGAGGGCAGCGAGAAGGAGCCCCTGGCCGTGGTGGGTTCTCCATACTGGATGGCCCCCGAGGTCCTGCGTGGGGAGCTGTACAACGAGAAGGTGAGCCCCGGGAGAAAGAGTGACAGTGAGAGGGAGACCGGGGGAGGGGGGGAGAGGATGAGGGCGCCTGCTTTCCCTCTCCCTGGCCCAGTTGTCCCTGTCCCCCCTTCTTCAGGGCTCCCCCAGCCCCTCCGAGACCACCCCATCACTGTCTCCTGCAGGCAGATGTCTTTGCCTATGGCATCATCCTTTGTGAGACCATCGCACGAGTGCCGGCTGACCCCGACTACCTGCCTCGCACGGAGGTAAGCCCCCTCCATCCCTCTACAGCCCCGGCCATAGGGGAGACTGCCGGCCCCCTTGAGGAAAGAGAGCTTAAAGCGGGCAGACGGGTTGGCAGAGAAGAGCCGATCCTGCGCAGAGTCCAGGAGCTTGGAGGAGTTTGGAAGGGGCTGAACTCCAAGGGGCTCGGAGCCTCTCCAGTCAGTCCCTGAATGCTTTGTCCTTGGCAGGGGATCAGATTTTTGGGGCCAGGGGAGGGGGGAGGGAACGGTGCATGTGTGAACTAACTTGCAGCCATGAGGTGCCACGAAGAAGTGCTGGAGCCCGGATCCATCTGGCTTCCTCGGTGACAGGAGTCCTAGAAGCAGGAAGCCTCGCCAGTTTTACCCCCTGGCTAGTCTTGCACCAGGGCAGTTCCTGAGCCACCCGTGGCATTTGCCCAGTCCCCTCTTGTGACTCGGGAACGCGGCTGGTTCAGCCAGCTCATGGAGGAGTGGATGGGGGATGCTCATTGAATCAGCACACCACTTAAACCCAGTGCACCTCTCAAGACCTGCTTGCTGGCCGCGGGGCAGTGGGGGAGGCGATGACTATGCAAAGGCCTCATGGGACGGTGGGGGGGGGGTGCGAGGGGAGGCCCCTGCCTTGGCTTAAGTGCCGCTTACCTGCCACTCTTTGTGCTGGGTGCAGCGTAGAACCAGCATTCCCTCCCGAAGTGCTAAAAGCCATGGAATGATTACAGAAAGCCGAATGTTGGCTGTGATGCTAAAATGGTCAGAGGGTCCCTTTTAAAAGCCCCCCAGAACCTCAGGCTGCCTTCCAACAAGTGGGCCTTCTTCCTGACTGCTTCTCAGAGGCCTTTTCCTGGACAGCTACTTGCTTGTATGCCGGGCTGTATCCTGGAGGCATCTTGACCCCGACTCCCTCCTGGCATCCCTATTGGGATGCCTGGGTCTTTGGGCAGGGTCCTGGGGGGGGGGCAGGCAGGATAAGGCTGACGCTCTCTGGGTGAGCTTCTTTCATTTGGGAGCTCTAGCTAGTGCACATTCCTGCCAGCCTGTTTGCAACATAAAACCCAGGGGGCTGAACCTTCCCTGGCCAGCCAGCCCAGAAGCAAACCCCTGGAAGCCACCGAGGGTCTCACTGGAAGCACTCTGTATTGGGGGGGGGCTCATTTGGGAAAGGCTTTTCCTCTTGAGCAATCATAAGAACATAAGAACATAAGAAGAGCCGTGCTGAATCAGGCCAAAGCCCATCGAGTCCAGCATTCTGTGTCACACAGTGGCCCACCAATTGTACATGGGGATCTTGAGCAGAAAGAGAAGGCAAAACCCTCCCTTTCCCTTGACCCCCAACAAATGGCACTCAAGGGAATCCTGCCTGCCTCAACCAACATAGAGGCGGCACATGGACATCCGTTTTAATAACCACCGATACACTTTGCATCCATGAATCTATCTAGCCCTGCCTTGAAGCTATCAAGGCTGACAGCTGTCACGACCCCTTCAGGAAGTGAATTCCATAAATCAACGACCCTCTGGGTGAAGAAATATTTCCCTTTATTTGTCCTCACTTTCTTACCTATGAGCTTTAGGGAGTGCCCCCTTGTCCTGGTATTGTGTGATAGAGAAAATAATTTTTCTCTATCCACCTTTTCTATCCCATGCATGATTTTATACACTTCGATCAATTCACCCCTTAAACGCCGTCTTTCAAGGCTGAAGAGACCAAGGCGTTGCAATCTGGTTTCATAAGGGAGGCGCTCCATTTCCTTGATCATTCTTGTTGCCCTTCTTTGCACCTTTTCCAGTTCCATTATATCCTTCTTGAGGTGCGGTGACCAGAACTGTACACAGTACTCCAAGTGTGGTCTCACCATCGATTTGTACAGAGGCAATACAACACTTGCTGACTTATTTTCGATTCCTTTCCTAATCATGCCAAGCATGGAATTTGCTTTTTTTACTGCTGCTGCGCATTGGGTTGACATCTTCATCGAGCTGTCCACCAAAACCCCAAGATCCCTTTCTTGGGTCCCCTTGAATTTCTGAGGGGGGATGAACATGGTTGCAATTGGGTGAGTCCAGGCAGTGTAGCAACTAGCTAAATCCTGCCTCCCAAAGAGCATCTTTCTTTGGGGGGGGGGATAGATCTTCTCGGCCCCTCCCTTCCTTCACTCTTTCTCTCCGTAGGACTTTGGCCTCGATGTGGCTGCGTTCTGCAACCTGGTGGGAGCCAACTGTCCAGCGGCTTTTCTCCATCTGGCCTTCCACTGCTGCAAGGTGGGTCCTGGCGCCCCCTCTCCCCCCCCCCCGAGGAAGGTGGGGCGCTGCTGAAGGCTGGGTAAGAGAAGAGCCCTGGAAGGGTTACTCATGCCAGGTGGGATCCCTTGCAGAAGGAGGGCGTAGTCCTCACAGAAGCTGTGGGCATCACCACTCGGGCTGCGGCTTTACCATCCAGGGGCAAAGCAACCAGGTGGCCTGGATAGTCTCGCCTATCTTTCTGAATTCTGTGGGGAGTTTTTCGGGGCTGATGCTGCAGAGAGCAGGCTGAGCTGGAGGGGAGGGGTTTCCTAAGGAGGGGAGGCCAGCTCTGCTCCACAGGTAAAGGCAGAATAGGGAGCTGGTGCTGAACATGAAAGGCCAGGGGGACCCCTGAGATGTGCAGAGGCCTGCTTGCCCATCGCCATAAACTGGCCCTGCAACTGGACCCAAAAGAGACGAGTCGCCCCACGGACTTCCTTCTCCTGCCTCCAGATGGAGCCCATGGCCCGGCCCTCCTTCCTGGAGATCGTCCAGCGCCTGGAGGCGATGCTGCTGATGGCGGGAGACCCTGGCCTGGCCCTGACGGACAACAACGGGACAGCCCTCCCTGCCAACTCGACACCGGCACTGAATGGTGAGCATCTCTCAAGACAGGAGTTTTGATGCAGGGAGGGGGGTGGGGAAGTTGGCCCCCTTGGAAGAGGGATCACGTGGTTGGGTTTTGTTTTATTTACAGTTATGATTACAGGAACCGTCTCAGGTGCTGGGAAGGGGCGAAGGCAGGATGGATGGAAATAGGCAGCCTCGGAAGGCCTCACACCCTCGGCTTGAGGGGGCTTTTTTCCTGGGCCTCTCAGCCATGGGGGGGGGGGAGGAATATGCACGATTCTCTGCGTATGCCAGGGCAGTTACTTCCCAGCCCTTCAGAACGTGGTGCAACTGAGCTGTTTCCTGGTCTAGCTTCAGCTTTTGCAGTGCGTAGGGCAGTCTGAGTTGCCATTCTGGGGTGCCTCTAACATGCCCTCCCTTCCTTTTGCATCCAGGTCAAGCGGCCAAGCAGCTCTCCTTCCCCAACGCCCCATCTGGCCTGCTTGGCCAACGACTCTTGACCCCAGATCAGCCCCTCTCCCGCAGCCAGTCAGACATGTTCCGCCCTCGGTCGCCCACCTTGCCCCGTGCCCACGACACTCCACAGCGAGTCAACCCCTTTTCCCAGCGACAGGACCTCAAGGGAGGCAGGATCAAGCTCTTCGACACACCCAGCAAGTCCTTGATCTCCCTGACCTTCAACCTGCCACCCCCCTTGCCTCTTCCACCCGGCACCCCCATCACGCCAGAACCTGCCGTGGAGATGCAGTGCAACTTTGCCGAGCCCATCCCTATCTTGCGCAGGTGTCGCTCGCTGCCAGCTTCCCCAGAGCTGCCTCGCCGGGAGCAGGCACCCCACAGCCCGCTCTCGGCCCTGGAGCATACACCCCCGGATCCCCCTTTTCCCTTTGCCGGTGAGTGGATGGACTGCAGTCCGGACAGCCCGGTGCCAGCATCTGCCAGCCCAGCACCCCTGTTGACCAACGGCAGCTTCATCAGCACGGCTGTGTCAGCAGCCCAGCCATGGGCCCCCAACGGAATACTCCTGAACAATAACAGCAAGCCACATGGCTGGGGCGGGGGCTTCTCTGAGCTGAGTGTGCCCCCCACGGTGGAGAGAGCGCAGACGGAGTGCCCGGGAACGGCGCTGCCCCTGAGCCCCTCCAACAGCAGCTGTGTGATGGAGCAGGACGAGGTGCTGGCCTGCCCGGCCTGCTGCCTGGTTCCCTTCAGCTTCAGCTTTGCTTCTGTCTGCCACCGGCCAGCCGCCAGCACCCCTCGCTACCAGAACCTGAACTGCGAGGCCAAGAGCCTGCAGTGCCCGGAGAGGCACCCTCAGCATTGCAAGGGCCTGGCGCCGGGCCTAGCAGAACCCAGCCTCAAGTTGCCGGAAGCCCAGTCCTGAGGCTGGCCCTGCGGTCGAGGAGCACTTTGGATCCGCCTGGACGTTCTAGCTGCCCTTCAGACCTCCAGGAGCCAGACGGGCTGAGGGGGTGGCACTGCCCCATTGGGACAGGCAGGTGCGATGTTGAAGGCAGGGCTGCCAAGCCCGTCAGAAGGCAGGAGGAGCTGTCTGGTGCCCAGCCCGGTCTCTGCAATAAGGGGCTGCTGCAGCTTTGGCCCTCCACTGCCTGGCCCCGTGGCAGCCTTGGGGTCAAGCCCTTGGTTCCCCGACCTCTTGCTCAGGTGGGGTGATGCCCTCCAGCATGGGTGGGTACAAAAAGGAAGATGCAGGGCTGGGGTGAAGGGAATTCAGGTTGGGACGCCCCCCGTGAGGCTGGCAAGGGAAGGGCCAGCACATTCTGCCATCTGAGAGGGACTGGCACACCCTGGGCATGGCGCCGTGGGGTGTCTCGGAGGGATGGGGAGGGAGACAGTCAGGATACATACCTGGCCCATCCCCTCCTCTCCTGCCCTGCGTGGGGCAGATTCAGTGTGGGTCTGCCTGGGGTCTCGGCCCTTCTTCTCTTCTTGGCACCAGTGGAGAAGGCAGCTGCGTTTTTAATAATACTTGGAAAATACTTGTTAATATATTCAGCTTATTTAATGTGTTGAAAAAAATAAATAAAACCTGATGACAGATTCCCCCGTCCTGGCCTGAGTGGTCTTTGCTGAGAAGACGAGAATCGGGGAACTGGCAAATTGGGGGAGGGGGGGCAGCTCTGTCTTTCGGACTGTGGCTCTGCCCCGAAGCCCATAAAGGCTGTTTTTGCCTGGATTCTGTGGGTGGAAAATGGAGGGAACAACAACATGGAATAGTCAACTACAAAGAAGAAAATTATCCTTTATTTTGTGTGACAAGCAGCTTGTGGACTGGGGGATGTGTAGATTCTTTTTAAAGAGGGACAAAGACTAAAAGAGCAACAAAGATGATTAGGGGACTGGAGGCTAAAACATATAAGGAACGGTTGCTGGAATTGGGAATGTCTACTTTAACGAAGAGAAGGACGAGGGGGGACATGATAGTAGTGTTCCAATATCTCAGGGGCTGCCACAAAGAAGAGGGAGTCAAGCTATTCTCCAAGGTGCCTGAAGGCAGGACAAGAAGCAACGGGTGGAAACTAATGAAGGAGAGAAGCAACCTAGAACTAAGGAAAAACTTCCTGACAGTTAGAAGAATTAACCAGTGGAACAACCTGCCTCCAGAAGTGGTGAATGCGCCAACTCTGGAAATTTTAAAGAAGAAACTAGACAGCCATTTGTCCGAAATGGTACAGGGTTTCCTGCCTGAACGGGGTTGGACTAGATGGCCTCCAAGGTCCTTTCCAACTTTATTATTATTATTATTATTATTATTATTATTAGTAGTAGTAGTAGTAGTAGTAGTAGTAGTAGTAGTAGTAGTAAAAAAAAGGAATTATATAGTGTGGGAAAATATCTGGAATACGATAAGCGTATAAACACACTGAACAATTTAATGTAGCATACCAATTACTTTCTGGTAATATTTCCAAATGCATTAATTAACGAAAAAAGCCACAGAAAACTGTTGTATGTTTTAGGGAGAAGTCAGACTGTATCCCCTGGTCTTTGCTTCATCCTTTCAAATGATGGAATGAGGGAAGTTTTTTCTCATCTCCACCGTCAATGCAGACTACAACCCTGATAGCCTGAAGGAGACCCCCCACCACCTCAGAGGCTGGGGCTGCCGGCTGTGTGTGTGGGGCTTCCTGGGCCCAAAACAGGCTCCCCATGGGAATGCCTGGAGCTGCAGGCGCAAGGAGAAGCCCGGAGCCAAGCAAGCAGTGGTTAATAAGAAGCCCTTTCGGGAGAGGAGCCATCTATGTGTCTGGAAAGCCCCTTCCGCAAAGCAAGGCAGATACGTTGAGCATTTGCACACAACTGCAAGTGTCCATTGCGGGTCACCAAGGAGCACAGGGGTCGTGCCAGGCCTGGGAGACCATTCAGTCACTCTCTGCATTTTCCTCTCCAGCCCAGCTGGAAGAGAGCAGCCTGTTCTGGGGTCTGCTGCCAGTTCATTCAGGCCCATCTGCTCCTTCCTCTGTTGCCTTCACCTGGCCCAGACCCAAAGACCCCCGGGACCCCTTGTGTGCTTGGCAGAGGGCAGAAGCATCTTGAATGGCTTCCCAGGGAGGCGCCAAAACATTGCCCTGACTCTCACAGGGGGCAGGGAGGCGAGGCCCAACCACAGTTGTCTTGAGACATCATGGCTTGTTCAGTAGCATAGAAGGAAAAGGAGGACATCCCTCTGGCGCACCTAAGATTGTGCGCCTCCTCCTGCTGACTCCGGGGCAGGCGAGTGTTGGGGATATCCAGTTCGCACCACTTCGGCAGAACCCATAGCTAATTTTTTGTTGCCCAGGCCCAGAATGGACTTCCCGAAGCAGCATCCACACAGAGAACCGGTTGTTCATATATCTGAATCCCACCACTGATTTCAGCCGCACATAACACCAAACAAACGGAGCGCCCTTGCAGGTGGCTTCGGTCTGTGTGTGTGTGATGAAAAGAGATCGAACAAGGTCAGGGAAATAACGGCCGCTGAAGGAAGACAGGTGGTGACCCAGAACAAAGATAATTTGAGATGGTTTGATGAGAGAAGGAGAACGAGCAAGAGTTTAAATTCCAAAGCAAAACTGAGAGGGAGAGAGGAATGAAGCTTAGGATCCTGCAGGGATCTGTCTTGTCATTCAGTGTTTTTATTAAGGGCCGGATATTTATTCAGAGGACTGACGGGCTGCTTTTCAAATCTGCAGAGGAGCCAAGAGAAGAGGGAGGATAGTCAGACCCAGGGAGATTGGAACAAGCCTGCGAGCCAATCTGGGCTTGTTAGAAGGCTGGCTGTGAGGACAAGATGTGCTTCCACAGGGGAAAAATTAAGTGGGAGACAACAGGGCACACTGGGGGAGCAGGGATGGCTTGGAAAAAAGGGACATCATGGAAGCCCTTGGGATGGGGTGGGTGAGCCAGCTGTTTGAAGGGCTAGCACAGTTTTGGGCTGCATTTAAGAGACAGGTGAGGTCCTTGCAGGATCTGCTCTTACTGCTCTGGTGAGGCCATATCTGCAGGACCGTGCACTTTCAGAGGGAAGTTGACAGGTGCTGAGCAAGGGAAAAGACTTGAGAAAACTTGTGTTGGAACTGATGAAATCCTGAAAAGGAGACCTGAGAATTTAAACCACAAGGTGGTGCATGTTTGTGGAAGCCAGACTGGTTTGCAGAACCACGTGTGGTGTTTGTGTAACCACATTTTAGATATCTTTGTTTAATCTCCTCTCCTTTCCTCTCCTCTCTTTCTCTCCTTTCTCCTCCCCTCGCCTCTCCTTTCCTCTCCTCCCCTCTCTTGTCCTCCCCTTCCCTCTCCTCCCCTTCCCTCTCCTCCCCTTCCCTCTCCTCCTCTCCAATAGGAATAACACAGTGGTGGCGAATCGATGGCACAGGTGCCAGAGGCGGCACTCAGAGCCCTCTCTGTGGGCAGGTGCACCGGTCGCCCCAGTCCTAGGCCTTCAGCTGGGTTTTATAAAACCTTTTCGCTTTAGGCCTCCTCCGCCATGTGCAAAAAAAAAAAAAAGGTTCAATCAATCAGTCAATTTCAACTTCTCTGGGGGAAAAAAAAGATCTTACAAAGTTGGAATTGATTGAACTTTTTAGTCCCACCCAGTCTGCTGTTACCACTGCAGCTGCACCCAGCCAATGGGCCACATCCAGCCAGTGGACCACACCCACCCAGCACCCGACGATGCATAAGTGGGTTTTGGGTTGCAGTTTGGGCACTCAGTCTCTAAAAGGTTCACCATCACTGGAATAACATATAAGGAAGAGGACTGTTGCTATGATTGATGGCCTGTGCCCTAGGATCTGTAAGAACTGGATGGAGCATAGGTGGGACAAGAAATCATGAAGCCTGGGACAAAGAGACTGCCATGCCATGTGCTTGGAACAAAGACAAAGGAACAAAGACCCATGTGGCTTGACTATGAGATTTTGGAGTAAACAGGAAATGAGGGAGGAGCCAATAGGTGGAGGAACGTTGTACCAAGATTTGAATCTACCGGCCACAGGTATAAGCTTTGCCATTGGCCACAGGTGTAGCTTTGCAGTGTAACCTTGCTATTGGCCACAACTATAACATTGTCATTGGCTGTTTGTAACCATGTGATGCCTTATGTAACTGCCCACTGTAACATGCAATAAATAGGGAAAGCAGCCTTCTTTCTGGGTTCGCTTCACCCCAAGGAAACCTGCATCCATGCTGTCTCCTTTAATTCGGCTATCGTGAAAGAACCCGCCATTGGGGCACATTCAAGAGTGCCACAGAGGACTATAAGTGAAACCCAAGAAACCTCCTGCCATGAAACTAACTCCTTTCTCTCTCTCTCTCTTGTCCCACCATCTTCTACTCATCCTTTTCTTTCCTCATCAGCTTTCGAGGCTGCACCGATTTGTGGGCAGTTACAGAAGTCCAGGAAAGAGGAGGGGAGAAAGCTATAAGCCCCTCCTCCCCCTCCCCCGCCTCTGTAGCTCAGCACCTGGCTCACCATTCCCACACCGGCCAGTTTGAACCCACTCCCACTGAAATACCTCTGGGATGGCATCTGCTGCCCAAGTTCGGCAGGGCACGTGCCCTTCTGATGAGCTTTCCTGCCCTGCCCTTTCCAGCCCAGGCTTTGGCCCTGCCCTCTCTTGTATTTTCCCACTGTTGAAGGAAAAGTCTTCATCATGGTTCAGTCCAAGCCGGGGATAAACAACATGGCGACTGCTTTAGAAAGAAGGTTGCAGTTTATTGAAGACAGAAAGATGGCTCTGGAAGAAAAGAGAGAGAGAGCACATGTAGGGAGTGGGTTTTTATACCCTTTGGAGCCTTTTGTTTGGAGTTGTTTCCTGTTCCTGTTTGAGGCTATTTCCTATGTCATGTATTCTGGCCTGAGTCTGGGTGTTCCCTTTGGCATCTATGAGTTAATCCTATTATGTCCTGTCTTAGACTTTGGGCGGGGTATGTAGATTTTAGGTGTCTTCTTAATCTTCTAGCTGGGGGCTTCCAACCTTCCTGGATTATTTACATCTGCATTTGTACAGAGCTGGTTTCTGCTTGGGGGAGGGAGACTTGGGGCTAAAGAAAACTGGACATGCTTTTCTGCCTCTTTAATATCCTTCTCTAGGGGGCTGATTTCCCACACCACAATGACCAGCCAGCCCCCCTTCACCCGCTCCCTATGAAGGCTGGGGCTGGGGCTGTGTCCTGAGAAGGCCTCCCCTGTGCACCCCTTGTTCAGAGAGGGAGGTCCCCTTGTTTTGAAGAGGAGGGGGGAACACGGTAAAGGCAGGAGAGCATCATGGAGGAAGATCAGCCTGGCCAGTTCAGAGCGCCGTCCCTCCAAGGCATGAGGGTTTCTGGGCAACTTGGGAAACTGAGATCACTGGAGCAACCGGGACGCTTCTGGGCAAGAGGGAGCAATGTTTTGATGGCACCTTTTGGGCAACTGTGACTCTCATTGTCCACTCAACCTCCATCCAGGCTTGGCATACAGGTGAAACATCCTCCCAACCCTTCGTAATGTTGCTTCTGCAGGAACCTTCAGTGGTCCTGGGTTCAAATACTAATCCCACTGCCGGGAATCTTCTCAGCAGAACCACCTCCGGCTCTTATTTTAATCCACTCTGTGGCCAAATTTTCCACCCGTAAAGCAGCTCTCAATGAATATTTTCCTGCTCTTTGGGTTAGCTAATTGGGGAAAAAAAATCCCAGCTCCATTTGCAAACATTTGTATCTATGGTTAGGAAGCAAAGAGACACAGATGCAATCATTAACTTCAAATGACTGCAAGCAATTGAACTCAGTGGGTGAATCCATATCCATGGGACAGGAGAGCCTCCAGTTAACAATCCTGCCTGGCAGAGAACAGGCTGAGCATCTCTTTAAGATCCAGCACATTTCAGAAACACAGGACAGACTTAAATAACTCGACTGCCTCCCCGCTCCCCCACATCCCCTTGGCAAGTCTGCTTTCTAGAGAGCCTCAGAAAGAATTCTCTCCTCAATCCCTCTGCTACCCCCCCCCCGCCTTCTGGGCTCAGCTCCCTGCTTCTCCAAAGCCCCTCCCCATTGCCAATCCAGGGGGCAGTTTCATTGAAGGATATAATGGAACTGGAAAAGGTGCAAAAAAGGGCAACAAGAATGATCAAGGAAATGGAGCGCCTCCCTTATGAAACCAGATTGCAACGCCTTGGTCTCTTCAGCCTTGAAAGACGGTGTTTAAGGGGTGACTTGATCGAAGTGTATAAAATCATGCATGAGATAGAAAATGTGGATAGAGAAAAATTCTTTTCTCTATCACACAATACCAGGACAAGGGGGCACTCCCTAAAGCTCATAGCTAAGAAAGTGAGGACAAATAAAGGGAAATATTTCTTCACCCAGAGGGTCGTTGATTTATGGAATTCACTTCCTGAAGGGGTCGTGACAGCTGTCAGCCTTGACAGCTTCAAGGCAGGGCTAGATAGATTCATGGATGCAAAGTGTATCGGTGGTTATTAAAACGGATGTCCATGTGCCGCCTCTATGTTGGTTGAGGCAGGCAGGATTCCCTTGAGTACCATTTGTTTGGGGGTCAAGGGAAAGGGAGGGTTTTGCCTTCTCTTTCTGCTCAAGATCCCCATGTACAATTGGTGGGCCACTGTGTGACACAGAATGCTGGACTCGATGGGCTTTGGCCTGATTCAGCATGGCTCTTCTTATGTTCTTATGTTCTTATTGCTGGAGAAACCAGCCTCTCTCTCTCTCTGCCCTGGGCCTTGCAGCCCACTGGCCCCTTTTGTCCTTCCCATGGCCTTCCCTCCCATTCCCTTGCTCCATGCAGGGACAGAAACTCAGCAGGAAGAGAAGCCCAAGGCTTCCTGCCATCCCTGCCCCCTTGCCCAACAGCAGCCTCTCAAGGGACAGGCCTCCCCCTCACTGTTTCCTTCCTTCTTCCCTTTCTCCCTCTCCTGTCCTGATGCACCCAAATAGGGAGTTTTTCTAGGCTTAGGACCGCCTTAGGAGCTGGTTAAAGTGCTGCAGAAAACCTCCAGGTCTTTCAATCATCCATAGAAGTTCCCACTGCATTTCCTGCAGTTTAACCTAGCCTAACCTAGTGAGCTGACATCGCCTTTCCTGCGGTTGCATTGGCGTGTCAGAACCATGGACCCAAGCCCAAGCCTGTTTTTTTTTTCAGAACCACAATGTGGAATTCCTTCTACATTGCAGAAAATATTCCAGTACAAGAAGGGAATGGGGCACTGGCTTAAATGTGGAGCTGGCGAGTTTTAAGGAAATTCCCCAGCTCCACATTTTTAAGGAAAGTGTGTTTTGTGTTATGAACTAGGTCAGGGGTCTTCAAACTTGGCCCTTTTATGACTTGTGGACTTCAACTCCCAGAATTCCTCAGCTAGCAGTTGGTGGCTTTCAGGAGAGTGGCTGTAATTTGGGTTGATCTGGCCTCGGCTCGGCTTCTTGTAGGGGTGGTTTCTTATAGCAGGCGAGCTGAACATCCAGTCTTACTGCTGCCTGGTACCATTCTTGCAGCTGATTAGGAACTGCTTATAGATACAAGCCTGGGAGATGTGGTTGTCCAGTCCCTCCATGAAGTGATGGACTAGGGATTGCTTGGACCACCTCTTTATTCAGCTGGCTATCTTGCAAAACTCTTGTATGTATTCCAGTGCAGGCCTGCTGGCTTGCTTTATCTTGTGGACTTGCTCCTCCACTTTGAGGGCAATGGATGGGTCCTCGAACCTTGCTCTCAGTCCTAGGAGGAAGAGATGAGGGTCACCAACTTCTCCACTGACTATGGGCTGTGGATAGGTACTTCCACTCACCTGAGTCCTCAGCGGCAGTCGATTTCGTGGTTCTCCACCAGTCCGGGAAATGTGACATGCGGGAAGCCCCTCTTTGCAACTCGAACTCATCCGTCTTCAAAGCACTTGATTGTGGCAAGGCCATCTCAAGGTGTCTAGAGTCTCCACTGGGTAAGGTCCATCATTCCAATGACCAGATAAGCTGTCCTCGCAGCCTGTGTCTCGCTCCCGACTGAGAGGCCTGAAAAAGTTCCTTCTCCACTGGCGCGCTGGCTTGCGCTCCCCCTCCTGAAGTAGAAGCTACTGCTGGGGTACTGGTTTCAGGCACTCCTTCCTTCTTCTTGCTGAGATCTTCCCCGAATCTTTGACGGTCTATCCTTCAATTCTAGGGACAGCGACTGGGACTTGGGACCCCAAGATAGTTAGATAAAAATTGGAATTTTTGGCTTAATGTCATGGTTCCGACAGATGAATCTCTTCAAAAGAACTTCGAGGCATTGTTTTCCTTAAAGAATCTTTTATTTGAGAAACAAAGTATTGGCATTACATAGTTGAAGCCAAAAACTGAATTCCCCTCCCTTGTCAAAGTAGCAAATCGCAATTCCCTCCTCTAATTAACAATCATAAATTATATTCCCCAATTAACTTGAAGCACGGGCTTTCTCCCCATCTCTCCTGCCTGCCAAATTTCTATCAACTCTGGACCTAATAACCTTGGGTTCCCATGGCTGAGTTATTATTGTTATGACTAGCTGGACTCTCATCCACATTCCCCCTCCCAACATCAACAAACTCTAAAAGTGATAGAGAAAAGATGGCTACATTTCCATCTGTTGTCAAAGCAAGAACATCAGATGTTAGCAGCATTGACATAGGGAAGGCCAGGAGAGTGGAGGGGTGGTGGGAACCTGTCTCATCTCCCAAGAAGCGAATCTTCCATGGGGAGGGGGATAACAGCAGAGAAGTCTCCCTTCCTGGACTCCCCTTGGAGTTCTTTGATTCGTGGGATCTGCAGCGTATCTTCCCTGTCTCACCAGGTGGGACCAGATGATATAACAAACGGCTTCCTAGGTAACCTGACCCCAAGACATGTGAGGCTTTATAGGTCACAACCAACATCTTGAATTGGACAAGGAGGCAAACTGGCACCCAATGGAGCTTGCATTGTAAAGCTGTTACCCAATGCAGCTTGCATTGTAAGGCCTCATTTTGCAGGAGCTGAAGCTTCTGGACACTTTTCAGGGGTAGCCCCCATGAAGAGCGCATTGCAATAATCCAAGATGTCCCCCCCCTCACAGCTATGCAAATCAAGCAGATGGCTGGGGGCTGCGCAGATTTTTCTTTCCGTAGGCAACCCCTGGAGGAGGGGGCTGGCCAGGGGTTAAACTATTGCCCTCCCAGTTTGTAACTATTGGAGATTTTGCTTTTGGCCACCTCAGCATATTTGAAAGGCATCAAGGGGTGGCGGGGGCGGGGGCTGAGCTGGAGGCATCAAGGGCTGCATGGACAACATTGTCTCCATGAACTGCCCAGAACAATGAGGGTGAAGCCCCCTAAAAGGGCAAAAAGGCTTTCTTTGAAATGAGAATTGGGGCAGCGGAGACCAGGAGCCACGAGGCATTGTTGTTTGTTTTGGGAAGGAAACCCAGAAGACTGAGGGGGGGGGGTTTCAGTCAGGGGGGCAGCTTGGAGTGTATATTGCACTCCAGACCATCTCAAGGGCTGGGTTGGGGGGGGGAGGGTTAGCTGGGAAAAGCTATACTAAAGATGTGGAGCTGTGGGGGGACAAGGCATCCCCTTCCTCCCTCTTCTGACCAGAGACCATCTGGGGGAGACCCAACCTGGGTAGCCTGCCTGCTGACAGTTGCACGCCCAGAAGGGGAAGGTGGGCACCCTCTCTCCTTCCAAGTAAGGGCCAAGCCGACAGCTCTGGATCCTGCTGGGAAGGGATGCCAAGGTTGGGTGTGCAAAGGGTCTCCTGACGGGCCACGTTTGGCGAAGAGTGGAAATGCTTCCTCTCTGGGCAGCTCCCCCTGCGCCCCTCCTTCCTGGGAGTTTAGGGAGGGTCTCATTTGGACAGGGTGTAGCCTCCGGTTGAAGTCTCAGCACTGGACCACCAGATGGGGTGAGGATCGTGTGCCGCGGGAAGCGCAGGAAGGATCTTGGGGGGCCAGCAAGCTGGCAGTGAGCCAACAATGAGGTAGTTGCACAAAGGAACTAGCAAACGTCACCCTGGAAGGGAGAAAAAAAAAAAAACACGAGAAATGGTGGAATCCTCAGCTTCTTGTGGCTGGAGCGGAGGGGGGGGAGGGCAGAACTGGTGGGGGACGCTGCTCCCCACCCCACAGCCTGGGGAAGGGGAGGAGGGAGGGGGCTGGAGGGTCTCTTGCAGCTGCCTGAACCCTTCACTAACTGGAGAAGATAGTTCAGGCAATTCACTTTAATTAAGTGCAAAGTGGTCCATACTGGGACCACAAACACACACACACACACACACACACACACACACACACACACACCTTCAGTAGTCTTTGACTTACAGCCATTCATTTAATGACCATTCCAAGTTAAAACTGTGCTGAAAAGGGGACTTACAAGCAGTCCTCGCACTTATGACTATCCCAGAATTCGTGCAGTCACGTGATCAAAATTCAGGTGCTTGGCAACCGACATGGATTTACAACCGCTTCAACATCCCGGAGTCACGTGGCCCCCTCCCCTCCTTCTGTGACTTTCCCAGACAGCTGGATTTGCTTGACCACCACAGCCATTCACTTAACAACTGTGGCAAAAGAGTCATAAAATTGAGGGTGACTCAACTTAAGAACCATTTTAGTCAGCAATGACATTTCCTGTTCCAATTGTGGTCATTTGTCGAGGACTGCCTGTATAGGGCCAGTTCCCAGCTAGGAGAGGGGACTGAAAGTAGCCTGGTCAGACAGAATTCTAGGGTCAGTTCTGCTGACCCCATCTGAGCAGGACATTCACCCTGGGAGAAGCAGAGGGGAGGGCAATCCAGAGGGTGGGCAGAAAAGCCCAGGCTATGTGGGGCTCTTTTGTTTGGGGGGGGAGATAGCATGGCATGGCATGGCACAGCAAGGCAAACCTGGGCAGAAAGGAATCGCTTCTCTCCCTCCAAAGCCAGGATCAGGGCCCACCTGGGAGGGGAATTAGGGCAGAGCAAGGAAGCTCTTCTTCACAGACAGAACTCAAGGAATTCACTGCTCTGTGATTTGGTGATGGCTAATATTTTTTTATCCCGCCTGTATGGTTGCCCTTCCGCCAGAGGGGAGCCCTAGCCCTTTGCACAGCACCCAAACATCAGAGGAGCCAGCTGGGTCAGGCCTGGGCCCACCTTGGTTCCCATAGAGCAGACATGTCAAACACAAGGCCCGGGGGCCGGATGCGGTCTGCGAAGTGGTTCCATGTGGCTCGTGAAGCCATCCTGGAAACAGTGAGGGAACGGCTCCCGCTGCCTTGGCCCTGGCCCAGGCCAGCCGGGAGGGAGCCAATGTACAATTTTGTGGTGGCCCTCTATGCTGAAACGCATTCAGTCTTAGCTCCATCAGTCCCCCCCCCGCATGACCTGGGAGGAACAGTGAGGCTCCTCCAGTGGACCATGCCTTGGCACTTGCCCCGGTCCAACCCCCTTCGGCCAGAGACCCTCAGGTCTGTCCCACTCCTGCCCAGGCCCCCACAGATGCCCTTGATGCGAACGATGTAGAGCTGGCCACACCCACCCAGTAGACCACACCCACTCCATTCACACCCACCCAGCAGGCCACACCCACCCTGGCCACACCCACCTGGCCCCTTGAGGGCAAGCACAATAAGAACATAAGAACATAAGAAGAGCCATGCTGAATCAGGCCAAAGCCCATCGAGTCCAGCATTCTGTGCCACACAGTGGCCCACCAATTGTACCTGGGGATCTTGAGCAGAAAGAGAAGGCAAAACCCTCCCTTTCCCTTGACCCCCAACAAATGGTACTCAAGGGAATCCTGCCTGCCTCAACCTAACATAGAGGCGGCACATGGACATCCGTTTTAATAACCACCGATACACTTGGCATCCATGAATCTATCTAGCCCTGCCTTGAAGCTGTCAAGGCTGACAGCTGTCACGACCCCTTCAGGAAGTGAATTCCATAAATCAACGACCCTCTGGGTGAAGAAATATTTCCCTTTATTTGTCCTCACTTTCTTAGCTATGAGCTTCAGGGAGTGCCCCCTTGTCCTGGTATTGTGTGATAGAGAAAAGAATTTTTCTCTATCCACCTTGTTGATGCGGCTCTCAATTAAATGGAGTTTGACACCCCTGCCATAGAGGCTTCCAGCTGGCCAGGGGGAGAAACCAAATGCTGGACTATGCCAAGGCTGGGCTCAGCAGGGCTGCTCTGGCGTTTGCGTTGCCCTTTGGGGCGCAGAAAGAACATGCTAAAAGAGGGGCAGCCCTTCCTCCTGCTCATAGTGCAGAGGTTCCCCAGCAGCTCTGACCCCCTCCCCTTCTAAAGATGCTGACCAGCTGTTTCCACTGTCAGGTATCGGGGAGGGGGACCAACCAACTGGGAGCTGGCTGTGCAGATCTTGGGCTTCTCTAGCCTTCCAGCTTGCCCTCTGATTGAGCTCTAAGCTCATCTAAGCCTGGAAGGGGAGTTCTTGAGGGTAGATAGCCAGCCAGTCAGCTCCACCTCTGGATAGGGCCACTCCAGCTGAGCCACCACCCCGAATTCAGTCTGAGAGGGGACTGGACTCACAACAGCATTGGAAAATAAAGATGCCCGTGACTGAGCAGCTCCACACAGCCCCCCCCCCTCTGCTAAAGGGAGACGAATGGGGCGAAAGCCGACCCTCATAAACACAGCAGGCCAAACTGAAGAAGGGGGAGGTGGGCTCACCTGTGGGCTCCCTTGTGGTGGCACTCTTCTCGCAGATAAATTTGTTCCATCCATTACAGGAACACAGGCACAAAGCTCCCTCATGCAGGCAGGCACAGTTGGGTCTATAGCTTGCTCCTGTACACTTTGGACTAGGAAAACAAGGAGAGAAGCTGGCTCTGGGCCTCTGCTCTGCCCCTGCCTCTCCCGCAGCACCACCCCACTCGTGCCAGGCTGCAGTGGGAGGTGGGCAAGGCCAGCCAGAGGCAGTGGTTAGCCAGGAGGCCCCCTTGGCTGGGTTGCATCCTGCCCCAAAACAAGGAGGGGTCTTAAGGGAGGATTTCCTTCCTTTTAGACGTTCTGCATATTTTGCCAGTGGATTCCACTGACATATTACTCAAGAGAATCTGAAGAATGACTTGGCAGTTCTTTTATTTATTTCATAAGCAAAGCAAAGTGATCCTTTCCCCACCCCCAGCCATGACTCCCACCAAATGCAGGCTGGATAGGTGGGTTGAAGGTCTTAGTGCAAAAAGCAGAGCCTCCAATAACCCTATTTATGTCAGGTGTTCTATACCAGTGGTGGCGAACCTATGGCACGGGTGCCAGAGCCCTCTCTGTGGGCACACATGCCGTCGCCCCAGTCCTAGGCCTTCAGCTGGGTTTTATAAAACCTTTTCGCTTTAGGCCTCTGCAGCCGTGTGCAAAAAAAAAAAAAGGTTCAATCAATCAGTCAATTTCAACTTCTCGCAGGGAAAAAAAAGATCTTGCAAAGTTGGAATTGATTGATTAAACTTTTTAGTCCCACCCAGTCTGCTGTTACCACCACAGCCATGCCCACCCAATGGACCACACCCACCTGGCACCCGATGATGCATAAGTGGGTTTTGGGTTGCAGTTTGGGCACTCGGTCTCTAAAAGGTTCGCCATCTCTGTTCTATACGAAAAGATTTACTCCATACTCCTATTGGCTAACAACTCACGTCTTCCCATCAGGGGCTCAGAAAGGAGGGGAGGGGAGGGCTGGCTCTGCTACCATCAGTCCAGCACTGCCCTTCTCAGCTTCCACAGAGCAGCCCCCCATCCCATTCACTGCTGGGGCCAAGCTTCCCAGCCCTCCCCTCTCCCCTTTGGGTCAGCCCCTTAGGCAAAGCACGGAGCAAGAGGGGCACGTGGGAAGCCAAAGCCTCTAACTGACCCTAATGGGCACGGGCAATGGGGCATCCCTGGAATGGCCTCCATCCCACTGGGGTGGCATTTCAATCCTATGGAAATCTGGAGTGGTGAGAAGAGGCAGCTTGATCCAAGCACAGATTCTCCCAGGGGCTGTTTATGAGGTCACGACTCACATGCCTGAAATCCCAACGACAAGGGATTGATCAACCCAGTAGAAGGTATTATATATTTTTTTTAGGCCAATCCAGTAATGATTTGATTGTTCAAAGCTCTAAAAACAAAACAAAAAACAAAAAGGAGGATGCCGAGTGAAAAGATATCAAATCAATCAATCAAAATGCAAGAGCTTTCTTTCAGTGGGAAGTCCCTGGACATCCTAGGAGAGAAGACCACCCCCCATCCCAAGGGAGCTTTTACAGACTTGATGGAGCCAAAGTGGGCCGACTGGGAGGCCCCTCTGAGCTGAGCTCCTGGGACCCCCACCCGTGACTGTGACCGGAAGGGATGGAGACCACCTGCTGTCTGCAGGGGAAGAGTCCCTGCTGCTTTGAGGGGAGGGTTCTTTGTGGGGGTGGGGGGACCCCTTGGAGAGGTGCAGAGAGAAGCCATGAAAGAAAGGCTGATTAAATCGACACTGATTTCCTACCAGGTCTTTGATTTAAATGCCCACTTAATTACATTGTTAAGAATGGAAGACTTCCGGTGGCTGCCTTGGTGTCGATATAGTCTCTTTCAGAGGCTCTGAGTTCCGGGACTTGAAAAGCCACAAAACAGCGCAAAACAGCTGTTTCCCGCGGCGGAAAAAACCCCTCCTTGGTCGGAGAAGGGGTGAAGAGCTGTGAGTAGGGGTTGAGATCCTCTGAAAACTCCCCAAAAAAGCTTTCGGGGAGAAAAGAAGAGGACTCCCCGGGCACTCGCAATAGCTCCAGCCCGGAGCTGCTTCTGTCGGCTGACAGACCCAGATGCCAAGACCAGCCGCCGCTCGAGGAAAACTTTTTAAAGAGGCACAGAGACAGACGGACTGAACGCAGGAGCTTAAAAAGCAAGTATTTCTTATATTTTACCACTGATCAACTACTTTCACAATAAACAAAAGGTACCAAAGATGGCAACTACTTTTACTTTAAAAAGAAAGTGACCGGAAGAGAGAAAGTGGAAAGTGAGACTGCAATGCGAGAGTGACCGCTAGAGGGCAGACTAGACGCAAACCTTAAAAACTTCACAAAATAAACCTAAGGAAGGCTATAAGAGGGTACATCTTGGCAATATAAGTGTAAGGACTAGTCTTCTGCATAAAGAACCTTGGCTAACAGCAGACTGAAGCTAGGATGGCCACTAGGCAGTCCAAACTAATACCCTCAAAGGTGGCAGCATCCTCCCCAGCCCAGCTCCTTAAAATGCCAGGCAATAACTTACCTGCCCCCCATCTTCCTCCATACCTACAGAATCCCAGGCCCCCCTGTCTACTCAGGCCACTCCAGTAATGCATATGATGAAAGAGTTAAAAGATGCAATGTCAGCAATGTATGAAAAAATAGAGAGAAAGCTGGAAGTAATAAATGACAATTCTGAGAAAAGGATGGAAAAACTGGAGAGGATGATGGAGGCAGTGGAAAAGAAGATGGAGGAAATGGATAAGAAGATAGAGGGAATGGATAAGAAGATAGAGAGAATGGATAGGAAGATGGAGGGAATGGATAAGAAGATGGAGAGACAAGGCAAAGAACTAGAAAAGAAGCTGAAGGAACAAAGCAGAGAATTGGAGAAGAAGATGGAAGATCAAAGCAAGGCTGTTACTGAAGACTTAGACCAAATCAAAGAAACAATGCAAACGCACAACAAGAAAATGAGAGAAGATATTGGGAAATCTTTTAAGAGGGTCTGGGAGGGGGTTGAAGAAAAGATGGAAGAGGTGGAGAGACAAGTTGAGGGACAACTTGCTGAGATGAAAAGTGAGATGCAGGACCACACAACTATGATGCAATATCAGCAGATGATGACAGCAATTAGGGTCAGGGGACTGGGAGAATCCACAAATGAGAAGCAAGAAGATTTGAAAAGAATTTTTGTAAAAGCCTTGGAAAAATTTCTAGGAGAGGAGGCTAAAAATTTCTCTTGGCAAATTGACAGAATCCACAGAGTTAACTCATGGATCACAAGACAAAAAAATATACCAAGAGATGTGGTTATCTATTTTGTAACAAAGGGATTCCGAGATCTTATTTTTACAACATCCTATAACAAGAGATTGAATGTAGAGGGGCAAGAGGTGATGATATTGAAGGAGATTCCTCCCAAGATGTTAAGAGAAAGAAAAGACTACGCGTTTTTGATCACTGAACTGAAAACACGCGCTCTACGATATCGATGGGAAACCCCAGCTGGAATGTCATTATTTTATAACGGTAAAAGATACCACCTAAACTCAGTCTGGAAAGCAAAAGAATTTCTTGAAAGGGAACTGAAGGCGGGGAGACCCTCGCCCACAGCACCGGAAAATGTAGATTGGCCACAAGAAAGAGGAATGGACTTAAAACAACGATCAAAATCCCCGGAGACACAGACCGCTGCAGCATCAGGAGAAGATAAAGGAGCTTCTCTGGAAGTGACTGCACGGAGTATGGATATCAATAAAACCCTGGAAGCAGGAAAGCCTACAGATCAAAGGCAGACGAGAGCTACTATTAAATGTATAGAACAGCAGGAGAAGAACCAACAAGGCAGTACAAATACCAATCTGGAAACCATGGGAGTGAGACCAAAGAAGAAAGCAGGGGGAAAAATGGAATTGGTCTGGCAAGAGTTTTCCGAGGCCGATCATGACAAGTAAATATTTGACATGGAATGTTAACGGGTTAAACTCCCCACAGAAAAGGAAGAAAATATTTCATTATCTGAATCAAGGTAAAAATGATATAATTTGCTTACAAGAAACACATATCAGAACCACGGACCAGAAATATTTAACTAACAACAAGCTAGGCACACAATTTGTTGCAGCGGCAGCAGAAAAGAAGAATGGCATAGTCATCTATGTGAAAAAGCATATAAGAGCTAAATTAATGGAGTCAGACATATCTAGCAATCGAAATTATAAAAGATGATAAGAAAATTCTTTTGATGGGCAAAAGACCTGAAGAAGGGTTTATCACTAACAGATGAGAATTTAATTAAACAAGTTAGAGAAAAAGGGCCCATGCATATCAAAAGAGTGTACAATGTATTGATAGAAATTGACTCAGAAACTGAATTAGCCAAGGATTGTATGATAAAGTGGGAACAAAATTTTGGGCAACCTATCATGATGGAAACGTGGGAGAGAATTTGGGTGAAAAATGTAAAATTTACGCAAGCGCAACATTTAAGAGAGAACTTTTATAAAATGTTTTATAGGTGGCATCTAGATCTGAAAAAACTATCATATATCTACCCTGAC